>JAHXMU010000008.1:3410414-3480179 GCA_019455685.1 Philornis downsi
TTATTATGCTTGGTAAAATTTAAAAAAATCAACCGGTCAACCGCTTGCTTTTTGGTATGCCTATAAAAATTACCTAGTTTAAACCATAACTATATATAGGTAGTAACTATAACATAATATAATATAACTATATAACTATATTCATACCGTTTATTCAATTACACTCAACTCAATGCAATTTAGCACGTATCAGACATTTAGTAAAGATAGTTCTGCGAATGGAGTTGGAATGTAGTGTCACATTTTTATGACACCAAACATAATTATTGGCCGACAATTTCGCATAAATTTTTTCAAATTTAAAAACGACAACTAAGCTTGATGCGGAAAATTATGAAATATAAAAAATTTATGTTTGTCCCCGTTGTTTTCATCATTTTTTCTTTATTCAAAACATTTTTTACAAGCATTGACGAGCCACACTAAATGAGATTTTGGAACCATTTAATTTTTAGTATCGCAGGCGAATAGCGCTCTGGTTGCATTATATTTCTTTTGCCACCAGCAATTTTTAATTTGGCTTTTTCATAGTTGATATATTAAAAATTCAATCTGAAATCTGGCAAAAAATACAGTTCGTGGCTCTGTAACAGATTGCATGGAGCCATAGTTTCTGTACAAGATATTATTCAAAGGCGGTCGATGATAGCTCAGATTATACTATTTGGTAATTTGGTACTCTTTTTAATATTTTACCAAAATTGATACCTATTTTCCAGACTAGAATTTCGATCCATCCGCTGGTTCTATGTATACATGCAACAACAACATGCAGTGTTGCGCAAAACAAAAGCAACAAAATGTACTCCAAACTATAAATATATAATTTTCATAAAAACAAAATATTTAAAACAAAGCTTACCATTTATTTTCACAGAGGTATTATTAAGCTATAAAACCAATACATTACAACAACAGCAACAACAATTGCGTTTAAAAGAAATATGAAAAAATGTACAGCAGAGCCGCAATTCACTTGCACAAAACAATAGCAACAAAATCAATATTTTGTGTAACCGCCCTTGTTTTTAATAACATCTTCGCACCTTTTTGGCATCGAGGCAACTAATGAATAAAAACAATCCTCCGGAAGGTTTTCCCACTCAGTTTTCAACTTATTAAATAGCTCCTCTTTGTTGGAAAACCGATGTCCTGCCACTCTCCTTTTAAGGATGCCACAAAGGTTTTCAATAGGATTCAAATCAGGTGATTGTGCCGGCCAATCAAGAGTTTGAATCCTATTATTTGTTAGCCACTCTTTTGTCACTTTCGATGTGTGTTTCGGATCGTTATCATGTTGAAACACCCATCGAAGTGGCATATTCCACTCTGCATGTGGTAGCATTTGGTGTTGTAGTATGGCTCGATATCCCTCACCGTTCATTATTCCATCTATTTTATGAAATGGACCAGGTCCGAAAAGTATGTCCACACCATTATATTTCCACCACCATGCTTTGTAGTGACGAGGATGTTCTTGGTTTTAAGACGTTGTCCTCTGTGTCGCCTGCGGTCTGCATTCCATCCGATCGAAGTAGATTAAATTTAGATTCATCGGTACTGTCCTCCACTTGTTTACTGACCAATTGCGATATCTTTTAGCAAATTTTAACCTTTTCCAAAGAAATAATAGTAATATTAATACAGCATTACACTAAAAATAAAAACTCGCCTATTTTTTATATGCCTTATTGTAAGCAATGTTTTTTTGGCTGGTCTGTAACTTTTTGAATTGTTTTCTACAGCCTGTCTGTGATGAATATTCAGTTTTAAAGATGTTACAATTGTTTTTGACGAAATAAACGGATCTTTCTTTATCATCTTAACAATTTCACGGTCTGTCCGAGTTGAAGTTTTTCGAGGTCTTCCACCTAAATGTTTGGTTTTCATTTCTTCTGTCTGTCGATACTTCTTTATCAACCGGCAAATGCAGGATCTATTAATTTGAAATTTTTTTGCTATCTCTGCTTGCTTTATACCACCTAAAAAGTCATTAATTATTTCACTTTTTAATTTGTCTCCAAACTTTTCCCTCGCCATGTTCTTAACGTCGTTAATATGCAAAGATCGTTGGCAAACTGAATCATATATTGCACAAATTGAAAGTATTTTACGGCAGCTTCTCAAAAACATTGTTAAAGTACCGCTAGATCGCATTCTTTTTAAACCTATTCTCGTCTTTCTCTTCTTTCTCTACTTTGTTGCTATTGTTTTGCGCAAGTGAATTGTGGCTTTTGTTTTGCGCAACACTGTATAATCGTAACTTATATCGTGAAACAGCACAATAATATTGAATGACAGACATGTAATTTTTCCATAAGCTTCCAAAGAGTTGCAGTTTCACACATGCCGCTGAGTCAACATCAATGTTATTCTGCAATACAAAAAGTGCAGCATAGTTTATCGATGAAACAGAAGAAAAGAATATGGAAGCCAAAATAACTCTGCCTGCCGTAAGCAAATCAGTTCACCACATGCAAAGCCCCAAGACCATACCATAATCTGCTTCATCTCTGTCGAATTGAGGCGACTCCATTATTTGTATTCCTTTATCACACATGAGCATAGGTTTGATTTTGTGCCACGTCATGACTCAAAAGGTGGTGATGGGAATCCAACAACTGATTGATGTTCAGTTGATTGGTTGGACAGGTATTAAATTATTTGTGAGTCTACAAAATTCTTGTGAAAAAATAAATTTAATTTGAAGCATTTATTCGTTGTGGAGAGTTAAAGACAAAATGAATAACTTGTAAAGAAAAACAGTAATGTATTTCGCGGAACACAAATACTTGAAATATTTCCAATGATAAGTTAAAGATGGAGGGATAGAAAGAAAGGAACATTTTCACCAACGAGAAAAGACGATCTGTACATAATGTAACAACTATGTGGTAAACGTACTAATATCAATGTAATCACCATTCATTACACATGAATTCCTTTAATCGAAAGCTAAGCCTTTCGCTAGAATAGAAATTCGCACCTATTTTCTACCCTTAAGCCCAGCCGCTATAATTTCTTAGCCTTAATCGTATCTGGGATCAATAGACGTGAGTATAATTGAATGTAAGTCTTTTTCCTATTCCATACAGTGTTTAATACTGGCGTAGAGGTTTTCCTTCTAGCAGAGCACTCGTCGTCGCCATGAACTTCATATCTTGTAGACAAGATCGAGACAATGTCATTTACTTTTGCTTGGTCATGAATATTAATTTTGTTAAATATGCATTGTATATTTATTGCAAGTTTCACTTATATTTCTTCTAAAGATTACTACATTAGGTTTGTTTTGTAATCATCTAACATCGACTGTTAGCGATAGGCTAATGTAACAGAAAAAAATGAAAGTGGCTTCCACTAAATCCGCTAAAAGTGCAAAGGGAACCCGTTTTCACAGTAACGAAAATCTCTGTTAAGTATATTTTAAATTAGATTTGTAAAACTGAGAATTTGTATTTAAAATAAGGCAATTTCTAAACTAATTTAATGCTGAACTTTATGTTTCTTTACAAAGTTTCCAGAAAGATCATACATAAAATACGTCTATTAATACAGTCATAGTCGGCAAAAAAAACAAAATCAAGACGTTAAAACTCTATACTTCGGTTTTACTTTTTACATCAATGTACAGAAATCCACTAAATTGCATTTAGGATTAAGTACGAATGGATCGAAAGAGGAGAACAAACTTTGACCATGAATTATATTGTCATGGTTGACAAAAAACCTAATAGGAACCTATCGTATTAAACATAAAATGAAACAATCTTAATATAGAAGAAATAATCCACACTATATATTATAGCTTCGACTGTTTCAAGGAGTTTTTAATGGAATCAGATATATAGCGGCCCAAAAAATAATTCTTTTCCATGTGAACTTACTTTTGACAGGCAACAACTCCATACTCTAAAATGAATACACTCAGTAAGTTATTTCCCCGTCAGTACAGATTTATTATATACTTTTATTCATTTAAATGCAACGATATTAATAAAGGAAAATCAATAAAATTTTTGCTTTTATTTCGAATATTGGCCAAACGAATGTAGAATTAAAGATGGCTATTTTGCTTTTTCGCTTAAAATGTCTGAGAACCTATCCAAATCGTGCGAATCATTTTTTCTTATCCGACTTAATTGAAGCGGTTTTCCGAATAGACTAAGCAATGGAGGTGTCACATTTTTCGATCAGAAGGACGTATTATTTGGCAATGATTAGTTAGACGGCATCTCAATCGTCTCAGTTATAACCTGTATACAAAAGTTTGTCCCTACAAGTTTCAATCAACTGGCAATGCCAAAGGAGCTTTGGTCTCACGAATTTGCACCTCCTTTCAATATAATTTTCGAAATTCGAGCTGAAGGATTTTTAAATAACACACCATGATTCGCTTGGCTAAACCATTATAGTGTTTGTGACATTCACAATTCATTTATATTAAGTAGTATAATAGAATAGAATTTAGTATTCAATATGTACCATAGGGACTAGTAGAATACGTGCGCCAAATCGCGGTAAAATCATTTTACTAAAGGCATTATCATACTCCAAATGAGCGTTTTTTGACACAAAAAATATTTGAAATTATCCCACTACATATATTGCGTCCTACATGGAAAAGAATTCCAAGTACTGTGGCTATCTGTGCTTCTTCCCTCATTTTTTTTATCATAACCCAGGATTCTGCGATGTACAGATTTGTATTCTTTGATAGAGTGATTTGTATTAAATCGTTTGCAAAGTTCACAATGAAAACAGTTGGAAGGAAAACTCTTCTTCCAATTTCTTAGGCCACATGGATAAAAGCATATGAGTATATCATGGCAAAATTATATTTGTCCAAGTTCACTCTTTGGGCGTCAAAATTAATAAGTTGTCTTGTCCTCATTTATAGCTAAATCTGTTTTTATTTAGACCTTCTTAATGGTTTCAGTCGGTGTTATCATCACAATTTCTTCATTCGTAGTGCATTCCAGAACTGGCGGCTTTTAATAATATTTCATCCACATTTGCAGCATATTTTATGCGTGAGGTTTTCATAATACTAGGCCTATACTACCTATACATACCATCTACACCTCTGACATGCCTGTTCATTCCCTAATTCAAACCTCAACTTTCGCTGATGACACTGCATTTATGAGCACTAGCACTTGCCCATTAATGGCTTCTAGACAACTGCAGTCTCATATACATACATTAGAATCTTGGCTGGAAAATTGGAAGTTAAAAGTAAATGCCACTAGGAGTGTACAGGTTACATTCTCTCTTAGACAGAACAATTGCCCAGCCCTCACTATTCACAGCCCTCACATTGACTCAAAAATCATACAATTGAAATTAAAAATGGCTCAACTCCACTGGCTTATTGGCTCCCAGTCTACTCTCAGTTTGGAAAATAAAATCACCATCTACAAAACCATATTGAAGCCAATATGGACATACGGAATCCAGTTGTGAGGAACGGCATCGGCTTCTAACATAAATAAGCTACAGAGAAGACAGTCAAGAATACTGCGCCAAATTTGTGGTGCCCCATGGTATATTAGGAATGATAACACACACACAAAGATTTAAACATTCCTTATATTTCCGAGAAAATAAAAAAATTAAGCAGGTCATATGTATCGAAGTTGTCCTCCCACTCAAACCCACTCGCTCAAAACCCGGTCATATACGGCTAAGAAGAAAGGACACGCTAGACTTGGTCCGGTGATAAAAAGTTCGGCTCGTCAAAAACAAGATCCGGCAATGGCAGGATACTTTAGTTTAAGATAGGATTAAGATTTGAATACTTATTGTAAATTTCGAAATGAAGATCCAATAAAGAAAATGAAAAAAAAAATAATAATAATAATCTATATGTCGAGATCATCAACATCATCCATTTATTTCTAAAATCAATTAGCAGTTGCATTAGATAATCGTGGCTAATACTATTTAAACTACATCCTTTTTCTTAAAATGACTAACTAAATATAAAGGTTGAAACAAAATCTCCAACATTTCTCCTGTAAAAGTTTCAGTGCCATTCCATATTCCTTCCTTCAGGCATTCTAAAGTGGCTTTGATGGCAGTAATTTGAAAATATATCAAATAAAATAAAATAAAATAAAGAAAAACTTATGTATTGCGAAACAAATTGACAGGATAATTCAACTGCTGATGTAATCACTTTTATTTAAACTGTCTAAAATGTCCAATAAATGTATTCACCTAACCCTCGTACACATCTTTATTTTACTTCTACCTATACAATGATTTTATTCTTCTATCTGTTTTTTTTTTACTTTCAGAAATCATTTACGCTAATTCTACAGGCATTGGATATGTACAACTCAAAGTATGCAGGTATGTAAGATGCAGAACAAAATAACTACATTAGGGTGGCAGCGAAAATTCATCTTCGGAAATTTGAAGTGGGTAGGGTTGAATATTTCGCTTTTTGGTATAAAATAATTCTGTGTAAAATCTAAACAAAGTTGGACTACGCTGAAGTGCAACGAACAACTTTTCTTATCATAGTCATTTTAATACAAATCTCAATGAAATACGAATATTTTGGACAGAGTTTACCTCATTATAAAATGGCAAAATCTTGACGAAAATGTATCGACTAGTCGATACATTTCTGGCTTGAAAAAAAATAAATAAAAGTTCAGTTTTTTGACAATATTGTAAAATCAGATTAACCGCCTTCGGTCAAAGTTTTGTGCGCTTTTATTAAGGAATTTAGCAATATATTACCTCCTTGCTGTGATGGTGCAACGATAAGGCAAAGTCAGTCACCTCGGCAAAAAATGGCCGGATGTTGAACTAAAAGTGCTGCTACATATCAGCTGAAACCATGAATTGCAACCGGTTCTTAAATCTATTTTTGAGAACCAATACAAAAAGCAGCCCAAAAACTCAAAATTTCAAAAAACGATTAGCGCAATCTTTGTTGTTAAAAAGGGGTTTCACAACCGGTGAGTAAAGATTAACCAGTATTATATGCCGCTTCTGGGGACTTAAATTTGCTTAAAGTTGATGCGCGTTTGGAATTCTTACTACACGGTTTGATATTTCATTTATCGAGTAAACATAAACATATTTAAATATTTAGTATCTTATAGAGAAAATTCCAAACTGTTATACCTGGTCTTAAAATTGTGTTATTTTCCGCCTTCTATTAGATTAGGTTAGGTTAGGTAAAGTCAGTGTGGCAGTCTGAATAGACAGACTCACTTAGACTGTGTAGTCCATTGAGATACCACGGAAACTAGAGATAAGGATGCCCCTAATTTCCCCCGTTGAACCATGCTGAGCGCCTCAAGAAGCTCTTAAGTCGGACAATATCTGTATCGTCCATATCTCCCAGGTACCTAAAGAAATAAGAGCGCAGTGTTGATCCCCGCCTGGTCGCCAGGGCGAGGCAATTGCAGAGAAGATGTTCTATGGACTTTTCCTCCTCTTCATCCCTACAACTCCTGCAGAATTCACTAGTCGGAACCTTCAACCTCACTGCCTGTCTTACAATCAGACAGTGTCCCGTCATGACGGATACAAGCAAAGACATCAGCTCTTGATAGCGACAGCAATGTGTATGAGCGCTTCAGATCTAGGCGGGGCCACATTTGTCTGGATTGTCTGGAATACGCTTCATCTCGCAGCAGGAGCTTGCAAGTGGCTAGAGGCATGCTCACGGACTCCAACTCGACTGGAGTCTGTAAGGTTGTCAATAGGCTTGCCAGCTCATCTGCTCTGCAGTTCCCTGGTATGTCCCTGTGGCCCGGCACCCATATAAGGTGAATGTTGAAATACTGAGCCATCTAGTTAAGTGGTCTGCGGCAAATTAGGGCTGATGTTGAGTTCAGGAAGACAGAAGCCAGGGATCTAATGGCAGCTTGACTATCAGAGAATATGTTAATCCCCACCGTAGTGAGGATGTTGTATCTCAGCTTTTCTGTCACTTTCTTAATGGCCAAAATTTCGGTCTGGTAAACACTACAGCGATCAGGTAGTCTTCTCGTCATGCTTAGCCCCAGATCCTTGGAATAGATCCGGAAACCTAACTGATCATTTAATTTTGAGCCGTCATTGTAGAAGTCGACATACAGGCTTATACCAGAAGTTATACATTTCCATGTATCTCTATCTGGTATAAGGATATGGTACTTCTTGTTGAACTGTGATTCAGCCGGAGTGTAGTCAGTAGTCTCACTGTGACCATAACCACTGCTTGACCACTGTGACAGCTCTCTTAGTCTTACTGCAGCAGCTGCGGCAGTCTGCATACTAATTATGTCCTGGGGTAGTAAATGCAAAAATACATTTTGTGCATCGAATGGGGTGGTGCGGAGCGCATCTGTGATGCACAGACTATGCTTCCTCTGTACCTTGTCCAGTATCCTACAGTACTTGGCTTCTGAAGAGCCTTCCACCGGACTAGTTAATTTCTATCCCTTTTCCCAAGCCCAATTTTTTAATCTTGCAAACTCCGGGTTATACAGGATACACACATTTGCCTTCACGTCTAATAAACTCTACGGACATATTTTGCGAAAAAAAACAAAGAACTAAATTTCTCATTTTCCTCAAAATATCCTTGCTAAACTCCGAGTTCTGAAGTTATAATTCATTAAAATTTCTCCATTTTTGTTATCATTCTATTCTGAGATTAAACTATGAAAACCACCTTAAAAATACCGATTTTCAGACATTCTCTTTCGAATGCCTAAAAATATTAAAAAATCTGACTTTTGACTTAAATGTCCGATTTTTTCTGAATTTTGCATATACTCGTATTAGGCTGCGTATCAGATCCAGCTAATTTTAAAATTAATAAATAAAAAAAAAACATAAAATTAATTGCCACCCGAAAGTTTTTAAGGTATTTAAGGCTTGAGGCAGTTGTTAGTTACAGTAGATAATAGTTCAAAATATCGTCACTATAAACAGAAAAAAACCGGATTATAATCTCTGAATGGATAAAGCTAACGTGTTTAAAAATAAAGGAATATTGCAAAGACTGATAAAAATGTTAGCTAGAGAAAGAAAGTAATCCGTTTTTGACGGACGCAATACCTTTGCATTTATTGGGGCTTAATTGGCATCTTAAGAGTAAGCAAAGGAAAACTACTGTTTTAATAAATACTAAAATATTTGTCTGTGTCCGATAGAGGTGTTGAAGAGTTAAACGTTAACAACCTAACACAAATTTTATTCTTTAATAGAGAAAACTGAATACATGAGGAGAAAACTGAATTTAAAGCAACCGAATTTGATATAATTGAATTGGAATTGAATTGGAAATTGTTGCAATCGCAAAATCAAATGGAAATAGTTTAGCGTACCCAAATAAGATATTTCGAACAAAAATCGTATACTTTGTGAAGAAGCTCCTTGTTCGACAGAATTTCAGCGGTACCCGCTTCCAAACCCTTTTATATAAGATATGTTCTTGAAAGTGCTCGAGCTACTTGGAAGTGCGTACCTTTAAAATACTGTAAAATACCATTCAAATAATAATACTTTTTCCTTTCTCAAGCAAATTAGAATTAGGCGAAAAGAATTCTATTGTATTTCGGGTAAAAATATTCCTGAAATGTTTTAATATTTGACAAAATGTTAGCTTGGTCCTAAGATAGAGGGCATTTTCCGTTCTAAGATAGTTCAATGCATGCCTCGCCATTTTTGAATTCGATAGAAAGAAATGATGTTATAGTTTTTCGCAGATTAATTTGTATAGAAGCAATATAAATATATTCTAATGAAGTTAATAGTATATTTTTGTACTTTTATAAGTATACACACTTCAAATTGAAATCCCCAATTTCTTATTTTTCCCTTTTTCTTATGTTTACATCCATTGGGAACTACCACAATTTGGTATACGATCAACCTTTTACCAACATCCCACCACTGTTGGTATCTGGCCGCCTACATTTTTGTTGTTTTTTCAATTAACAACCGCAATGTTCTCTGTTTGGCTGAACAAATCAACATTTGTGTTAACCAATGCCACCATGATCGTTCCTTTTTTAACTAACAATGACGACAACTTCACTTTAAATTTACATTTTCCGCTATCGCAAACTGTTTAAATAACGAAAACAATGTTGCTTCATTCGATACTCTATTGGATGTGTTTTCTTTTACGACTGCGGTGCCATCCCACTGTGGAAATACAAAATTTCCATTTTGTGGAACAACACCGACATGACATGATCTACACCACCCATCTTCTGTGTGATGTTGGAAACTCCCTGAAATGTTGAAAATTATTTTGTGAAATGAAATCAACATCTCATCAACGCCACTGCATCGGTCAATGCAGACTCTGGGAGGTTAATTGAGGAAACATCATTTTCAAGCGTGATTTTACCATCAGCCGAGTGGAAGACATTAGATCACATTGGTCGTAATGCTCGCATTGCCTACCGCGTTAGAGTCCAGTGTGCTCCTAACTATTACAACATCACATGCACGACATTTTGTCGTCCGCGCAACGATCAGTTTGGTCATTATACTTGCGGGCGACAAGGTGAGAAGATCTGCTTACATGGCTGGATGGGTGATAATTGCGAGAAGGCCGTCTGCAAGTTGGGCTGTGATGCGGTACACGGAAAATGCGATAAACCGGGAGAATGCAGGTAAATGAAAAACTATTTTTTTAATATTATTCTACAATTAAACAAATTTTGAACAGCGTTAGAATTTCTATTTGTTGCAGACGGTAACCCTATGGCATTACGTAATACTATGATAACTATACTCTCTTAAATACAGGACCTGTAGTTTGATAAAATTCCTTGCACCTTCGTTTATATTTGTCTACGCTTCCTACTTGCAGTTGTCGTCCTGGTTGGCAGGGACCCCTGTGCAATGAATGCGTTGTATATCCGGGATGTAAACATGGTTCCTGTTATGGTGAAGCCTGGAAATGCAAATGTGATACAAATTGGGGTGGCATTTTGTGTGATCAAGGTAAGCCGATGAACTGTAGTTATTTGCAAAGGTATAACATTAACAATCAGCTAAATTATAGCATCGGATGCTGCCAATTACTGAGTTGAAATTCGATATAGCAATCAGAGCATCACAATATATGTTGCAACACTAAAGAGTTTTGTGTAGCTCACATATTGTGTTGTTGCCTTGGATTATGCTAATTTGTTTGCATGCATTCCTTTATGCTGCTGCATTTTTTTACGCATTATGACTTGTAGTCCCTTTTTCCATAAATATAACAAAATTGTTTTTCCTCTTTCGTTTGCCTTTCGTTGTAGATTTAAATTACTGTGGCACTCATGAACCCTGCAAACATGGTGGCACATGTGAGAACACCGCACCTGATAGATTTCGTTGCACTTGCGCCGAGGGTTTATCCGGTGAACGCTGTGAAATCATAGAACATCCATGTGCGCCTCAGCCGTGTAAAAATGGTGGCTCATGCACGTTTAAGGTATGTATGACCTGTTGTTCTGGCTAAAGTGTTTTTGCGTCCATAAACTTGCAGTTTATCACCACTTGGCGTATTTCATGCGCTGGCTATGGTAGGGATAATTACATTATAAGTCTTCGAATCAAGGCCTTATCGAGATTTGAATTTTTATGAGAGAGTGGGGGTAATCAATGTAAATATCACAGGCAACAAATATTTATCCATATCGTGAACGAACATTATGCCAGAGACGTCTTTACTTTTCAGTAATTTGTAATCCACATAATATGTGATAACTAATTGCGCTCTAGAATACATTAAAGGCTGTAAGAGGTCAAATTATTCGTGATAGAGGACGGAATACGAGTATGAATGCAACCTACAAAATTTTCCAGCTTGTCATATCTTTAATAAGTTTATAGTTGAAAAAAATATCTATGTTGTATCCTCCAATAATAACAATGAGGTATTCGAAACAATTCTAAATATATTGAATGGAGAAATTTCTGATTGTTTGAACTCAGGAATATCTTGAGAAAAAATCGTAAATTGGTTATTTCAGTTATACGTACCCAGCAAAATAAGTTCATCCGCAGAAGTTTCAATTCATCGCAATTTTTACAGCAAAGTTGCGAAAATTTGCGTAATCAGCAATGAGTTTATCACAGGCTTATCATAGCAAAGAAACAGTTTTTTATTGTGTCTTCTTCACATTTTTGAGAGAGTCGTAATAACAACGAAAAATTATTTATTTTGGTACTATTTTGTTTTTGTATCAGAGTCAGAACGCGAACCTGAGTTTCTATCGAATGTGATTATGTGGCAATCAAATCCAAACATATTAATAGTATGTAATGTAGTTCGATTTAGTACGAACTACCGAGTTTGTTTATATTTGGAAGCGGTATAAAGTGTTTCTTTGTAAATGATAAATATACAGATATTGCGCTAATGGAAGTGATGAAAATGTTTTTCTTTTTGACATCATCTAATACACGATATAAAATGCAATCATATAGATATTACGTAGCATTGGCATTGCAGTCCTCGTTTTGACACCCTTGTACGAATTGATGGTCCAAGCTAGGTTGAAATTTGATTGTAGTCTGCTTCTATTCATAGGCTGAATCAACAAAGATGACAGTTGAAAATTGTATTAGCTGAAAGCCATTGCATTACAATTTGGTTATTTTCAGCACCTATTATTTGGATAGATCGAGAGAGCATTTCTGTTCTGATGGACCAAATCGGCCAAGTTTGGGTTTATCATTTTCTCAGTTTATATTTTTCAACATTTCATAATTAATTTTTCCATAGTGCGTACTCATAAATCTACGTGATGCAGTTGCATTACAAAGCCACATTTTTGGAAGGACTATTTCGGATCCGATGTTGTAGGATATTTTATGATAATGTGCGCGTCCAGCTGTGCACATGTGCAACTTTATGCTTATTCAAAGACTACTAGATATTTCAAAAATAGTTTCTCTTCTCATGGTTCGACAACGAATATTTAAATGTCTTATACTGGTAATTTGTAGGAATTAATTTCAACCAGCGAAAGTTGAGGTTAACGATTCTGATATAAAAATTTTAGTAATTCAAGACCTAATATTCAGGTATTGATATGTAATGATGCAGGAAGACGTCAGTATTTCTTCTGATTTACATAAGTTAATGAGATATAACAGAGAACACAAGGGAAATGGTTTAATTACTTTTAATTCTGAACTGAAGAAGCTAAGTTCACGATAAAAATTACCAAGTTGGATATATAAAAAAATTATCATTTGTTATTTTGTCACAAGGACCGTTTCTGCAAAAATGACTTTAAAAACTCTTCAAGATATAAATAGTTATAACACCGTTTTGGAACCATAAACTGAGATACTAAATATAATCCTCTTCGTTTTTTTGTATTTTTTTCGAAAAAATAATCCAACAAATTAAACTTATTTCAACTTCTGGCATCTGAGTCAAAAATATAAACAAAATTGATTCTGAATCCGACTATTGAAACAAAATTGTATTAAGCGTTGTTTCTAGCCTACACATTCGGTACGAAACTAAAAATTCTTTTGATACTGATTCATACGCCTAAAAACAATTTTGATTCGGATTTAATTTCGGAAACGCGTCTTTTGTCTTTCCATTACGATGCTACCTAAATACGAACTTATGTCTGATGTAGACTCTTTTAGTTGTATGACTTTCATATAAAGTTACTTGAACAATTTGAAGTAACGCAGCTGAAATAGTTGGAGGCAGAGTAATCGATGCGAAAAGCAAACAAAATTTGTAAAAGATTTTGAAAATTTCTGAGAGCCTGGTACCTAAAATTGTTTAAAAAAAGTGCATAATTTTATATTTTCATAAGTCGGGTCTGACCTGTTTTTTTTAGCATGAGCGAGCTACATAGCGGTAATTCTGCATTGAGTCCTCAATTTCAAATATTGATCTGATAGAAACACCGATTCAATATAATTTTTTGATTAGGTTTCAGGTAAGAAATGAATGGTAGCTTGAAGAAAAAGTTTGTTTCGAATACGAATCAGAAAAAAACTAAAGCAAAATTATAGGACTGAAACAGAAGATCATGATAATGATCATGTTTTCATTATGTTTCTTTTATTCCTCAGTATAAGTATAAGTAAAAAAATGCGCATATTATATGATTATGCTTACACGTTTGCACACGTTTGTCTCTTTTCCAGAAATTTGCAAATATAACTGCAATGCCATCATATCGTGTAATGCGTGGCATGAGTTCGGCAATGGGAAAGCCAGTCAGCAGACACCATCTGCCTCTGTTGGGATTGCATTTAAGATCTTTGGCGTCATTGAATGGTTATAAGAACAACGATACCTCTTCAGTGACATTGCCATCAGCGTCAGCGATAAACGACCACAGCTCCAATCACCAGCAAAAAGTAGGCAACAATGAATTCACATGTGCCTGTGCATCTGGTTGGACAGGTCCAACTTGTGAAATAAGTAAGTAGATTTCCTTTAATTTAACTTTGTTACAATTTCTATTTTCATTGTATGCAATCTTATTAAATAAAAGCCTACATGATATTTATTAGGAATGTATCAAAAGGATTAAGATATTAATTTGGGATGGGTTGATATGGGATTAGTACTCAGTGTGAGTTGTGTTTTAAAAGCTGCCACAACATTGTGAAGAGACAGACATCACATTTGTAAACAAATTTGGTTTATTCGGTTGTCCCTGACATAAAAAATATATTTTATTGTTCCTGAGTTCAAATTATTTTTCAAAAATGAAGCACACATTTTCGTAGAAATTCGATATTTTTTCCTTTCGGTAATTCGACTTAATCATATTGGATTATTAACGACATGTAGATTTATCAATATTATAAGTTATTTTATTACGAGATTTGTTCAAAATTATATATGCATCTATAAAGTTATTTGCAATGTTTTCCGATTTATTTTTATTGTTTGCATTAAGCATCTTTGCGCCAAACAGTTTTTCAAGTTTTATATTTGACATGTTTGTCGTTAATCGACAATTTACCATTTAACTAACAAATGAATTTATATGTTATCTTTATGATAGGAAATCCTATTCTATTTCTGTGTTGCATGTTAATATTTTTCTTTATTTTTTAGACGCTTTACTTAACAAATTTTTGTGCTGACATGCAGTGGCATCGTACAAAGTGTATTTGAGATCAAAAGATTTAAGAATCGAACTATAACCACATTTCACTGTATAAAGATCTGATTATTTGTTAGTCTTGCCACAAACCGTCAGTCATATACCGGCAGTGAAAAAAGAAAATAAAAGGAACTTTAATTAAATGATATGAATAACACACACCTAACTATGTTTAGTATGCTAAATTGATTTGTTAGAAAAAGAAACGATAACAAATTTAAAATTTGCATTTTTTAGGTAATTAATTTCGGTAGGTTTTAGTCGGTTTAGTTTTAGTCACTGTTGTAATTATGGGTTTTGTCAATTGCATCGAAATGTAATGCTTGTTAAAATGTGAAAAATAGACGTCTCACAAGAAACACCTAATTTAATCCATATGTCCCTAAATGCGTAAGTATCTTTCGTTCAGTCCTAATAGATTTAGTATTTAGGTACCCAAAATTTAACAGATTTAGCAAAAATAATGGTTTTTCTATAATTTGAAAGCGGAAGGCAATGAGTTAGAAGTAAGTTATAGTAACTAAATTCTGTGTTACAACTTATATTCTTTTATTGTACACTAATTTGAAGTATTTGTTGATAAGAAGCCATCATTTTACCACATCCTTCTGGCACTTCAACACCAATGCAACATCAGGTAAAGGTACATGTAAATCAATTCTACTTCTTCCTGAATAGACATCCTTCTTCTGGCTGGAATAGACATCCTTATCTATTATATGCCGCCCGTAGAAAATAATTCCAAGCGCTTCGATCTTCTGCGCTTCTCCTCCAATTCTCCAAGCTTCGACAATGTTTCAAAAGCCTGGTCCTTCTAACGGAGTTTCGGTCGCCCTCTTCTGCGCTGTCCATTGAGTATGTTGTCGAAAACTTTCCATGCCGGAGCATTTGGGTCCACCCGCACAACATGACCCAGCTAACGCAATCGCTGTATATTAATGCGTTTGACCACGTCGATGGCAGCATATAGCTCATACAGCACATTGTTCATGCGACGCTGATACTCTCCGTTAACGATGATGGGTACATATATTTTCCGGAGTATTTTCCTCTCGATAACTACCGGTACTGACTTTTCCGTGTACGTCATAAGCCAGAATTCTGTACCATGTCGCAAGACAGGTGGAACCAATGTCCGGTACAGTCGGAGTTTTGTTTATCGAGAGAAGGCTTTATCATTGAATTACTTGCTTAGCTCGTAGTAACATCTGTTAGCAAGCAATACTCTCCTCTTTATCTCCATGCTGACATTATTCGTTTGAATTCTTCCACCACTTCAAAATTATAGTTGCCAACGTTCACACAACGTCCCAAATAAGTAGATTCTTTGTTCGTTGAAACCAATAACTTTGTATTGTCCTCTTTTACCATTAGACCTATTTTCGCTGCTTCCTTCTCAATGCTTGAGAAAGCTGCAGTGACATCTCGCAGTTTTCGCCCAATAATGTCTATGTCATCTGCATATGCGAGTAACATATGGCTTTTATTGAAGATGGTACCAGTCATGTTAACTGTAGCTTTCCTCATAATCAGCATCTCATCTCACAGTATGTTGAAGAGGTCGCACGGTGGACTGTCGCTCTGCCCAAATCCTCGTTCGGTGTAAAAAGGCTCGCCTAGATCTTTGCCTATCTTTACTCAATACTTCGTATCAGTCAGTGTCATCCTACAAACACGTATAAGCTTCGTATGAATTCCCAACTCGGAAATTGCCTCATACAGTTCTTGCCGTATCGGGCTATAGAAGGCAGCTTAATAATCGATGAAAAGATGGTACGTGTCGGTCTGTTTTTCTTGGGTCTTCTCTAGAATTTGTCGTAGTGTGAATATCTGATCAGTTGTTGATTTACCAGGTCTAAAGCCACACTGATGAGGTCCAATCAGGTCAGTTAGAAACGGCTTTAGTCTTTCACATATCACACTCTACAGGACCTTATAGGCAATGGGTAAAAGACTAAATCAGTTCACTTAATTGAAATTTCGGTACTGGTTTTAAGTTCAAATGTTGCCAGCGCCCACTTTATGCTCCGAGGCGTTTCTAATATCTGTGGTTACATTGAAAATCGGCTTAACTCTCAATTTATTGATTGGACGTTGTAAGTATCGCTATTATGGCAATTTGTTATAATTTCTGAAATGTATAGAATTTTGAAATGGCTTTTATATGACAAAATGCATCTTTATGGCATAAACAGTAAAAGCAAAAACAATTTTCTCGCCTGTGTAAAGATTTTTAGATATTACGTAGTATTCCAAAAATCGTTATTTAATAAAATCGCTGTAACCTGTGAAGACACCGAATTTTGGCTTCGAGTTTGGACTCAAATATGTGCCTAAGTCGGGACATAAATAGTAATGAGTAAGCACGTTTTTGTAAACATTTTCTCGCCTGTGTAAATATTTTAAGATATTACGTAATTTTTCAAAATAAAAATTATTTATAAAAATTATTTTGAAAAATCGCTGTAACGTGTGAATACAATGAATTTTGACTAGGAACTTCTAAAAAACTTACCTGAAGTCACTTAAAATATTATTTATATTTTACTTATTTATATTACGATTATACGATGCCACTAAATTATCATCTGTAAACAATTGTAATTAGCTGTTAACTAAAAGAAAAATATACAAACAAAATTTGAAAATATCTTTCTAAAATAATAACAGAAACCAAAGCCCGAAACAATACAAAAAAATGTCAAACAACAGCTTGGTTAAATTTGTATACCAAAACTCAACAGTGCCACTTTTGTTATTCTACTCTTTCAGATATTGATGAATGCGCTGGTGGCCCTTGCGAACATGGTGGCACTTGCATCGACTTAATCGGCGGTTTTCGTTGCGAATGTCCTCCTGAATGGACAGGCGATGTCTGTCAAGTGGATGTGAATGAATGCGAAATTTCATATCCGCCTTCTGCGACACAAAAGTATTGGTCGACTACATCCACATTGCGCACATCCACAGCCACTGTGGCGGCTGGCGTTACTGTCTCAAGCACTTCGTCAGCAGCAATAATAGCTGCCTTAACATCTGTATCTTTGGCAGCGGCGGCAAATGCTACGTCAACACAAATGGTGGGTCCCTGTGTAAATGCTCGCCAGTGCATCAACTTGCCCGGATCGTTTTCATGCGTTTGCCTCGAGGGTTGGGGTGGAGTAACGTGTGCGAAAAATTTCGATGATTGCGTGGGTCAATGTAAGAATGGTGCCACTTGCACAGATTTGGTGAACGATTATCACTGCACATGTGCAACTGGATTTACAGGTATGAACATGGAGCAAGATAAAAATATAATAAGAAAAAAAAACGAAATACTTAACATATTATTGTTTGCGGCAGCAAGTGTCCATGCCGATTGTTTTAAACACGTTATGTAGAGAAGTGACTTAAGCTTACGCCAAATCACAGTTAAAGTTGTATTAAGCCTAAAATGTCCGGTTTTTTATTTTTTTGTAATACGTTTTAATTTTTGGGTGATCTAGATTTTTGTTTTGAGTTGGTGTTGTTATGAAATAACGAGATAACATTAGCACAGTATTCTGCTACCACCATATTCGATTTATAACTTATATATAGAAATTTGTGGGCCTAACAAGAATTAATGGTTTATAACATTACTTTTGTCGCTGTTTTCTTTTTTTTTTTTGAGTCTACTTATTTGTTTTTGACATCTACTTTAAATTAGTTTTCTTGTTTTTTTTCCTGTCTTTCATATCAAACAGGCCGAGATTGTGAAACTGATATTAACGAATGCGCTAATTCTCCATGCCGCAATGGTGGCGAGTGCGTGGACAAGATTGGTGCATTTCATTGTATTTGTCCACCGGGGTATTCCGGTACATTGTGCGAGGTATGTATTATTTTTGTATACGATTACCATAAATTATACACACTTTTCGCTCAATAAAGGTTTGGTTTTTTACAATTATTTAATATGTCTACGTAATTTAAACATTTATTTAGAAAAAAACGAATTTAATTTTTCTTCTATTAAGAGTAACGCGTTTTATGCAAGACAAAACTAAAGATATGACTTTTGCCATTGGAATTTTATTTGCGATCGCGGAGGAAGTTAACATCATATTTCCTTGTAAAGCATTATATTTATATGTATGTATATTCCTCGTCATCTTTAATATGGTATTTTTTTTTTTTTTTTTTTTTTAAATTTATTATATCATACAAATTCATACAAATTACGCCTCAGCGCCACATGGCATTATAGAGGCTAGTTGGCAAAATAGTTACATCAAAATTGTTTGTATAATAACAATATGTAGTTTAATACAAGAATACAAACACATTTATGAAAAATTTAATTTTTTGGCATATACTTCAATATTAACTCAAAATTCATACCAGAAGCTCTCCGATATTTTGCAATAAATACCCTTTCAATGAAGATTTAAATAACGAAAGTGTTTCTAGTGATTTTAGCTGTTGTGGTAAAATATTGTACTGACTACTACCAGAATGTTCTATACGCTGTTTTGTTGTTTCAGATCGACACATAGCTACTCTCAAATTGTCATTATTTCTCGTATTGAAAATATACTGATTTCTGGAAAAATTTATCGTGTGATGGCCAATACTATGCAAGCATTTGAAAACATATATTAGCAATTTTAATTTATAACAACCATATACTGGCAAAACTGTTGGAAAAACATCTCTATACAGAGAAAGCGTACAATATGAAATTTATATATATATATAAATATATATATAAATTTCATAATTATAAACAAAAAATACAATAATCCGAGGTGTCACAAATGTCTTATTCAACGGCATCCTTTCAATATGCATCAAATTCCTCCATAATCACTTACTAGTAAAAGAAAACTTATCAAATACTACAAACCGAAGATACTTTGACACAATGTATGTATATTTTAAAAATAACATCATCTAAATGGTGACCCTCTCTACGACGGCACTCCTCTAACCGCAAACGAAAATTATTGAAAACTTTCTTCAGTAATACTGGTGTAATGGCTGTCATTTCACCACGGATATTCTCCTTGAGCTGAACGATGTTTCTTGGATTATTACTGTAGACTTTGTGTTTGAGGTATCCCCACAAAAAAGTTAAGAGGGCTTGGGGGCCATGGGATCTCACCTCTTTTCGAAATTAGTCTGCCAGGGAACATCTGCTTCACCACCGCCATGGAGTCATTTGATGTGTGACAGGTAGCTCCATCTTGTTGGAACCAAGTTCTGGAATTCACTATTCTTGAACTTTCAATTTCTGGAGCCAAAAATCCGTCCAACATCTCAACATAGCGTTCCGTATTAACCGTGACGTTTTGGCCCCGCGCATTTTCGAAAAAAAAAGGACCAATTATTCCTCTGCCACAAATTGCTGCCCATACTGACACTTTAGGACTATGCAATGGTTCCTGGTGTTTAATTTTGGAATTTTCACTGTTCCAGTAACGACAATTTTGACAGTTTACGAACCCATTCATAAGGAAATGAGTCTCGTCAGAGAAAAGGATATTGTCGAAATTGGAAAATCGATTAAGCATTTCATTAGCAAATGCGAGCCTTGCTATGAAGTCAGACTCTTTCAATTTTTGTGTTAATTGCAGCTTATATGGATGCGGTTTAAGATCCAGTGTTAAAATTCGTTGCAAACTTCGTCGCGATAATTGTAAGACAGACGATCTCTTGCGAGTCGACATTTGTGGATTTCCTCGTACTGACTCCATAACTCTCTCAATATTGTCTTCGGTCCTAGATGTTCTTGGGCAACCATTTGCTTGTGGTTTAAATGTTAAACCGATCTCTTCAAAACGCTCTACCCATATTTTAATTAAATTAGCACTCGGAGCTTCACTAATTCGCCGTAGTCCATATTCAGGACAATATGGTCGCCTAATAGCAATATATGAACGAGAGTTCTCGTAAAATGCACGATGCTTCCCGTCGAAGTGATTCATAGCGACTAAAACTCCATGAGCCCGCCAACAAAACGATGTAGGCGCCCCCCCGCCCGTGCCTTTTCTACCCCGCAAAAAAAGATGATGCAAATGCACGTTCTATTGCGCCACCCTGTATTTGCCACCAATTCTACGTAACGACATAAAATACAAATTTTTGGCTGGAAGCGCAATATATTTTTAATGTTTGTTCATCCAAACGATTTTAAATAGGTTTATTAATACATATTTTAGTTTTCTCGAGCAGGGTTTGATTATTTTCCACATATCTGGTTATCACCAACTCATCTGGCTACGTTATAATTTTTGGGAGCAGACATTAAAAATAACTAAAGAACATTGTAAACTTTGTTTTCTAATCGTTTGAATGCTGAAGGTTCAATGAGGAAATGTCTCGCAAAAAAATATTTATCCCGAGTTTTGAGTTTAATTTTTAGCATAATTTTGTAATTTTTTAAAAGTTGTTTATTCGGAACAAAAATACTGATTATATCAGTTACAGGAAACTAATTCTGTATCAAAACTAACTCAAATTTTGTCTAAACTTCCTTATTTTAGCCATAATTTTAAGATTATATATATATTTGAATTTATATTAAATTGAATTTATATTAAAATTAACTTTTTTTGTACATTAAAATGCATTTGTTTAAACATATTATTGTGAATGAATTCAAATTTTTGCCCCTGAAGTGGTTTGATTTTCCTATTGAATTAACATCAAAATTAACCTTTTTTGTACATTAAAATGTACGTTTGTAAACATATTATTGTGAATGAGCCCAAATTTTTGCCCCTGAAGTGATTACGAACCTCCATTGAGTGAGAATGTGTGTATTAAATGTAACTGAATTCTGAATTGTAACACATGAAATTAACTGTTGTCGGAAGTTCCGTAATAAGAAAAAATCACTTACTAATCAGATCTCAACTGGTAAGCGCAACTCATTGCCTGAATAAACCTCCTTTGAATAGGCACTAATTCTAATTTTCATCTTTTATTTATCGCCACTTGTAATTTCTGCACGATCAATTTGATTACATATAACTGCACATGACTGTGAAATTATATGATCCAAATTACAAATCTCAATTTTCAGTTCTCTGGTAGAAACCAACTGCGAAATTGGTCCTCCTAAAGATAATCGCTATTGAATAATTCACAATACAGTCCAACATTTTAATTCCACAACGAGAGAGGTATCAAATTGATTAGAGAATTCCCCGCTACTACACCTGCCATCATATCAATCATCTCTATCAATCTATCACCACCTCTGTACAAATTCAGTAAAATTGATTTCCATATGGCGCCAAACTCCATACTCAAAATAAGTAAAAAAATTATTCGAGAAAGTTTGCGTACTTACTTCAAGTATTCGTATGAAATAATTTCATGCGTACTTAAATCAAACAAAAATTTAGTCAATTTAAAATTTACTAGTATTGATTAGATTTGGTTTACTGATTTTAAGAATGTTTTCAATCCAAATTCAATACGGGTTTTCGAGTACACTCTAATACTTGAAAGTGACATTTCCGAAAATATGTTGTAGGATTTTGGACCAATAAACGGACTTGCCGATTTTGGACTCCTGTTTACAATTCTTAATGTGAGCTGTTTTCTGGAACTAACAATCGAAGAGAAGCGTTCTGAACCCAAATCAGTTGTAGTGAATTAAAAATTTGTTTCGCTTATTCAACTACTCAGCAAAAAAGTTTGAAGTATTTTTCATTGCTTCCTAAAATGTTTGATTCCAAAATAACTCCTTGGATGGTAATGTTTACCTATCACTTTGAAAATATTTTAAGGAATTTTTACAACCGTCGAACTTTTTGACATACAAATTCATTGGTTCCGATCCAAATTTGTATTATGCCTGGAACACAAAAAGTTGTCGTTTTGCTTTTTTTGGATGCTATCTTTTTAACGGGTAATTATAGGATGCCCCATCTTCCTACACATATCTTAAATAAATCTCATGGCTGAAACTCTACCAAAAGTGAATATTACAAGTTTGAAGTCCCAAGTAGGTCCTATCAAATTTTTGGGAAAGGAATGTAGATTGAGGTTAAAAGAAATATTTTTAATGCTTGTCGCTCTATTTTACCTTTTTACCAGTAAGACTTTATGCTTCTTTTTTCCGTTTCCCCCCCGTTTTTAATCACGCACAAAGCTATGATGCGTGGAACGTTGAGCTTCTTTGCGAACATTTTATGATAACCATCTAGCTTTCCAATAGATTTAACATTAATATCGATCCGCTATAACATTCAAACCTTTAACAAACACCAAAAACTCATATTTTGCTTAACTTTGTTATGCACGTGACAGACAGTGTAGGGAAGTTTCGTTTGTATGATTTGGGTTTGAGCTCAGATATAGCTTCTCAAAAATCATGTTCGGAATCGTCACCAAGCGTACGATCCGTAGGTTAGTTAATCTAAAAATAGAACGCGTGTAAGCTCACTGAATGTGAGAAGCCCCCCAACGTATATCCTATTTATAATATGTAAAGAAATTCATTTTTGTTTGTGTTTTTTTTTTCTTGTATACGAGGCGTGTTCAAAAAATATGGTGAATTTCCCTTTCGCTTTTTTCGATAGCAGGAAATCGCCGAACATGCAAAACACTTTTCTTCTTTATGCCTCTTACAAACAAACTAAACATGCTATATGGATAAAACCGTCAACATATCTTCGAGACGAGTGTACCAACATAAAAAAAAATTAATTGAAAGTCGAATGAACGTAGCCCGCGAAATTTTAAAATATACCTTATTTTTTGAACACACCTCGTATGTTTAAAAGCAATTTTGCTACGAGTATCTGGTTGCAGTCTGCTCACTTAGCGGCACAACAAAATTAATCTTTCTAGGATCTGTAATGCAGGTAAATTTTATTAAAAATCGTACAGACTTTCTTGTACAAACAAATAATAGAAGGAAAGACGATCAATGACTTCAGTAGTATTACCAGGAATCAATAGTAAAATAATTCCGTATATTTATTATTTCAAAAACTGTATTAGGTATAGTGAGACGTAAACTTTTTGAACTATTTCTAGATATCAACACTACAACATGCTAATGATCTCTGTTCCTCATCGCCATGTTCGGAGGGCCGCTGTGTGAATGCACCCGGCAGTTATTATTGTGATTGTCCACCTGGAAAAAGCGGAAAGCAATGTGAGCAGAAAGGACAACTGTGCAATCAATCACAATGTAGTGGTATGTATCGTTGAAATTCCATATCTCCTTTTTAAAATAATTTTTTCTACAAATAATTTTAAACTCAATTAAATGTAACTGATAAGAAATCATTATTTTCGTTAACTTTCGACTATATAATAATATTCTGCGATCAAATATGTATACTTATAAAGAGTGTCCGAACAAGAACGCAAGATTTAAATGACTGATGCAGCAATTGAGTTGTTTCTCTGGCTGTATGACATGTGGCGCCGTCTTATTGAAACCACATGCCCTCCACATTCATTTCTTCGATTCTAGGCACGAAAAAACTGGTTATCATTTCACGATACCGAACACCATTGACTCTTTGCGGTTGACATGCCTCATTTCTATAAAAAAGAAGGTCCAATGATTCCTCCAGCTAAAAATCCACACCAAACAGTGACACGAGGACTTTCCTCGCCCCAAATGCGGCAATTCTGCCTATAGACGAAGCCATCAAGATGGAAATGGGCCTCGTCACTGAAGATGATTTTATCGGCAAAATCAGCACTTTCATGTTGTCTCTCCAATACCCAATTAACGAACTCCCTTCGCTGTCCATGGTTAGCTGGCTTCAGTTCCTGAGTCAATTGAACTTTGTGTGCATGAAGATGCAAATCTTTCGCCAAAATTCGCTGCATAGTGGATTTGGAGACACCAATTTGCTGAGCTCGGTGTCGAATTGAGGTGGATGGAGTTTGAGCGACATCATCACGTACAGCTGCGACATTTTCGGTCGATCGACCTGGTCGAAGGCGCGTTGTTGTCTTCACATCACTAACAGGCCCAGTTTTGGCAAATTTATCCATTATTCTTTTTACAGTTGACTCTTTTGGAGCATTATTGTAGCTCCAAATTGATCGCAATTTGCGAACTTTAGCCGCAAAACTTTTACCATTTTGGTGAAACAATTTCACAATGAGAACGCATTGTTCATTCGTGTAGCGCTCCATTTTTACTAACCTCGTACCTTCTACAGGGTTGCCCATATTCGACGGACCCGTGTTTTTAAAAAAAAAAATCAAAGAAAAAAATAAAAATTTGGCGGTTGGCAATCTTATTCATTTAATTTGTTCCAAGTAGATTTGTTTACATCAATTTTTGAATATGATATCTCTCAAATGGCCGCCTCTGGCGTTGATGGCGTATTGTGCCCTTTTTGCAGCATTTTCCATCGTTTTCGCCAACATTTCGGCCGGAATAGCGGCTATTTCTTCACGAATGTTGTCCTTGAGCTCTTCTACGGTCCTTGGCTTGTTAACGTAAACCTTTGACTTCAAATGTCCCCACAAGAAAAAGTCAGCGGGCGTCAAATCGGGCGAACGCGGTGGCCAGTCCAAATCACCACTTTTCGACATCAAACGGCCCGGAAACAAATTCTTCAGAAAATCGATTGTTATGCGACTTGTGTGCGGTGGAGCGCCGTCTTGTTGAAACCAGAACTGCCTCATACGCTTTCGACGAATAATTGGCATCACAAAATTGGTCATCATGTCGCGATAACGCTCCTGGTTGATGGTAACAGCATGGCCATTTTCGTTTTGGAAGAAAAACGGCCCAATGACCGTTTTCGCACTAACGTCGCACCAAACTGTGACTTTTTCGTCATGAAGAGGCAATTCTTGAATCTCCTGAGGATTTTCAGTGGCGTAAATATGGCAATTTTGCTTATTTACGGTCCCATTCATCGGACATGATAATTTTGTTCCAAAATTGCTCGTCATCATCGGCCATTTCGATGACTCGTTGGGCCCATTCCAATCGACGAGGCTTGTCCGCAGGCAACAATCTTTGCGTCAATTGAATTTTGTACGGGAACAAATGCAAATTAACGCGAATAATCCATTGTAAAGTGGACCGAGCCATGCCCAACTGCTGAGAACGGCGCTTTTGGGATGTTCTTGGGGACCTCTCAACACTGGCTCGTACGGCAGCGATATTCTCGGCCGATCGCCTTGGTCGACTTTTATTTGGCCTCTTCGGATTAGAAAGAGCCTCACCAGTCGAAAATTTTTCGTATAAACGCTTAATGGTGTTCTTAGAAGGCGCACTTCTCACATTTTTTAATATTTTAAAAGCACGTTGAGTTTTCACAATTGACTTCTTCTGTTGAATGTAAATTTCAACTATTTCAGAGCGCTCGCGTGGCGTGTATTGTTCCATGGTAAAAATCTGCTTGGACTGACGCTTCAAACGCGGTATGTCATTAAGCGATCTGACATCTCTGTCAAAAGTTATGGCGTTGCCAGATGGGTCCGTCGAATATGGGCAACCCTGTACAAGCAAACAATAACAATTGTTCAAATGTCAAACAATGACACTTTGAATGGCGCCAAATTTAAATCTTGCGTTCTTGTTGGGACACCCCTTATACACTTATGTATACTTTTTACCAAAATGTTGTAAGAAACAACAACTCATTCGCCTATTTTATTGTTATATTTAGATTTAGACTGGTAGTATTTAATTCGTCATTATTAATTTTTATTTACTTTTCAAAAACAAATTATTACTGTATAAAAACAACAAAGTCCCTTCACATTTTATTATGTTTTCTAGATTTAAAGCAATGTTTGTCCAGTCCTTGTCATAATAATGGGGTATGTCGAGAGGCTAATGGTGATTTTTCTTGCGAATGCACTTCTGGCTGGACAGGTAAGTTTTAGTCCTACTGATTTAGCAACTAAAAACGCTTTGCAGAAAATGCTTCAACAACAAAAATTGCTTTAAAAACATATTTTCCGAGAACATGAATACACTTTTTGTTGACCCTCTCGCACAACAAGAAACGTTATGAACTACAGACTGCAACAAGTGTACAATAACTTCCTTATAAAAAAAAAATATTCAAAAAAACATAATCACTTGGTGGCTTAAAAACTCCAACACTTCCATTAGGAACAACTGCGAGAGCTGTGTATGTAAGCAGTCACATTATGCAGCATAAAAACTTGTAAAACTTCTTCGCGCAGAAAAACATTAATCATAAGACGAGGCAACAACGACATGAACAGGCTTTAGGGTTTAAATTTAAACTTTGATACGAAAGAGAGGTATGAAAACCGAAGAGTACTTGAGTCATTGAGTTATTTAATAATTAAATATGTTTTGTAGTTTGCAACGAAAAATTATGGTTTGTTGCACCTATACATAAAATATGAACCTGCATTATGATTTGTTCAAATGGGAACTTTCTACGGCTGTTTGAACATATATTTGGAAGTTCCTGAAGATTTTTTTTATTGTATTTCGAAGATCTAAACCCGAATATAAAATTAGAAAAATTGTATGCATAAGCTATTTCTTTTTTTATAAAAATTTTCTTTGTTTTTGAGTACATTTGATGGCCTTGGCTATATGCCAAGGTTGGTGTAACCAATACCATGGCCAGTTATTTTAAAGTAAAGATAAAAAAAAGAGGGAACAGAAGCCGCGAAGAAATATGCAGCAAATAACGTAGAGCAACACATATTTTAGGATTGAATAATTCCTTCACCGAATAATTGCGCTAAGTGAATGAGGTTAAATCCACAAAAAGCAGATTGCTATATTGCTACAATTTGTTTTTTAACGGCTATTAAATTTTTGACAAAACAAATATTTTGTGGAAAGAATTCTGCTATTCTCTCTCTACCTCTACCTTCGAATTTATGTTATTTTATACCGTTCAACACGCTGTTTATTTTTGCGAATGATTTTTTGAAATAACTTGTTAAAGAATTGAAAGAACTTAAGGAATTTCTAGACAATGTATTGTCGTCTTTGGCAATCTCTTGTGAAATTTCTTCCGCAATATCTTTGTAGAATAGCTTTCGTTATGGAGTAATTTACAATATAGAATCGATTTCTCTGCCTCGCTTTAAGAAAAGGCGAAAATGATCTTTATAAAATTGTCAAAAGCATATTCGCAATATGTTTATAGAATGAGTTTTATACAATGACTTGGCCATTATGATACACTTTTTTATTAAAAAAAAAAAAGAATGCCTTTTTCCAATTGCCCCTAATGAAATTCGTTACATAATAAATTTGTAGAACATTTTCTCCTCCTTGCTATTCATTTTACGGCACGCTTAACACAAAGTAAGAATGAAATACAATATTCTAAACTTCACTGATGACGTATTACCATAAGAAATAGCCTGTTGCATCATTATTGGCGCCAGAATTTTTAAATTATTTCAAACAACACCGGACTTAACTTATTATCAAAATTAAAATCGCCGGTCTGGCAAGGTTAACAGTCATCTCAAGTGTTATTTATTTACTAAAAGTTTTTCCATTTACGAATATGGATTGTTTAACAACCGAAGAGAGCGTAAAAATAGTTGAAATTTACTACAAAAATAAAAATAGTTGAAATTTACTACAAAAGTAGTGGTTCAAACGTCGGCATTTTTTGTACATTACGAGGAGATTATGGTTGTCATAATCGTCCTACTGTGCAAGGAATTAGCAAGATTATAAAGCAATTTGAAGAGACCGGAAGCATTACAGATGTGGTCAGGCCTGGACATTATCGCAATGTACGCATTGCTGAAAATATCGCTTCTGTTAGTAGAAGTTTGTGGATAATCCGAATTCCAATTCAGAGCGCTATGAACGTATGATAACTGGCTATTTTTGGCCTGTAACAGAAGGTTACGAACTGGAAAATATGTGGTTTAAATAAGACGGTGCAACGAGCTACACAACACGACCGAGAAGTTTCAAGAATGCGAAATTTTACGTTTTGACGACGTCAATTGGCCACCAAGATCTGGTGACTGAACGCCGTCAGAATTTTTTTGTGGGGCCACGTCAAACAGGGTGTTTACGGTGATAATCTCCAATCATTAGAGCATTTCAAAACCAACATTCGTCAAGTTATCGCCGAGATTTCGACTGAAGTGTACGTAAAAGTAGGCGAAAACTACCTAAAAAGGATCCATTGCTGCAAACAATCTAGAGATGGTCATTTAAATGACATTCTACTTCGTACATAATAACAAAGTCCAAACATTATACTGAAATAAATGTTCAATCGAAATCATAGCTTGATGTGTGTTTTATATAACTTTACTTTTGAAAACAAAACAAAATCTTAAAATCTAAAACAAAAATCTCAATTCTGTTTCGTAGAGTAATAGCCAATTTGCATTGTTTTTGGTCAAAATATAAAAATCGAATTCAGTATTTTTTAAAAATGTTAGTTTTTGTAAGAACAAACAATTATCCTTCTCATTTAAAGGACCCAATTCATCGTCTACTTGTTGCTTTACATCGACATATTTGACGATAAGGGCGGTCGTTTTTACGTCGCCGTCGCATTAGTTTTACCTTTATATGTTTAAAATGCAGATTTCGCTTAAAGTATTTTTAATATAGAAAAAACTATGGCACCATTAGATGTGTCTTGTTCATTTTCAATACAAAAGACTTAAGACACAAACTTCCGGGTATGCTTCTGCCAATTAAGAGGAGACGAACAATATCGCCAATTTATTTCTTAGTATTTTTAATTTGAATGGGCGAACCATATTGCTAATTCTGCGAATACTTCAAACAGGCTTTTAATATGTTTGCGAGTTACAGTACCACGAACGGGTCTATGGCGTTTACTTAATCACTGCCTCCTTAAATATGAATATGAACGGCACACAACTGCCTTTAGAAAGCAGCGGGCAATTGCTTAGTTGGCCCGATAGTTATTAAGTGTCGTATTCATATAGCCAGTAGATTTTGTTGTTGGTTTTCTAAAATTTTTGTCTTGAAAGAAAATTACAACTTCATCTTGTGCTTTCTCTTGATATCTTTCTTTTCTTTTTCTTTTCTTTTTCTATTTTTCACTCTCTTTCAGGTAAACTTTGCTCTGAACGCGCTACCCCTTGCAAACCTGGAGAATGTAAAAATGGTGGCATTTGTGTGGCAGCATCTATGGAAAAGGGCGCATTCCTGCATTGTCATTGTTCTCCCGGTTGGTTTGGAACTTTCTGTACCGAACCTGTCGATCAGTGTCGTGGCCAGCCTTGTCATAATGGTGCTACTTGTGAATCAGGTCACGGCTGGTTTCGTTGTATATGCGCTCAAGGATTCTCTGGCCCTGATTGTCGCATAAACATTAATGAATGTTCGCCACAGCCATGTCAAGCAGGCGGTACATGCATTGATGGCGTTGGAGGATATACATGCATCTGTCCACCCGGGCGTTATGGATTCAAATGTGAAATATGTAAGTATGAAGACGTTTTTGGCGTTGGTTTATTCCCTTAGGAAAGTGAAAGAAAGGTTTCTGTGAAAAGTTTGTCATTCTATAAAACATCCTAATACAGCGGTCAATAATTTGTGGGACTAAAGAAGTCAAATACATTTCTTGTGAAATTCGACTTTATTTATCAACATAGTCCATTTCAAGAATGATGCCATTCTTTAACTTTACGACGCTTCCTTTAAGAACATTTTTGCAAATCCCATTGTGTCAAGACAGCTCCCCCAATTCATCTGATTTAAATCATTTTCGTTGTTGCATCCTTTTGATTTAGTTTTTGGGGGCCAAATCTGCTGAGTCGATGGATTGCCAGTGATAAAAACTTTAATTCATGGAATTTTTGCCATTACAACGATCGTCCTTCAGACAAACCAAAGTCGCATATAATTTTCGCTATTCAAATATTTATATTCAAAAGAATAGAATTCCACTCTGTTGCATTTTCGACTGCTTTGTGCAGCTTTCACCCGGCCATAGCCGATTCAGTTCAGGTGGATTCATGTTTCTCTCTTTGTCACGTACCGCATGGATAAATATAGTTTATTCCGTTTAAACTGCTCGATGTAGCGCTCCGAATCTTCAGCGCTTTTATGTTTTTGATCCACCATCCATTTGATCCACTATGATCTATTTGGAAAATATTTTCCTTATGACGAAATTTATGCACAGAATATTGAATTGTAACATAATTTTTACTAGATTTATACATTAAGCGAGCACTCATCAGTCCAAACGAATTGACTTAAAAACAAAATTGTATTGGTACTCCAATTCGAGACCATGCGGATGATATCGGTGAAGGACGATTTTATCGAATTTGTAAAAAACTTTCTCCAACATTTGAATATGCAATATGCATTTATTAAATGGTGTGCTTCATGTAGGGTCCCAGGGTTATAATCGCGGAATGATTTTCCATCTTGAATCATCTCTTGCTCTTGTCGACATTCCTATTTTAGTAATTTTTTAAAGATGCATCAGCAATGCCATTGGCAGACCATAAGAGCAGAAATGAGCCTCAATTAAAAAAAATTAAACTTTTGAAATTGATATTAGTTTTTGATCAAGAAGTCTACTATTCCACAAAAAAAGTAGCCTGCATGAAGATTTATCTAACAATACTGGCTAAAAATATACTGTTCACTGTTGATAATTACCTATTCCTATGTTGATAATTACTTTAGATAAGAAATATATTCGTAATATCTTTAGAGCTGGGATAAACACAGGAATAATGGTCATAATCATGCATAAGAAGTGTATTTTTGAATTTCAAAATGAATTCCAATTATACCTCTATACCCCAGATTTTCTTGCGGTATATCTCGAAAACTACAAAAGTTATGACAGAACTTGTAGCGCTCACTCTGAAAACATATCTTGGGAATTTACTCTAACTCTGAAAACATATCTGTTTGAAATCTGTAAAAAGAAAAGATTATCCCGACGTTTCAAAGTAGCGCCTCGAAACTTATAGCCAATTCATAATAACTCTTTCTATTTTAAAGTTCACTATAAACGATTTGATCAAATTCCGAATCCAAATCAATGGCAAAAAGTTAGTACAGCCTTGTGTTATTTAACAAATTAAACATTCTGACGGTATAAATTTAATTTATTTTCAGTACTTTCCGATTCAAAATCTTCTGCCTGCAAAGATACCTCGAACGACAATACACCCTACTCATATCTGAACCAATCCCACGATATTTTGAGCCATCTTTTGACCGCTCCTAACAATGAATATTGCAATGTTTGCGCTTGTGAAAATAACTCTACACGATGCACCAACCTATGGTGCGGCCTGCCGAATTGCTTTAACAGCGATAACACCACCTCAGAGGCAGTGTGCAAGCAACATGAGGTGTGCGTGCCCGCCCTAACGGAAAATTGTCTTAGAGGTCGTTGCCCATTAAGAGGCGACTGTCGTGCTGTGGAGCCCTCTCATGGCATGGCTCCACCTCAACTGCCAGCCAAATCAGATTGTTGGCCCAATCAGGCAAAACTTAATGAAAATTGTGCTCGTTTAACTATCGCATTGGATCGTCAAAGAGTTTCGCCAGGATCATCGGTGGAGGGTTTGTGTTCAGTTCTTAGGTTGTTGCTGGCCTTAAGATTGGTTAAACTGCCTAAACTTGATTTTGAAGCGATGCTAATAATTACATGTGATTTGAAAGCGGGGACAAATGACACCATTGAGGTGACAATGGTAAGTTATTTAAAGTGAATTTCAGTATTTCTGTAAAGTAATAATAATAATTATTAAAGGGACTGATCTAAACTATACTGAACTTTCTTTAGCTAGCTTTCTTTGTATGTCAGAAATACAAATTTGTATGGAAAATTTTGATTTTCTTAAGAATTTATTTTAATATTTGGGTTTTTTGTAAAATTTATTTTATTTTAATTTTAGCAATTTTTGTGTGTTTGTATTTGTTTTGTTCATTATATATTCCTCTGTGGTGCCAGTTCACATGAATTTCACCATTTAGACAAAAGTCCACAGACTATATTTATATAGCTTTATCTAAAGACCCCGCTTTGGCAGTCCTGAAAGTATAACAGAAGCTGTATATGATATATTAAAAGGAAATATAGGAGTTACTAATTTTGTGATATTGTTTTCCTTTACTTTTTTATATTTGGTCTCAGTCTTCCAATCAACCAAATGATCCTCAAATACCTACGGCCATTCGATTAATGAGCGATTTGCTATCCTCACGTCAGATCAAGGCAATGCAAAAGGATAACGAATTTATGAATATTAAACTGTCGGCTTTGACCTCCATCCTGGAAGTGAAAGTAGAAATAGCAGTTAAAGCAAAAATCAACGGCAATGGTGTCTTAATTGCCACGCTATTTGGCCTCTTATTCATAATAGTGTTTTTGGCCTTGTTTCTTAGCCTTTTCTGCCGTCAACGTTTGGTTAAATCTCCGTCAGTTGGAATAAATTTAGAATCTTATTTAACCAGTGTACGATCTGATGACGAGAAATCAAATAACCTACAGAATGAAGAGAATATACGTCGCATGGCGAATCCATTGAAAGGAAGCTTGTCTTCATTAGGCCGCCCAAATGGTTTGGGTGTAAGTTTAAATCCAATACCCGAATCCGGCAGCAACACAACGTTGGCAAACGCCTCCTCCACGAATTCAATAGTGCACAAATCTCAGCATTTGTGCCCTGATGCAAGTTTTGAATTTGATTTGGAAACAGCGACGAAACCTAATGCCTGTAAAGCTAAACGCCTTTCATTATTAGTTTTGCAGAAAACGCACAATACGAATGCTGATAAGAACACAGAAAGCTACTTGGACGGCTCGTGAAACGCTGTAGGTAAGTTTTTTTTCTAATTGTTGTACATATGTATATGCATAATATTACAGGTTCTGATTAAAAAGTACGTATGAATTCCTTAAAAATATATCTTTCAAACTTAAATGTTTCAATTATTATTTCACGACCCAGACTCTCTATCACTCTTACATTTTGTTTGAAAAATTTCAATTTTAGAATATGATTATATTAAATTATATATCTTTATATTTTTCCATTTGACAGGTAACCCGTTGTTTTTAATTGTTTGTTTGTTCATTTGGCATCCAGCTTGGATAGTTGCTTGCCACTATAAACCATAGAATCGTTCTTTGAATGCAAACATCAGCAGAAATAACGCCAAAGGGAAATCTTTCCGGCGTTTGCTATTGCCTATAATTTAATGCACTCCAGATCAGGTTATCTGTTCCTGTCATAAAAACTGTGGCAAAGGTTAATTTGACAAGACTAACCTGCGCCGTACTCCTTTAGCGACTTGAAGGTAATGTTACATTATATTTTATGGCAATTTGTTATATACGTTTCCATTCTATCAAGAATTGTTTCCATATTTAATATTAATACTAAACAAATGTTCCTGTTTCCTCCCGCTTTCATATTATTTCTACAATTCTCCAGTTTGAGTTCTATCAATTCTTGCAGGATAAACAACGCATTTAGGCGATTTAAAACCGAGGGCAAAGAGTCCGTTTTTATTGTTGAGGAGCAAGCGTTCATATTTGGTTTTATAGAAAAACTGTTGTTAATATTAAATATCTAACTTTGTAAAATCCATTACATTTAATCTTTCCGACAAATATGATTATATTTTAAAATTACATAGATTTCGTTCATTACGTTTTTGAATAAATAAATATAAATAAATCAAAACTCACTCATTTCATTTTCTGCTTTTTACTGTAATATATATAAGCTTCAAAACAACCACTATTTGTGCTCAATAAATGTTCTAAAAAAAATCGAAAAAATCTCCAATAAAATTGCAAAGCTCCAAAAATTGTAACAGCGGTAATTTTTCACGAATTTGAATAAATTTAAGAATATTTCCTGGTGTAGTAGTGTGGCTTTAAGTTGTATGAAATTTTTCCATTCTATCTTTATCATTCTGCCCATAGATTCGAAAATGTTTATTAATTACACCTGATAGTGTTAGCCAACCCCTTCCTCTTTGGATTTAAAGGTAAGAAAAGTGGGAGTTTTACAAAATATTTGGTTTTCAATTACCTGGTTGATCTAAAACTTTACTGACATTGATGCTATTGGCAAGTTTGTTTGAAAACAAGCTGGCCTCTTTTCCTAATCCATAGGCAGGGCGGAGACGAGGTAAATAACTTCATCCACCACTCTAAAAAATCTTAGTTGCTTCCGTCTCCACTCTAAGTCCAGTCCCACATGTTAGCTGAGTCCTTTCCAATATTTGAGAAGGCTGCAGTAACATCTCGCAATTTTCAGCCAATGATATCTAGATCATCAGCATACAGAAGACATATAAGGCTTTTGTTAAAAATGGTACCAATAGTAATAACAGTAACTTGTTTCACATGTGATATCTGTCGATCCGTTTGTCCCAGGTCTCCTCCAACATTTGCTGCAGTGTGAATATCCGGTTAGTTTTGAATTTATCAGATCTAATGCAGCATCGTTATGATCGAATCAGGTTAGATTGAATAGGCGCTAGTTTTTCACATACCACGTTCGATAGTCTTTTACCCATCGCTTACACGGTATGTGTAAAATGTTGACACCCTCATAGTTGGTACGCACAATGGGGTCGCATTTTTTTAAGCACAGCTTATAACATTTGAAAGTTTGCTACCGGTCTTGAACAACTCTGCAGCCAAGTCACCAGCTTAAGCAATATTATTGCTCCTAAGCCGTGATACTGTTATTCTGACCCCGTTCTAAGTCGGTGTTGTAGAATACATGCCATCATTGGTCATTGATGAGATTTCTTTTACTATTAGCTTATAGAAATGCTCTCTTCATAATTGCAGCATACTCATCATATCTGTGACTCACATATCCTCGCAGGAGGGTAGTTTTGTTATATAATCTTTGCTTTTGACCATTCGGGCTTCACTTCCATCCCTGAATCTTTCGATAACCTCGTTTCACAACAGTTTTTTCTGCCTGCAAATCGTGGTGGCTCATTTATATTCTCTTTATATTGTTCCCTCTCAGTATGTGCGGAATTGGCTGCAGCTTTGTCCTGTATGCAACATCCTCTTCCCCAAGCACAATGCAACATTCTTCATCGTTGTCTGAGCGCGGTTTTTTATATCTAAGTAGAGTTACCACAGAATGCGCAATATCCTGCCACTATCAGGTTTGCAATTTATCTTCCCAGCGGTCTCTACATTTCATTATATTTTCATTATATAATTGTAATTTTGTCCATTTTTTACAGATTTTTAATACAATAAACAGTCAATTATATCACACCAGTTACGTATTTTGGAAAAATCACCAGAATTCAATTCGCTTTTCCCGGGAAATGAAAACGTCTGGTAAACGGCAAACCCTGAACGAATATCTCAGAAAAGTGATCCATGCGGAAATTTTCTGGAAACAATTTCGGAATCTGCACGCTATGGTCTATCCGAGTAAAATTTTAAGAGTTTGGCAGGCATCGAAAGCCAGATTTTGTCGATATAAATTCATATTTTGAATTAGGTCAATGTTCTACCAAAACATAGTTACCTGTTTTTCATCTTACGTAAATAATTTAATGCTTTAGTACTTTGTTCATTTTATTTTCTGGAAGTAATGCACGAACTTCTTAATGAGATTTAGAATTGTTGATATAAAATAATTTCCGCTTGTTGATGATTGAATTACTTATGTTATTGTATTCAGTATGTATGTATTATTGTAACTTTTGCATTTTCTAATTGATCTTACTCATCGTTATCTTAAGAGCTTTTGGTGTCAACAATCCTCAGCGGCTAACTAAATGGATTAAATCAATACTAAAGCAAACACATGAAAATTTCTCATCTTCTTTGGACATCGTTGTGCTTCCTTGATCTAAAACATCTGAATTAAAACTGTAGTTTGCAAGAAATTGTTGCCGTATCGTCGCCACGTTTACGATATTATACCATATATGCAGCGCATTATTACGAGACCTTGCAGCTGATGGCTATATTGAAACTATAGGAAATGATGGATGTTTTTCTTTCAGCCACCGTTCTGTATTTGGCCTAAAGACAGTCTTTGCAAAACTTTGGCTTAAGCTACTACTGGGATGTAAAAGAATGCGTTGAGTAAAAAGTGATCCGAACAAAGATAGATGTGAGCAAATTTACTCCTTTTGCCGTTTTGGTTGCATCTTTATCGATACGTGGGCAAGAACATGAATAAAATCAAGTAAAGTCAACCGAAAGTTATTATCACATAACAGAGCAAATTGAGGATAAATGATCAATCAATGTTGTAGCTGTTGTTGCGTGCATAAAGTTAGCCTTTCTTGGTAAAGTGAATGTTTTAGCTTTGGTTCTCCCAATGTTGAAAACAAGCTGACAGGTTGTGTTTCGTATTGGATCTTGAAATAGTATCAGCGGTCAGTGTAATGTTTTTATCACATCACTTTTAGATTAGGTATTCGAATACTCTTATGTTATATTATATGTAGTTCTGCGCGTTAATTAAAACCACTGCTTCAAATTTAAATGAGGGTAATATTTCAAATTGGGTGAGAATGTCGGCCCTGGTGGGGTCCATAAAAACACGCCTTTGTAACTGACGCATATCTTTGTTCTTATCTTCTCTTTACCTTGTATCATTTTGTATAGAATTTCTAAAAGATCTTAAATTTTTGATTGAAATGTATTTCAAATTTGTAAACATAACATCGATTTATATGCATCTCGTATGAAAAGCGTTACAATTTCGTAACAGAGACACGACGCAAATTGTTTTGTCTCATGGTCAAAAATCTAGATAAAATCGATGGAGATGAAATATTGTTTTTAGTTTGAAAATTAAGTAGAAAACTATACAAAGTATATTTAGTTTTAATCTTTGTATTTTGTCGAATAATAAGCGACTTCTTATTGTAAAAGTAACTTGAAGGATAAAGTATGCATTTTAAAAAAAATGTTAGACAAATCACAAAGTTAACACATTTTTATAATTTATTTAGATTTTGAGTTCGTTTTTGCACACGTTTCTATTTTATTTTGCATATTTTAAATTTCAGCTTGCGGCTACTGCTTCAAAATTTGAATTATTTTGGGGGGAAAAGTATAGAAAAAATTAAAATATGTAATGTAATATTATATACGTAAAAAGAATTGCATCATTTTTATACCTTTCGGTATAGGATGGGGGAAGTACCAAGTCTGTTATTTCGTTGCTCAAAAAAATCTACATCCAGTTAACTACGTCTGCTCGCCAGCATGTCTGTTTTCAGTGATGAAGCAACTTGCCTATGTAAGGTCTGAACCCGTCTCCAGCAAAATGGAACATTTTCAGAATTTCATCAACTTTACCATTTAGTCTTTGGATTTCGCGATATGACACTATCTCCAAAAGAACGACAGTCACAGGCACAAAAAGTGGGAAAATAGGTACGGTTGCTTATACAGGGTGGCCCAGGGTGGTGTGAATTGCTTATAACTTTTTATTTAAGGCATATTTTTTTAATTTTTTTTTAAATACAGTAAATTTATGGGGAATATTTTTAGATTAGTTATTAAAAATGGTATCCCGCAAGTGGTGGCCATTTTCTGTTTCGCACAAATGTGCTCTTTCCAACACATTTTCCATGACCTTTTGCAAAATGTCCGGTGTTATGTTGTTAATTTCGTCTCGAATATTGGATTTTAATTCGTCAATAGGGTGCAATCCGCACATTAAATTGACGACGGTATGCACGCTGAGTCAACACAATGGACCGTTGATTTACAAAGTAAATTTCAACGATTTGGGCACGTTGTTCAGTTGTGTATTCTCCAAGTCTTCTTTACAAAATACTAAAAAGAAAAGAAAAAAAAAATTATAATAAAAAAGTTATAAGGAATTCACACCACTTCGTTCATTCTGGGCCACCCTGTACAAGGACGGAAGCAACGTCTGGAAATTGTTTCCAAATTCGTTAATTAGGAATTATTTATGCTATGACTCTATGAAAATGAGAAGAAGCCATAGAAGTTTATATGATATTTTCAATTTCACGATTCTAATTGTGGGCGTGGTACAATTAAAGTACTAAAAAGCCCTTCAGATGATATTTGATGAAGAAAAAAACGACTGAAGTCGATATAATATTTTTATAAGAGTTAGTTAAACCCATATAACGTTGAATCGGTACATGACCCACGATAATGTAGATCACAATCTATGTTAGAAGTTAAGTTTGCTGATTATTTGACCATATGTGAAGTTGCGGTTAATGGTATATGTATATTAATCTTATGCTAACGTTTGCAGTATCTAAAAACATCCGACTTAAACCTCACAACGTATATACCGTTCAAACCTGATTTACATTCCGAATCGATTTAACGATGTACATCTGCCATTGCCACATATTGTTGTAATCAAGATCTATAGTTTTCATTCATACGTAATATGTGGATTATAACTGGGTCAAGGACAAGGCTTATTGTTTCAATTAGTCCCCATTTTGTGCCACTATTTCAGATACCTCACTTACAAATGACCTTAAACCTTAAAATAACCTTTTAAATGTTCATTCGAATCTGCTGGAACTTTGCATACTTTAATTTATTCCTAAATTAAGCTTTTGCTTAAACACAACACCAATCTTTTCCTATATTACCAAGGATAAAACCGACGCCTAAGCTTTGCAGCGTAGTATCAACTATAAACCATAGGGCCTTCAAGTCGATATTGACTTTGTTAAGTTCAGAACAGTGACTGCATAAATGTAAGAAACTCTTAATGTGTGAGCTGGAAGATGGCGACCAGGTTCCATTAAAGAAACTAATAATCACTAAAAAGGATTTCAACATATTAGTGCAACTCATCTCTGGGCAATTTATAATTAATCGTTTATAATTTATATTCACCCAAAAATAAAACCAGTTCAAAAACAATGGAGAAGTAGGCATACATTTGAAAACCCACGGGCATAGCGAATCCGTTTAAATATTTGCTTTAGAATAATTGAATTTTAGGCAAATTTAATACTATAGTAATTCTCAAAAGAGTGATGGTAGAGAAGAGAATTATATCAGCAAACTTTTTCAAATAATTAAATATAACTATTGTTTTTCTAAAATGCGGTCGACATCTCCATTACGTTGTACGCGTACTTTTGGAGCGAGCGAATGAATGAATGAATTCCATTTTCGAACGCCAGCATTTGCAAACGCCTGTTTCGTGATCTATATGAAGTTGATGTTTGCTGTCAAAGATATTGTCGTTGCCTCATATGATTTGATGGTGGTGGCACGCCTGCATGCTCAGTTTTAACTGTGCCAGGACTTTTAATTAGAGGCGACTGAAAAACAGACATTGAAAGGTGTAATTTTGGAGAAGACGACTTTAATTGCAAGCAGTGTTTAGTCCAATATCAATACAGTTGCTTTATGATTGGTAGTTGTTTTCTTGTTGGCAATATTTGAGAATCAAATCACAGACTTAAGCAGCAGACAAAAAATGTATAGGTTTGATAAGGAAGTAATTTCGAATCTATTTCTTTCAAATTAAATTTCAAACCTTTCACTGAAATAATTAATTTTAATATACAATTTAAGTATCATTTTGTTCAATGACCTCTTGCCATCTTTTTGATCTCAGATTGGAAGAATGACTGAACAATTGCTGAAACAACTCTAATGTTTTTTGCCCAGTCTGCAAAGGTGTGTGTTGAGGTGAAAATCCACGCATTTGCGATTTACCAATTTAGGCATTTTATATTTACATAAGTTTAAATCTCTCAATTAAACCAACAAAAAATTCTTTGGTGCAACTCAGACTTTAATGAAGTTTGAGCGCCTTCATATGCTTGGACCAGGAACTCTTTTAGTTGAAATTGTTGCAAATATTCCATATTTCATCCACAATGACTGATGAAATTTTGACGTGTATCCACTTGTTTTATTTTAAAGAATTTTTGGTTATTAAATTTGACGTGAGCACCTTCGAAGGTTTCCAACACCGGTCAATAATAACGATTTATTTCACACAAGCAAATTTTAATAACAAGTTTATCATTAAGTCTTTAATATGTATTTCGATTATAACAATTTATTCATTAACAATGCCACTAATAATTTATGTTGACATTAAAATAAATCAAGAAGAAACAATGTTACATTGTGCAATACGAGTACATTACATATCACAGAAAATCACCTGCGACTCTCCTAATTGAACTTGTTTCGAGAAGCAAAAGTTGTTAAAGATACCTTAGTCAGATGCACCTGGATTTTCTTTATGTCACACACAATTATATGTTGCCCTATCTTCTTCTTTCTTCAATTTTTCCCTAAGCCAAGAAATATAAATGTTTAATACTTCTTCATTCCCACCAACATATCAATGTCAGTTTGGTCACGGCCACAACATGAAGATGGATATTAGAGCCATTCTGCAGGTTTTCGCAGTATATCATGGAAGAAACTTGGTAATGAGGCCGATGTCATGCAAATTCCAATGAGTTTTAAAGAGAAAATCGGCACAGCGACATACTTCCTTTACGTCTATCAGTGACAGTCGTAGAGAACAATCACGTTCGCAAACTCTTTTTCTCCATTACTCGCTAGCTGTTAGTGGACAATCATCATCAGATACATCATCGTTAGCATCATCATCATCATCATCATCAATGTTGCAGATAATTTGCTTTGTTTTTCTTCTTGATTTGTACCAACTTTAGAAATTACATTTCAAAGTGCGATGACGATTATTAAATTGATGAACAACTAGAACTGATGATGCGATCGAGTTACTGGTAAACAGGAATACTTCCACTTAAGATTACTTTTTAGAAGTTTGTTTTTTAAGAATGATATATGTAAACGTGATTTTAATTGAACTTCTCAGTAATTCGATTAGCCATTGATTAGGAAAGCAACGATTAATAGAATCATTTTGTCTACATTTGATATGCCAATATTTCAGTCGATATTTTTCTTAAATGGTTAGAGAAGTAGCAAAAAGTTGGAGTGCAAACCACATATTTGGTTACTGCTGAGTGACATGAATTTATGTTTTTGCGCTTTTTTTTTGCAAAGATAACCGACTAACATTAATTTTTTACCTTGTTGTAGCATGTAGCGGAGTATACAAATTATTGCACACCTTATACTGTTTCTTTATAAGCTTTAATTTATTCCATTCACTGATTTGTTATTTCAGTATTTTAAAAATTTCTTGAGGCTGATTTCAACATGCCACACAAGCAAACCACCGCCACATCCACTAACCACATGCTAGCTACCTCCCAAAGTATAGACAAATCGTGTCGAAAAGTGTTAAATTCTAAACACCTTCTGCTCCAATGAAACTGAGTGCAAAATACGAGCAAACCGCATCTCATACCCTGTTCGAATCATTAACGTTTGAATTGAAATAGTAAAAAAAGAGTTACAGCCAAGAAAAAACTGGTGTGTTAAGTTAGGATTACAAAAGCGCAAAATTTCATTTCGATATGAGTGCAATATTAAGCGATAGCTTGAGGCTATTAAAAACCAATACAATTGCGCTCGCACCATCTGGAAGTGCAACAGTGGGATGAGGCATGAAAGCAAAAATTGTTCATTTATAGTTTCGTTCACTGCTTCCAAAAATTGGTCTGTTGATTCAGAATAATGGAACCAACCATAACAATTCATAGAATAAATTTATAAAATGCTATTTTGAAAAAATCATTTAATGTTATCATATCCAAACACGTAGGTGAGCTATTTTAACTATTAAAACCATAAATATTGCATTAGATTAAAGAGTCTTGAAGTATGTTCAGTGTCAACCTAATTGTTGACAAATACAAAAATTTTAATAAACATATCTTAGCAAGATTTCCAAAAAGTTAGCAAATTTCAGACGACTATATCAACTATTTACCTCAACGATTTACCTAATCTAAATCTATACTGGCAACTTGTAATGTATGCAAATGACATAAGTTTATTTTACCCATATAAACATGATATCATATTAAGAGGTCAAATTGAACATGATGCGGAACTCAGATTAGAATATGCAACGTTAAACAAATTGGTTATAAATGCTGATAGGACAAAGTTGTTACGATTCCGACCTTATCCTACTGGTAATATTTTCAGTGTAAATGTCGGAAATATGTAGGGTGATTACAGAGTGCGCTACTCTAAAATACCTGGGAATTAACTTTCAAAACAATCTTTCGTGGAATGTACATATCCAATATATCAAAGACAAAGTAGCGGCAGCAGTCGGTATTCTTTATAAATTTAAAAATAAATTTGATGTGAACACAAAACTTTTATTTTGTAATGAACTTATATATAGTTATTTCAGTTACCTTCCGTTGATTTATGCATATAAACGGACTGCAGATTTTCAATAACGCAAAATAATAATCTTTCAGTTTTATATCCCACATTCACATTGTACAAGGATGTGGCGAAAACAATATTGCCGATTTATGGGCTATATAAATTTCAATTATTAGCACACATGTTCAAGTCGCTGAATAACATAGGTTATCATACAATCCAGTTCCGAAGAAACCGCACTGTGTTTAATACCAGAAATGGCTCTAATCTAGTTAAATGGCTCTAATCTAGTTGTTGTAAAATGTAGACTTGAAACTACAAAGCAACGAATTGAGTATGCCGGATGTTGTGAATATAACCGCATTCCACAATCATTGCAAAATATATCCAGGATTGGAACGTTTAAGTCAAACCTAAAATCTTATTTATTTGAAAACATGGAAATGCTTCTATTGTAATTAGCCTTCTTTTTCATAACTTCTGTTTATTGCCATGTAATTTATTTTTCTCCAAATGAATATTCATATAATACGAATGTTTAAGAGATATTGTCAATTCGCCCCAATGATGTCCAAGTGGTGCAGGGGCATAAATATTAAATGTGAAATTATTACTGAAACAAATGAATAAATAAATAAAAAAAATATCTTTAAACAAAATGTGAAAATTTTCCTAAGACTTGCAAAGAATAGCTTTAAAGGAAGGTATATTTCTTGAAGCTTCCAGATTTGTTATCCAGTTTGTTATGGAATGACTCATAAAGTTATTTCGACTTAAGCAAGAATTGCTAGAACTACATATAGAAATTTAGCATGGCAATGTGTAATAGTTTTGGGCATATTCAGTTCGAACCTGGGAAAACCCAGTACAATTAAAAACGTCCTGGAATAATGGCCATCTACAACATTTCTGCAACAATTCTATTAATTATTAAAACCAATATATGGTGGCCATTGACAGCTATGAGAAAGAACATTCCAAATTCATGTCCTTTCTAGGCGCACGTTCTAACTACGAGCATATTATTGAAATATGATAAAAATAGCTTTCAATGGAAGATAGGCAAAGGTCAACAAACTTTATATGACAAAGAGAAGTGGCAAAATCGGCTCAGCATGAAAAAACTGCTGCGTACAGGACAATCCCAACTACGAAAAAAAGGTTTTATATTCGCTAATTATCAATATCAATATAGATGAACATTTATACTTAAGAGATGGAATTGTGCTAGTTATACTCATTTATTAGCAGTACTTTAATTGTGATCGAGGTTATTGAAAAAAACAAGCTTCGACCTTACATTGAATATGAGAAGACATTTCTTTGCCATCCACAAATTGCTATAGAACAGCGTAATGGGCCGTAATCCATCTAATATTATTATTATTATTATTGGACATACAATATTTTGCCAGACTGAGCTTTTGACACCGGTCCGACTTTACGCTTATCAGGATGTTTCATTTATAACATTTAAATAAAATTAAAACTGCAAATTTGTAAAATAACCAGGAAACAACATGTATTGTATTTCCACTTTAACGTCAGCTTTATTAATTCATTCAAAAACTCAAAGTCGCTCTATTTATAATCAAATTACCTATTCTATATAGAAAATGCTAAAAGATTTGAGAGAGCACACATTTACATAGTAGTGTGAAAAAGAGATAACAATATATTATGTAATCGGTGTAAAAGAAACAAACACAACTGACTATCGTAAACGCAATTCTGGAAACTTGTTATTTGATGATAAAGAGGGAAAGAGATTGCATACGATCTTAACGATCTTTCTAGAATATGCACTTAGAGAAATTACACTTATATATACCACTACGGAAGGAATTTGAATATGTAAGAATATACATCTGCTATCCACTCAATAACAGCGTCAATCAACTTAGGGGGTTACTTTTTCCTCACTGTCTATACGTTTGGAAACTGGTGTGGTAATATTCCTGTTCTAATAAATAGTAACATTTTTGTTTGATGCTATATATTTGATTTTTTTCATTGATGATATATCAGCAATTTATAATTTAAACAGAAATTACATGTTCTTACAAACACCAAATTATACTGAAGACGAAATTACTGTAGCGCACTAGAAAAAAAAAATGTACGGGTAATGTGCAGGTTTCCCTCTTTTATGTTGAAACAATTTTGTAATATTAATTAATTTGAAATTGAAGTCGACTAAATTCTAAATTCGACTTCAATTCTAATTTCAGTGTTAAATAAATTCAACAATGGTATCTCAAAATATACAATTCAATAGATTTTACAAAGAATTTCAAACGCTTCAGTCTTACGTCTTCCTTCTCCAACTTGTCACACCATATGTTACGGGGAAGGTTTCTCTCAGAAATAATTCACTTGCCCATGTCGTAACCAACATTTTGTGTGATACCTGTAAATTTTTGTTAGCCAAGAGACTGCTTTGTCGTTTCATTATTAGCTAGATTCATAGTAGCAACTGTTTGCAAGCAATATACCGTTCTCAATATGGGGGCGAAGCCCGACTCTGAAGTGATAGTCGTTGATATCCCCATAGTGATCCAAACCAAGTAAATCTTTTGCTTTTCGAATCAAATAACTTTGTTTTGTTCAATGTTCACCACCCAAATTTTACTAGTTATCAGTTGTGGTCGTGAATATAAACGCTAGATCTGATATTTTAACAATAAAAGCGCTGGTTAGTTCAAAATATCTATCTAGGACTATGAGATGTATATTGTTTATATATATTATATATATATATATATTGTTTACACCTACAAAAATGATAAATTTATACAAAAATCCTTGTTTCAAAAAAAAAAAAAATTAATCTAAAAGTAAAAAATTGCACTTATTTATTTATTTATTTGTTTTTTAAATTATCCAATTATCCAACATTGAAAAATGATGATTGATGAGAGAGATTTTTTTTTTTTTTTTTTTTGAAAATTGAAAAATGCTGTTTGAATTAATATAGTTGTTTTGTAGGACTGATAACACTGATAACATAAAAGACGGAACTATAATATGATCCCGAACTGTTACTTTAATTTCTACCTATTGGCCTAAAAATACGAAAATCAATCTGAAAAAAGATTTTAATATTTAGTTATAAAATTTATTTTTTTCAATTTTTGTGATTGTTAAAAAAAAAAGATTTACTTTGTAATATTTAAATTGCATAAATTGGTGAATACCAAATACAGAAGAAATTGTGCTATAAATGTGTAGGATGTTTGTAAGAATCGTGTTGGAATCAATGGAAATACTAGTGAACATTTTTATTAATTCGCAATTTCTGCGTTTTAAAACACATTATTCTTGAATTAGTGAAGCAATACTTTTGAAATTTTATTATTTGTAACCTATTTTGTGCAACAATTGCTATACGATACATTTACGTTCCCATAGCCTAAAATATGCAGGTGAAATTTAATTTGTTGAAATTTAATTTATTCAATAAAATGGATCCCTTTTTCAAATAAAATTTTAATAAATGTTATGTTTTCCTTCAAAATCAACGCATTTCTACTATTGTTTAGCTGAATATGCTTTTTTCTTCGAATTGTAAATCTGGCATCTCTAATTTCTGTTAGCACTACATCAACCCTACTCACTAAATTTCAGTTCACGTTTTCATCTTTTCACGGTCGGTGTTTTTAACAAACGGTCATCATTTGAATGACAAGAAAACGGGTTAAAAGTTATCTAATTGTTGTAATTTTTAGCTCAAAATAAAATTTATCAATTCCGCAGTTAGAATATGCGAAATGTTCGTCAATATCCAGCATTAGTTTGAAGAAAATCCAATACAAAGTTTCTGCAAATTTGATGAAATGTCTGATGTAAACAAACAAGTCCCAAAGCGTCCCACACAACATTACTTGTTCGTGTATGTGTGTTGTGAAAAAAAGCTAACAAAATTGGGAGAATGAGAATAATAACGCAGAGAGTATAAAAGAAAATAAAAGTGATAATGCAAAAGTGATAACAAGGAGTGGGTTAGTGCAATTGCTATTTTTAGTGCTGCCAATGTTATGGTTAGTTTGATGGATGGCGACGTCTGATAATCGAATTATGGTTAGTGGTAATTTGTTTGTATTGATTTCATCTCAAATATTTATTACTATTGCATGTTGGTTTTATTCACATTTGGTTCGATTAAAAAAATTCTTGTCGTAATTATAGGACCGCGTAAAATAAGGACCGCGTAATAATAAAATCAGTTTACTTGAAAAAAAACTTTGTTTATCGTTATCGTTAATAGTTTTAATTCCGTATCGCTTAATAGCGTGTGTGGTTTCAATGTTGAAGTCATTTTACTCACATTGATTAAAGGAGAAAAAATTACTGTACCAGAAATGAAAAAATGTCAATTTAAGTTACTGAACAAAAATTAGTTATAGAATTCCGCGAATCTGGCAAGAATTGACTAAAAAGTTAAAAGATCCGTTATTCTTCCACTGACAAATATCCCTTTTTATAACAGAATACTGTACTGTGGTGTGGTGTTATGACAGAATACTGTACTTGAAGATGAAGTACAGAAATTTTATATTATATTATTATATCATTGTTCTAACTTCATATCAAACAGAAAATAAAAAAAATATAAAAAAGTGAGAAACTTGCACATTTCCATTGGAAAATTGAATTAAGGCCATTCGTTTTTCGTCTTTTGGATTATTTAATCCGTCTTCATTGACACAATTTTTCTCTCAAATTACGAAATGGGTTGGCAAGTTTTGCAATCCCGTAAAACGTTTGACAACTCCACTTAACTTCTTTTTCCACCGAACGGTTCAGTTATTTCTACATGAAAGTAAAAAACAACTGCGTTTTCTTAACACAATTAATGTTAGATATCTTCGGGCATTTTTACTTAAATTGAACTTTATTAGAATAAATACTCTGATGCTTGCTTTTTGTTTTAATTACTAAAGTTTTTTTTTCCTCTTATAGATTGGAAAAATGAAATTAACTTTTTCCGAAATTTTTGCTTCAATTCTGCAATAACAGGCCTGCTTATATCATAAGATGCACCGTTTTGCGGAAAATACACAGAATTGAAAAAGAATCTTTGTTGCCATAGTTCATTGAAGAAAAACGCTTTTTACATCGTTATGTAACGTCTCGATAGTTGCAATGGCATCTTTATATGCTTTGGATATTGATCAAAATAGCTTATGGACTTTATCCCTTGAAACACGTCCTATTTGAACTAAACACGTAGCGTTAATTTTTTTATTCGAAAATTTTTTTTTTTTTTCTTGTAGGAGGATTTTTTAAATTTTTGCGAACAAATTTCCGCAGATAAGTTTTCAAAATTGGATAATGTCTTAGAAATATTTTCAAATATAACTGCTCAATTTCTCGTTCAAAATCTAAAGAGTTTGCCTTCCGGTCTATCTTTATTAATGCTTAGTCTCGTTTTAATAGGATTTTCCAGTTATTATAACATTTCGAAATATTACCGCATGAGGTAAATTTACATCTGTCTCTGTTCGCTAAAAATAAGATTGAGTCAAATGATTCATATTAAATTTGATTGATAAAAATTTGTCAAACAAAGGTCCGTGAAATGCGTTTTCAGTTCGCTCGTAGAGTAAATGTTTACGCTTGGAGTAAACCATATCAGATAATTTCCTGAGTCATATGTTTATGAATTTTATTCTGCCGACATTTTAAATGACCTGGTCAAAGATACTTTTCACCTATTAAACATAATACCTATTAAATATAACAAAAGTTGTCTTGAGTAATTGCTAACTTAATCACACAATAATTCAAATTCTCCAATCTCCCTTTACAATTAAAATGATACAGATATTCGTTTGTTACAAAGTTCAGTGTATGTGCAGTAATTTTTTATTAAAAAGAATTAATTTTAACTTTTGCATAGAAATCTACAAATTCATTTTATCCATTTATGCAATAAGTCTATTTCAATCACCGAAACTACACATAGCAATGCAATATTATGTGGCAAAAATGTATTTAATAATTCTTCTAAATAACAAAAAGAGATTTTTAAGTGGTATCTTTTGAAACGAATAGATTTCATTCCCAGTAGATTTGGGTGGATCGAAATTACCTGTTGGTTAACATTTGGAGTAACTTACTGGTTAATGAAGTGAATTAGCAAATGCTGACAATTTGCATAAATAAGAAAAGCTAACATCATACCTTTAGAAATGATCGTCCTTTTTAGTTTAGAAATATATTATGAAGTTATATCTTCATCCATTCATATGATTTTCTGCGAAATTTCGGGGGAGAAAAATTCGAGAGATGTCATATTTGAATTTTCCACAAAGCTCTGGGAATTCGGGAAAAGTTTTTCAGTTCCCGTGAACTCAGCAATCAAATGTGCCTGCTGCTTTTAATATTAAATATAATGAAAAGGTAGTTTTGACCTACTATGACTACGTCATTAAAGGGCAAAATTCGGTGATAAAAACTTACTCATATAAGAACTAAATCACCTTTTTAAATAACACATCGAACTATCCCAGTACCAAAGTACTAAATATGTATTTCGATGGATATCTCGTTGGAGAACGGGGCACGGCATTGTATAAAGAATGAGAATAGTACATTTCCATACTACCAATTACTTTGCAACAAACCGGTACTTAGTCGATGACACAGCCTACCTTATTTCACCTTATTGGTGTATTAACTTACATTCAGTTGACCAGTGACTTATAAAACAGCAACCATATTGTAGTCTAATCGCGCATTTATCGTTGTAAATTTGTGACGTTTTCGCTTAATTGATATCAATAACTTGTATTCCAACATTCTCTATTGTCTTGGTCAGTAAAAGCAAGTTCCTAAAACTTTTCCTCTTCAGCTTCATTCTTATGAACGCCAGAATATTAATCGCAAGAATTAAATACATTAGCAACAAAATTCGATGCTATTGTAGTCGCAGCATTAGCCATAACACATATTTCTTAGAAACTTTTAACCGTCTGTGGCATAATTTGGATATTATACGTTGGTTGAAATGACTACCCGGCATACACCACATCTCGTGATATTTTATTGGTGACATAAAATAGCAATAGTTGATTTCGTTTGAACAACACCCGTACTACTGCTCCGTGAGAGAGCAATGCAGAGTTTAGTGCACAATTTAACGACAATCTCTTGCACTCTGTTAGTCCTCGTTACAAGTTGGACAGTCGCCAGCTATTAAACATAGTTAAACAACCTGTTTCGTGGGAACATTGCCTTGGTAAGAGCTTTGCTTTAAACTTCAGACACACTGAGTCTCAATTCTTGCTCTCATAATGACAGCCACGATAGATATTTGTCGCCTTCATATTTATAAGAGCTGTTCACGTTGGTTGTTTGAAAAAAAAGTACGTCGAGTTTGCATGCATACTGATTTGTTCATTTGTATTCCTTGCATATTTATGGAAGAGTAGTGGCAATCTGTTGTTATATGATTATAATTGAGGTATGGTAAATGACCCCACTTATTTTCCGGTTAATTTTTTATTATTACTGCAATGGTTGCGAAGATACGAGTAAAAAACTTATCTTTGTTTTTATAACAGCCAATTTTGGAGATATTTCCGTGTTTTGTCGCAGATGTCACTTTCTTCTTCTGCAAATGAGGGCAAATTTAATTCCAAATATTATTAAAATAGATATCAACAACATTTAAATCAACAACTTTCGGATTATGTCTAAATTTTTATTAGCTTAGTTGAATCAATATCTGTAAAAACTGGTCATAACTTCTAGATTGTGAGTAAAATGGAAAATATGATGCACAACAAAAGCCAGAACGCTTGACCGAGATATTCCAAATATATTGTTTTATTTCAAATTATTGTTAACATTTTGCAACCAAACTGTATTTATTTTTCAAGTGTATTTCTGTGTTCAAAAAGTTTTAGTCCAAATTAATTTCGTTCAAAAAGTTTTAGTCCAAATTAATTTCATCGTATTCAAACAATCAAATTTCTAATCCTCAAAACTTACCAATACCAACTTTGCGGAATTTCCTTTACTTGCGTATCTCCAGTCGATGCTACAGGGACACCGTAGCAGTCTTTTGAGTTTAGGAAATAGGCTAAAATAAGCGTTTATGATGTCCGTGGAGTTTTAAAAGATGAATTTTTACCGAAAACAAGGAGCCAATGCAATGTGGAGTGTCGCATTTTAGTGATACAAATATCAAGAGTTCTCTGCCCACATTTGTTTCTACTTTTTATATCACGGCCTCTTTTATCGAAAATCTACGCACAAATGTTTCATAATATTTTGGCCCAACAGAAATGTTTTTTTTTCTATTTTTATTTATTTATTTATTGCAGATATTAAGGTCCCAACGCAATAAGGTTATATGGACCAATTTCTATTTTTATTTTACAGCAGCTGAAACCATTCTTAATTGTGCAACGGCTGATTGCGCCCACATTAGTTCCAAGCAAAATTTAAGACCTATTCATTGAATAGAACGGTAAGGAAACACCTAAATCAAATTTCGGAAGTTGTTTCCTCCGCATTTTGCAACATTCTATAGTTTAGCAATCATTATCCTTACATTCTTAAAAAAAAAAGATTTGAGGTGATCAGAGAAATTTATGGAGCAAAATTAAAGTACAGGGTAGCGCACCAGGTGCACTGTAGTAAGAAATTGAAATAGCGTTTGTTTAATCAATTTATTTTGTTATTTTTTTTATTCTATAACAAATTCAATTTTGTTTTTCATAACTAATTGGTTTTGAAGATGATAGACTGTAAATGACGTCATGCTCATTCTCGCATATGCGGCACCTGATCAGAAAATTATTCATTACAGGATTGCCTCAATTACTGCTTTAATGAACTGCTTCAGTTCAGTCAAATTCTTTTACTTTTGTACACCTCTTACTTGATATAACCCCATAAAAAAATCTGGCGCAATCAAGTCAGGAGAACTTGGGGCCAGTGAAAAGTGAAGTTTCTGGATATTAATTTGTTTGAGAATTTTTCTTGGATAATTTTTGTTGTTTCCTCAACAAAGTATACAGTGTCGTTCACTTGAATAGCACCCCCTTTAAATATTTTTGTAAGCTCGATTTTTTCCAAAATAATAATTACGGCGAACTGGTTGTGCTTTTATAAATTATATTTCACGTATTTGCTGTAATTCTATAACATAAACATTTTAATGAATTAAAACATTAAACAAAAAAAAATCAGTCAGATTTTGGTCCATTTGAATAGCCCCCCTTACAAAAATTAGATTATACACGACTCTTGCTGTGTGAATTGGGGCATTGTCATGCTGGAATTTTCATTCCAAGTCTCCGAAAACATTTTTAACTTCAGGAAAAGCTTTTTCCTACACGGCTTTCTATGAAGTCGCATTTTTGGCAGGGAGAAACTGGAGCTCTGTTGTGCCATAATAAGAGATCGCTTCCCATACCATAACTCCACCTTCCCGGTTGTGTAATCGATTGAGTAGGTGTTCCTCTTTTCGATGATCGTGGAAGCAGTAATTATGTCCATCAGGACCCTATAAATTCAATTTTTTTTCGTCGGAAAATATAATTCTATTCCACTCTCCACTCCACGTCATAGTCGTACGACAAAAATTAAGGCGATGTTCCTTACGAAGATTGTCTAGCGGTGCTTTCTCTTTAAGTCTCAAGCGTTGCAAGTGTGCTGCTTTAAAAATAAGTCTTTTACCGTTAGTACACTTGCACTTACGCCAGCTTTTTCCTTGATTTTGACAGCAGAGTCGTGTGAATTTGAGGCATATCTCAGAATAGCCCTCTTGTCAGCGGTTGTAATAGCATTTGCTGTTCGATCTTTCATATTATTTCCATAGCCTTCAGTGTTACGTAAATATGTCCATATAACTTTGCAAATCTATTAGTTTTTCTAGCTATTTGATGAATAGAAAGTCCACACTCCGTGTAGGCTTTAATTTTGGATCTTTCCCCGAGACTCAAGGATTTAGCTCGCACATTTTACTGAAAATCGATTCTTTTATATTTAATTATGCACAATTACTGTACTCCGATCTGATTTATGATGATCTGCAAAAGACTTTCACAATTAAACTGATTACCACGTGAGGGTTACTATTCAAATGGACCAACAAAAAAAAGAACACATTTTTCACTCATTTAAAAGAAAAAAGCGAATTGAAATAATGGGACACTTCCATGGCTTGAAATTTTTTGTAGGTGATGTTCGGAAGAAACAAATAAGTAAAAACTGAACCGTTATGTCAAGCATACTTTAAATAGTAGTTACTATTGTTAAATTATTAAGGAGGCGCGCGTCAATTGAGCGGCAGTGTATATCACTTGAATTAAGTATTGCATTGTTAAAATGTTTCTGAACAATGGGTATTTAGTATTATTGTGTATTTTAATAGCATTTACTTTAGTTTCGAATTAGTTTTTCACGTTTTTTAAGTGAGGAAATCGTATCATTTATAAGGTTGGTAAATAATTTTCAAATATTTAAATTTTAAGTCATTCGATATATGTATAATATAACCGTATACGAAATTTTTATTCTATATTTCTTTGTAGAAAAAATTTAATTAAAATAAAAATAATTTTTACACATTGTTGCCCATATTTTTGTTGTTTACGCACGCTCAGTATCTTCTTTGGAGACTCACCTGATTTTTGAACATTTTAGCTATACCCTAATATTTACTTTATTATGGAAAAATATTTTCAGATTTATGTTATTTGGAAAAAACCTGCTTAGCTCTCACAGCTCCTAGTTTCATTTGCATTTAAACAATTCTTTTCCAATTACTGCCACATACATAAATTTGCTGAACTCAACGAAATATTAAGATTTCTAAAATTTCCATGTTCTTCAAAATGATAACACATTTTTCAACAAAACAACCATCATAATTTTCAGCCAATTTAAAAAACATGTACTACTGTCATCTGATTCAAAATTGTCATCGATTGGGAACTCGTAAATTTTCTTGTCACTAACCAGTGAAAACAAGACATAAAAATGTCATCGGAAATGTTTAGTGTTTTTTTTTTGTTTTTTTTTTGATATTCAATATAAATGATTTGCTTATGATAATTAAGTGAAATAAATTTAACACAATTTTCATACCCCACAAAAAAATTTCAAACGAACACAAAAGCTTTCGACATTCGAAGAACTATATTAACTGACATCAAACCGCAAACGTATTAACATGAAACATGGCTCATTAGATATACTTAAATCACTCTATTAGTAGAAACCCAATTTTGGTTTTCTCATTTGCTTGTTGTTGTTCTCCGTTTTAATATATTTTATTGAAATACTTTGTGTCGCTATAAGTTGGGAATATTGCTAATAAACATAATTCTTTGAACTTTTAAATTCAAGTATTCATTCTCGAATTTTCGGACAATATTATTATTTTGTTGGTTTTTAAAAATCCCGAACAATACCAAACAATTACAAAAATTTTGTATCTACCGTATAATATTCAGATATTTCACAACATTCAATAAAAACACGAATTAACTTAAATCCCTTGGATGAGATATGGTGGGTTTACTCGAGTTCTGTTTTTAAACTCACTGAAAGAGACCTGCTGTTTAATAAGGATTCCGAAAATCAATTTGGGAGACCTTTACCAGATGTGTTTATTCGATTATACGCACTGCAATCACGTGTACTAAATATTGAGCCGCGTTAGGCCACGATAGTAAAGAAAGTAAGTTATGAGCAAACAAAAAGTGAAATAAAGAAAGTTCATTGAATTAATAAGAATTTCTCAAAAGTAAAAAAAAAAAACAGGAGTTATGATTTGCAAGAGGGTCTATAACCGTCTCTGGTTAAAAAGGCAATTAACGTTTCCGCTTAAGTCTTCAGTTTGTTTGGTTATTAAATGAATTTCTTGTTAAAGATTTTCATTGGAAAGCATTTCCTAATTCAGTTATAATATATCATAAGATTTTACACTCTACTCTATGCAGTTTTTATTTCTACAACATATATACAATTTTATTTTACGGGAATTTCAATTTGTGTTTACCTTTTCAATATAGTATATGATGGTATAGTATTTCATGAAGTGAAGTTGATAATACTTCTAGCTGATCATATTGATAATTCTTGGTTTTTTTTCATTTCATATTTTTTATATTTCACTTTTAGTGATTAAATTCGTAATATAAATTCGTTTATGTATTGTTTAATGCCTACATTTTATAGTTCATGTATTAAGTATATTAAACTGCAATTATGCTTGTTCCCTGACTGATGGTTAACGTACGCAGTTATCATAAGTATTATCATTGGAGCTTCAACGAAACCTTAAATTTTTCCTTGAGCGGCATCGAATGGGTTATCTTTTGACATCCATTGAGTTTGTTCGAATTTGTATATAAAGGAACTTTACTGAACTTTAATTTCAGAAGTCTTGCAACGTCAGCATGTTTAAAATTGTCGGGATCACACTAAGCTTTTGAAACCTCCCACACCCAAGTTCTCACGCCGACAAAAAGCATTTCGCTGTCAACATTATTAAAGTGGGCAAAAGGAAAACAATACTAAGTTCTTAAATAATTTCTTGGAAAAATTCTAATTGAGTTTTGATTCAAGGAAATAGTAAATGATAAATACTGTTCCACTACTACTATATAGTAGTAACTGTGTTAATAAATTCATTCAAATTGTTATCATTGATCTTCAGAAAATCGCAAACTTTTATAATAGTAAATAAAATGAATAAACAGTCAAAATCAAAAGCAATGCTTATCATTCCACACTCTATTTACATATTAATTTGCCTTCAAGTTAAATTTGATGTAAAATCCGGCTAAATTTCAATGAATTTCAGGCAGTAATCATCAAATATGTTTCTACGTTTTAGTGTACTGTACTGTAGTGTATATATATATATATATATAACATTTACTATATTCGTTACACAGTTAGAACTACACGAGATTACAAAACAACGCAAAAATATCCCATTCTAAGTGTGAAAAATATTTAAATATGTCTAACCGCCAGAAAAACCATGCCCCGGATTAACTTCCAAACAAAAACGTTTGTAAATCACTGTGAATTCAAAATATTAAAACAGACGAGCTCTTATTTTACAACTCCGAACCTGAATTTCGTTACTTTCCAAAAAGTTCCTTCACACCAATACGTGATGAATGCGTTTGCGTTCTCGTGAGTCAAAGTTATTTTAATTAGAATCCAAACATTGAATAATTGAATTCAAAAAGTCAACCGAAATGGAATAGTTCTGAATACCTTTTCAAAACCTGACAACGACAAGAAACACAAATACAATAACCCAAACAAATGCGCAGAGAACATGACAAGAAATATTTCAGTCGCTTTCGTTTGATTTCCAACGTTAATAAATTGAAAATTCCTTTGATTTCAGTGTCGGGAATAGAAGGAGGAACAAAAATATATTTCTTAATGAGGTACACAAGCCATAAAATAACTTCGAAAGGGAAAATGTATTTTTATTTGATATTTCTTTCGGATCCTTCGCTTGTTACTCGTTTTCTTTTAGACCATCGACAAACATTTAACATACAAATTTTTCATTTTTATCTGCTGCCCAACATGTAAATTAAAATAGCTTGAAACTTATTTTAAGCCATTTTCTAAACTCGTTGGTGTTCTTTTCGCTTTTCTACGAAGCATTTGGAGATGTTGTATTCCATGGTTTTGCGAGTATATCGTTATTATACGAAATAGAATTGTCTTCATTAATTCCATTATTCGCTCTGATTTGATTTGGCATGAAGAGGATTTTTTGCATTAGCCATTTCAATATTCATCTGATGCTTTGTGACGTTTTCCAAACGTGTCCTTCATTTACTTTTACTGCAGTTCAATTGCAATTAAATTCACTTCAATCAATTTTCGTTTTATCCATATTAGCTGCAGTCGACCTTGTTGCATGTATACAATCTGTCGGATTAGATATAAATTTGTTTAGTTTTGAAGGGGGTTTGCAGCAAAATCAGTTTTTATTTCATGGCAATGAACTGGAACATTAATGCCATGAGATTAAGTGAAACGAAGTTTTTCGGACGAACTATTTACGACGAAGGGGGAGTAAAATGAAAAAAATTATAAAATGGGGATGAAGTGTAATGAAAATGGAGTGAGTAACATATTCAAAATTTAATTTTATTGAAATATCAGATCTATGGCGTCAAATTACATCGAACAAAACCTATTTCAGCATGTATTTTGTTACTTTATAGTAATTGCCTAAGATCAAATGAGTTCTGATGTAAAAATGTACAATTTTATCCTATTTACCCGTTGATTATTAAAATCTGGTAATTTGTTTGAATTATTCATTATTTATAACGCTTCAAATTTAATATCTTTAGATGGAACATAGTGACATTTAGATTGCTAACGTTTTTCAAATTTTACTAAAATTTGAGAAATTCAGAGACATTGCTTTGCGTTTTTGGTTTTTACCATTTTACTCTTACAGATCCAGGATTCTTGGCTGTGCCGTGAAATATGTAGGCCATCAGTAGAGGCGATAGAACCATTTCTGTTTCTGCATTCGAATAGAACAGGCTAGTAAACGTATTTCAAACTGAGGTTCGGAATTGTATGAAACAGTAGATCACTTTTAGTGATTGTGAAAATGAAATCTCTGCTACATCCTGTTTTATAGAAAAAAGAGAATTTGTTTGTTTTTGTTTATTTCTACATCACTTATCCATGAAAGTAGTATGTTGTCGCATTTACTGAAAATGGTATCAACCACATTTAGCTTTCATATGTGGGTTTCCTCATAATTATCTGATACAGGCTTCACGCAATTTTTGTCGAATTAGGTAGTCAATAGTAGATTTACCGTCAATGAAAAAGTTGTATATGACTATCTGTTTTTTGTTGGATTTTCTCTAAGTCGTAGTGTCGGTTATTTACCAAGTCTATAACCGCACTGATAAAATCAAATCAGGTAATATTGAATAGGCGGAATTTTTGGTACACCATCCCGAATCGCGGTTTTAGATTTTCATCCGTAGAAATGGAAGAATACCGATATTATTTGATATTGCCGAAATATGACACCCAGAGGGAAAGGTTTAAAATAACACGTATTTTTTACCCAAATGTGTTTCATGACTCTGTAACTGGTTTGGGCGATGTCCATCTTTTTAGTTGCCTGGTTGGCAGGTCGGCTGGCTAATAAGCACAATAATTGCCACAAATAGTTCTGAAACTTCTTAAAACTTGGCGCATCCTAATATTTTGCTAGCCTGTAGCCAGGGGTTGTAAATGGGTTTCAATGACCCACTTCTTCTCCTATACAGATTGACAACTTTCCAAAGATCAATTTTTTCTAAGTAATGTTTTTTCATTGCATTGCTTTATAACAATTGATAGAATTTAAGGAAATCGGCAGATCCTCCTCCTACTACCTCCCATACTAACGACCTATTTAACATATACATATATATTCTTAGGTTCACATCTGTTATTTAGTTGCGCTTAATTTGGTCAAATTTGGAATACGTTGGGAGTTTGCATAGTGAGGCCTCGGAATAAAAACCGAGTACATTGCCTTCCCCTTTCTGGTACTTCAAATACAAAATGGGCGATTTTGCGACATTTAAAATACTCTCTGTAATTCCTAATTGATAGATTGCTGTTGCGTAGGCTTTGGTTTATGTTATTGATCTAAAACTTTCTGTAAAACTTAATTTGTACGCTTAATTTGTAACTTAAATGTTTTTCTGTTGTATTGAATTTTAATGCTTGGTAAAATTTTGGAATTCATTGGGTCAATACTTCCTCTTCTAAATTCCTCGCACTAAATTCAGTTTATCGTAGCAAGGATTATGTTTTTAGCAAGCATAGCTCTTCTGATGCAAATAGACCGCACAGTTCCAAATTTAACAGAAGGTCAGTGATTCCTTTAAAATTTCTAAACGGATGGCTGCAGAAATTCAGAATATTTTTTGATAAGAATCTAGCGATTAACAAATCTCTACTGATATTGTTTGACGGTATATTTAACTTCACTTTACTGAAAATTCTGTTCTGGTTTGAATGCAATCCATAATGCAATCCACTATACGTTTGTATTTCAATCATGGGACATGCATTCATGGAGCCTAATCGCTCTAAGGATTTGGCACATATTTTACTATGTCGTTCTTAAGAGTACATTGCGTGCCGACAACTTTACAAATTGCACGGTATTTTGTCTTGCCTCCCATATAAACTTGCCACAATTTCTTCTGCTGATCATAGAATGATCGCATGGAAAATATTTACGTTTGATTAGTCTCCATAGAATTGGGAACTTATGTTCAAAATTTGGTTCGCGTTTGGTAAAGTTTGATATCAACACTTATGTTACGATATGCATTACTGATTTTACACAATAAATGAATCAAAACGCAAAAAAAAACTTTAAAATATTCTTACTGAAATATGACATAAAATAATAAAGTGACTAAATGAGTCAAAAAAAAAAAAAAAAAAAAAAAGGCACTGTCAGATGATTGAAAAAAAGTTCTATCGAAAGCTATTTAAATGTGTATTATTCGAGCTAATTTGCTCAAAAAATGTCATGAAAGTATTTTATTTCAAAATATAGACATGATACACGATATAACCTTAAACACCTATTTTTAACAACTTATAAACAATTTTGATGTAAATTGATTTTCGAAATATCACTCTAAACAAGGTCTATAATACTTGACTTTACTTGGCACTAACGGCTCAATGTATTAATTTTTTACAAACTTATTATGACCACCATTAAGAATAATTTTCTTCGGTACGTTGATTTTTCTTCGTTTCCTTGTTAACAAAAAACTTAAAGAAAATGTTCGGTTTATTACAAATTAATTCTCACAAAAGCAATTTAAGTACAAACGGGGTGCAATGGATTTCTTTTAACCTCATATTTTTTAAACAACGTGTAAGGAAAGACTGAGGACTAATACAATCTATCTCGTCAAGATATGAAGTATAACTTGATGTCATTTATTTTACACTAAAAGCGTTGCAACAAGAGGATTTACATTGAAAAGCTGCCATAAATTTCTTGTTATTTCAATATCATTTAAAAACTCGTTGGTTATCCGTAGAGATTTTAAAACACTTGTTCTTGCAATAAAATTTAATCCTCATTGTAAACAAAGCATTAACACCCCTATCAATCTCTTTAAAGATTAACCCTCATTCACTCCATTGTCATGACTGCCCATAAAATTGCAGCAAAAACAAGAAGTCAAACAAGATCTCTTATTGTGCATATGTAAAATAGGTATGTCCTAAAGATCCTTTGCTCTTGAGTTGCCCCCTTTTGAACATTATATGAGTGCGTCCTAAATGCTCATGCCAACCAACCACCAATTGTGTCCATATAATGGCGAAGTGGTTGCTACAAAATTGTATTGTCGTACTTTTGTTGCGGGCGGTGATTGTGGCGGTGGTTGCTGTTTCTGTTTGGAAATAAAATCGGTACATGTGAGAATTTCACATGAAGATTTCACCAATTAAATAAGTGTGTAATAAGGCAAACGCATTGGTCTCAAAACAGGGTGGACGATGACTGTTACTACATTAAGAAATTCAAATAACAGAAGTTATTGTGGAAAAACATTGCATCCGGAAAAAGCGGTCTCTCCTATTTTTATCATCTTTTTGAAACCACACAGACACAGTTGAAAGGGTTCTGTTTCCGCGTAATTGTGAAAGGGAAAACTCCTTAAACATTTTTAGCAACATTCATCAGCCAATTTTGCATTTCGCATAATCTTTTAAGTTTTTTGTTATTATTTTTGTAGTATTTTTTAAATTATTTTTTTATGATTGATTTTTTTTAATTATAATTCATGTGTTTTTCTGGATTCAATTTTGGGTATTTTTCCTTTTCGGTGGAAAGAAATGGCCAACTGTTTGTTATACAACATATTAACTGAATTTTACTTGGTTTCTTGAGCCATTATTTGCATCTTTTATACCAACACACATCAATTATGTTTTTCATTCTTTGGATGATATCGTCTTTAACGTGCTTGTTGAAAACACCAAATATTTTAATATATTTCAGTCGCACTCCCCATAGGCAATCTCACTAAGAAGAAGAACGTTTCATGCAGGAATTTTTTTGCACTAAAGATTTCACGTCTCTAAATCTTAAATTTGCAGAAGAAAACTTATTTTTCTACACCTTTTCGTAGTAGAGAGGAAGTCCTTCTAGCAGTGATTTTTGTTTCGTTTTGGAAATAAAACTTAATGTAAAATCGTATAAAGGGAAACAGGAACTGATAGTTGTAATGCATCCACTTTTATACAAGGGTTTGTCAAGCAAAAGTATGTCGATGTTGGGAATCTAATCATATTATGTCCTTTGTTTACTCGTCACATATGAGGTCCCTTCAACAATATTGTGACACAAATTGTCCAGGGAACGTGGTTGAACTTTAGCTCTTTGACTTTGAGCTTGGTAAATCAACCAGCTATAAATTCATGCTACATTTTTGTCAATTGTAAAAGAATTTTCGACAGTTCTGGAAAATTCCTGTTATTCAATGGAGATTTCAAAAGAATTAATGAGAGGAAATTGGTAGTGAAAAATTCCCGATTGAATGAAGTTTCTACAGGTATAAACCTCACATAACTATTAAGTTTTTGGTGCATAGAGCACTATTTGGATGCTGCAAATTTATAAATTTATAATTAGTTCTCCTGAAAAAGCTGAAACGGTTTGAATCATACCGATATGCCTTTAATAAATATACCACAAATATATCGTGATATAACCATGAAAATTTAATGTAATATACTTGAGTAATTGTTAAGTTCACCAAATATCTTCGTCAAAAGTTGAGTTTTTATAGAATCTACTTATTATTTCTGTTAAGAACAATTTCATCGTCTTAGTGGCTGCCATATTCCCTTTTAAGCTTCTGTACAATAATAGATTTTTGAAAAAAATTTAGCATACTCATTATTAAAAAAAAAAATTACCACATTTAGAATTCTCTATTACCCACTATTTTAAGGTAACATACAGCTATTGTTAAAAAAGAAGTTTCCATGCTCGTTAACCTGTCAACATATTCCATAATTATGGACATCAACCTTTATTAACGTCTCCTTTTAAACAATGCCATGATGTCTGGCTTTGTCGAACAAGAAAACCAAACAAAACTCCTACGACTTTATTAAATATAAAAACTATTAATATCAAAAACGAAAAAGTGTAACCCTCCGTAAGGAGACAAAGCGTCTTAACAAACGAATCATATTTCTCGGATTAAAACCGCATTTAAAATGGGACGACACAAAGCTAAAATGCAATATGACACTAACAACGATATCGACACGAGTCTGCTGCACAATGACTGAATACACTGCACAATGAATGCACTGCACATGCTCACAGTTTTAGTCACACAGCGGTGGAAACATCATGCGATACCGTATCATATTTTTTATGTCATTGGATGTCTTAGTTGTCGTTTATTTTTTGAGGACTCGAAATTGACTGGTATGGTTGGGGTACCAATTGAAATAACCAAATTATATGAACAATGAGAGAGGTATATAAAAATTTCAATTTCGTTTAATCGCATTCTTAATTGTCAAGAAGAAAACAAATTCCCACAGCATATGTTATCCACTACTGGTTCCACAGAAGAAGATCTTTCCAGTCTCATGAATAAGTTGCAATGGAAATTTGCTCAAGTGAATGCTTGAATAAATACTATTAAATAAATAATAAATATTATTCAGTGAAGATTCATAGAGAATTTTTACTATGAAAATTTGATTTGTTGATTTGTAAACTTGCTCATGTATTTCCAATGACATGATCAAATACTTTCTTCTGAATTTTGCACTTATACAGCTTTTTCTACAAATGCCATATCCACATAAAGTGTGTCCAAACAAGATCGCAAGATTTAAATTTGGGTGCCATTCGAAGTGTCATTGTTTGACATTTGAACAATTGTTATTGTTTGCTAGTAGAAGGTACGAGGTTAGTAAAAATGGAGCGCTACACGAATGAGCAACGCATTCTCATTGTGAAATTGTTTTACCAAAATGGTGAAAGTTTTGCGGCTACAGTTCGCAAATTGCGATCAATTTGGTGTCGCTCAAACTCCATCCACCTCATCAGGAACTGAAGCCAGCTAACCATGGACAGCAAAGGGAGTTCGTTAATTGGGTATTGGAGAGACAACATGAAAATGCCGATTTTGCCGATAAAATCATCTTCAGTGACGAGGCACATTTCCATCTTGATGGCTTCGTCAATAGGCAGAATTGTCGCATTTGGGGTGAGGAAAATCCTCGAGTGATTCACGAGAAGCAAATGCATCTTCAACGTGTCACTGTGTGGTGTGGATTTTGGGCTGGAGGAATCATTGGACCTTTTTTTTATGAAAATGAGGTATGTCAAGCGCAAACAGTCAATGGCGTTCTGTATCGTGAAATGATAACCAATTTTTTTTTGTGCCTAGAATTGAAGAAATAAATGTGGAGGGCATGTGCTTCCAACAAGACGGCACCACATGTCATACAGCCAGAGAAACAAGAGTCTTTGCAAAGACTGCCAGGGCATCTCTAACTGCTGAGAACGCCGCTTGGTGGAAGTTTCGGGTTTTCCTCAATACTTGCTTGCATTCGAGCAATGGCCACTTCATATCGAACTGCACGAGGTCTTCCAGCACGTGGAAGATCACAGATAGCCCCTTGTTGCCCAAAACACTGAACCAATCGGTAAACTGGATTATTTCGATATGATTTGAATAATTGAATCCTGACTTTCAAAGTAAAATTGAACAATTTTAGTTTTTTGTTCTGTGCTGAGCCTTTCCATCACAAATTTCCCAAGTATTATTTAGTTAAATCTGTAAAGAGACGAAAACAAGTCTTAAACAAAAAATTTTTTCGCTGATCAAATTTTAGCGTTACTTATGCGCCACCCTATACATCGCGGGACACAATTTCCATTAAAAAATATTGGATTTCTTTCTTTGCTATCTCATACATCATTCTTTTCGTATTTTGAACTGAAGTAGCCAGCCTTATTTATTTGCGTTCAAACATTCTTAGTAAGTGTTTTAAAATGAATAAAGTGAATGAAAATATTAAAAAAAAAACAAAAATAGAATTTTCTATTAGAAGAATAAGCTAATTCGTTGTATCCTGTGAGTAGTACATCGTTTTTAACACGATCAGTTACCTGGCGATGGCCACGGCCTTACAATGGGCAAGTGGAAAAGCTTGTCCATACGAGGACCAACCCATTTCTAAAAAAATTTGACTACCTAAATTTTTTTCCCCAAATTTGATTAGACTGCCTAAATTTTTTTCCTAAATTTGATTTACTGATAAAAAGTAAAATGCGTAGCAAATTAAAAAGGGAGAAAAGTGACAGGGAAGTAACCATTCCAGTTCGTTTCTCTTTTAACAGCAACATTATTGAAAATACATTGATGGATATTTCATTTTAAAAACGAGGTACGCCTGTGTATTATGCATAAAAAGACCAGTACGTCGCCACTGTGGATCGAAATACATAGTAATGGATACATAAACTTTAGCTTGGGTAAACTTCTGCCTTCTTTACCTCTCTGCTTGTTTTTTCCATCTCTCAAAAAGCAAATAATATATCTTAAATTACTACAACATTTAGGATCGACTAAAAAATATTTATTTTTTTTATAAAAAAAAATAACATTTAGGATCGACTAAAAAATATTTATTTTTTTGTATAAAAAAAATCAAAGAAAAATTGAGTAGACATTCTTCTTTAGTTTCGTATTTTTGTTTCACTCAAAATTAGCATCACAATAGGCTAGTGTGTTACTGAGGGGTTTACCATCAACAACACTCAATTTCATGAGATAGCAGTTTTCGAATAGCCCACCATCGGTTGGAATTATGATATGTTGTGAAATCAAAACTGATATAACAAAGTAAACAAATTATGTTAGTAATTGATTAACATGGGTCCAAATATGGTGTCACCAGAAGGAGGTGTTGATATAACAAAACAATGGCAGTTTACATTTGAGAATATGATATAATACATCATAAGCCTCACTCCTTAATTTACACTCCTTGTTTTAATTTAATTCGGTCGAAAGTTGTGCGTTAGTGTAAAATAACGTAAAAGCTCCATACAAACTTGGACGATTTAAAGCAAAGGATGTGACTGAGAATTACATCAATTGCAGTTGCAATCCTTTAGTAATGAACAACTTTGTTATGGAGCTCGGAGGACAATTAAATTCAACCATTTTCAGAAACCATTTAAAAGATGTGTTCTTCAAATGATTGAAGAAAAAGTCATTTAAAAAAAGTTATTCGAGTTCCATTGTGTTACACCGTTCATCAGCCACATGAATTTAAAATTGTGAACATAAATGAATTATGGTTTTTCCAGAAAACAAGCTATATATAAACGTAAAATTACTTATTGTTACCTATACAGTTTTCAGCTCTACAATTTTCCCAGAAGGAAAATTTTTGATTTTTATTCCCCTACAACAAAAATCAATTTCGTATTCTGTAATGCCAATCGGTAAACTTGAGGGAAAAACAGTCATACCGGTTTTTAAGACTTTCCAAAATGAAAACGGGGTTTTTGGATTACAATATTTCGATCAATTCAAGATCTACTTAAAAAAAAGTAAATCAATGGTAATTGGAATTGAAAGCACCATAAGAGCATAACTATGTCATGCGTTTTAAATTTTTAACTTGTAAGCAGAATTGCCAACATTCAAAAATCGTCAACGTTTTGCCCCAATATCCGTAGAAATTGTCATTTTAAAATTATAAATTGTGAGAAAATAGTCAGTCATTAATCGCAATCGCAGTTTCGGCTACCTCGAAGTCAAATCGGAGCAATATCTTACAACATAGGAGAAATAGATAACAACATAGAGAAATTTATAAATTGTTTATTTTGATTTTGGGAAGGTAAACCTTAACGTATGGAAGCATTAAATAGATTTCTGAAACCATACATCTGTATGGTCTGTTTTCCTACTTTTCGCTACTTTTAAATCAAAGGAGTTATTCGCTATTTTGAACAAAAATAATTGAAATTGCAATTATTTGCCCGAAGTTGTTCAGATTAATAATTTTTCATTAAGTAAAATCAGGAGATATTAGATAAAATCAATCACAGCCATTCAGTTTTCTATGACTTCTGGATTATAAATTATTTTGAAGAGCATTGAAATCAAGGATATTAGCAAAAGTCCAGTTTCGTTTCTGTTTTTGATATTATAACCTTATATAACAATACATTACAAACAGATTCGTATTCGAGACAATCACTCACTCCATATATTGATTAATTCCTTGCCAAAAATGAGAATGGGAACCAAATTTATTAGGTTAGTTTATTAAAATATAATGAAACAAATATTATGATTCGAGAGCCTGAAATGAAACTGTAGTTTCATAAAGTTTCCTGTCTTACTCCGAATCAGAACTGCTCCAAGGTCAAATTGCGAAAGTAAACATTTTTTAAATAATTCAATTCCTGAACTTACAATACTAAGCTCTCAGAAATATTCACAGCTCTTTAAAAGTTTTGTTGATTTTTGGAATTGAAAATTTTTAAATTAAATACAAACAATATGATAAAATTATTACGAATTTCGTTATGGGTTTAAACAATATTTAAATTGTGCGTAGTTTTGTTTTGAATGTATGAATGAGAAATAATATTCGACACAATTTTGATTCGTATAGTTTCGAAATTACTTTCGGGTTTGATTTCGTTTCGGTGCAGGTTTCTGTACGTATATTATTTATATTTAAAATCGAAATCGGCTTCCCCAATGTTGACGCCAAATTTGGGAATATTTTCTATACTCGTAACAAAGTTTTATATATCTGTGCATAAGCACATAACAGCATAAGTCTGTTTTTCAATATTTTCAGTACAGGAGTTTAAAGTCTTGAATCTTCACTGAAAATCAGGAGAAGGTGTTTTTTGGAAAACTTTGCTACAGATTCCAAGGAAACGAATTTCTTTACTTAGTTGTTAACAAAAAATAGTTGTTTATTCTCGCAGTCAAAAGATATTATCGAAAAAGACACTTAGGCTCTTATGAATTGTTGAACGAAAGAAAGTCAAAAAGTTTAAGTTGAGTTAGGCTATTATTCCAGATTAAATAAAAAACTTTAAGTTTGGAGAAAGACCTTAACTCAATTTATGTTTATCAAAAAACGAAATTGTAATTCGGAATAAGAGCTTAACTCAAGTTAGGAAAATAAAATTGTTTCTTTATTTTTTTGGATTAACGACTTAAGTTGATTTAGGCAATGATGAAAAAATAATGTTTATATTTGTTGTAATCCTAAATTGACTTAGGCATTTATGCCAAAACAGTCATTTAGAAAAATAACTTAGGCTATTAGGTTTTTTAGGATTAATTGCCTTCCTAGAAGAGATACAAACATGAAAAATTTAGAGCAAATAAATTCAGATACGCTGAATACGATGGTGCTAATAACTCAATTGTGTCCTAACTCGAGTTAGGCTGTTACGGGTTGTGACCACAGATAAAACAACCTTAAATTAACTGTATTTAAAAATATTATAAGAGGTCAAATAGTCAATCGCTAAAGTGGCTAAGACTATTTGACCTCTTATAATATTAAGGTTGTTTTTAAGTCGATATATATATCTGTGTATATGAGCGGTAAAACGATCAAAATGACAAAACATTATCAAGGTTGGCAAATGTTCATCTTGGCAGACACAAAGACGTAAATTGCCTAATCGTTTTTAAAATATATTTAAAATATATGGAATCTATTATTAATCCCGCGAAGCCATATGGCTTGTCTGCTTTATTATATTATAATATCTGACCTTATCCCATAGGGTACGACAATCAATTTCCTTTTTCACGGGAAATGCTAAATGTTCTTTTAATCCACGATAAATCCCCAGGGTTCATTTCAACACAAAGCAATTAACATCTAAATAAACAATCCGTATTCTGTACAGCAACAGCGCTAACACATCTGACACTGCTATCTTTCGGCCAAAATGCGGCAGACGCATTGCAGCGTAAGTCAAAGCTTGCAACAAGTGCAAGCAAAATGTATGATGTATAACAAATGTGTGCACATGTTTAAGCCAATTCACCCAACAAGAGATTGTTGTCGCTAAAGTCCCTCTCCCAGCCATATTCATACAGATAACATTTACCGACCGGTTTTCTTTCATCCATACTTTCATACGTCACTTAGCCTGAGGCAGTACAACAAATCGTTAACCTCTGGCGCACAATTTGTTAAATAATATTCACTACCAAATACTAAAACACCACCACTCTATTGTTTTCTGGCCGTAAGCCGTGATCTAACCAACGATCATTCATTCAGCAACTCACACGAGCGCAGTGCCAACAATACAGCTAAACATAAATGGCAAAGAGATGTTCGCAGTTGTAAACTCTCGGGCCGTAGCCAATCAGAAAGCCGGAAATACCCCTCTTTGCTGGATACCATTCTCTTTAAAGTATTGAGAACAATGGTGGCTCTCTTATAGCTGTATGTACTATTTTACTTACAGGGATGATAAATTAATTGAATGAACATTATTGTAAGTCGATAGGCAAGGAATTTATTTATTTGAAATAATTTAGCGGCAAGTGCTATATTAAACATGATCTATATGGAAGACTTGCATTTACCACCTAATTATGAACAGAAAAATAACATTGAAATAAAATTCACTTTATTTAATATCCCCGGCATAGAAAGGGGGAGCTGCAATGAGATTGTCATCACATTTGTATTTTTGGTGACTTTATTTGGGTCACCATAAAATAAATACATCCTTGATCGTCAAAAGAATCTATATCGATTTAGGAATTTGGCATTGCTCATAGGCTTGTTAAGATTCAAGTTGGCCATAATCGGCCCATTAGGAAGCAATTTGGTCTTAAAGAAGTAAATACACTTTAGAAAAATAGAAATTTTTCAACAAATTTATTCGCAAATTAAAAGAAATATGTGATGACAGCGTAAAGAAAGTGAAAAGGCAAGGGAGAACGATAAATGCGGCCGTGGTTGTGGAAAAATTTTAAAAAATATCCATTTCCAGTGAAGAAAGATGCTAAGTCGATAAAAATGTAATATGGCGCAGTGCTATATCATTCGCACTACAAACCGCAATTGTCACAAATCGGCGAAAATCGTCCAGTAGGAAAAACTTGCACATGCAAATTCTCTGTCGAGCTTTTGGAATATTGTTTTATTTCTCTGCTCATTCATCAACTATACCATATATTTATTGAATTCGATTATTAAATATGTACATATATATCTGTGGTCACAACCCGTAACACCCTAACTCGAGTTAGGACACAATTGAGTTATTAGCACCATCGTATTTAGCGTATCTAAATTTATTTGCTCTA
>JAHXMU010000008.1:3480579-3499973 GCA_019455685.1 Philornis downsi
CTGCGTCGATTATCTTCACTCCATATCATTCCATCATAGCTCGCATAATAATTGGCTGCAGCGTTGCCATATGCTCAGCATACTTTTCTTCACATTTTTGGTGGAGCCTATGCAGTCTCAATTTAACTATAACCTCTTGCCGATTCAACTCCGTGCTTGCACCATTGATCACACGTACGTCCTCTATCTACTATCATGAGAGTATCCTGGATTCTCGTATCAGGGGATAGCCAAGTTGATTTGTGGATATCTTTGTGGTGGAAACTGGTTCCACTTACTGCCAGTTTCCATGCAACGGCGAAACTCAACAGTGGAGCATATCCGCCTCATGGATTAAGACTTTTTAATCGGAAAATTTGTAAACCATTTCCTTTTTAATTCTTTCGGTATTGTCAACGTTCCTGTGCTTTCGTTTCATATTCTCTTGTATTATATTATATTTTCGTAAAGTGTTATACAGGGTGGCTCACCAGTTGCACTACAATAAGAAATGCAAATAACTTAATCAACATTTTTTTGTTGAGTAGAAAATTTAATTTTATTTTATATAACTAATTGGTTTTGAAGATGACAGACCGTAAATAACCTCCACACTCATTCACGCATATGCGACATCTGATGAGAAAATAATTCATTCGGGATCTTCTCTATCATTGTTTTAATGGACTGCTTTAATTCAGTCCTCCTCGGATTCGTTACCATCGCTTCTTGCTGACTTAACTCCATAAAAAAGTCTGTTGCAGTCAGGTGAGGTGACCTCGGGGGCCAGCGAAAAGTGGAGTTTATGGATATTAATTTGTTTGGAAATTTTCGTTGGAGCTTCGCCATAACTGGTCTGGCTATGTGTGCAGTTGCTCCATCTTGCTGAAACCAAATTCTTTTGAAACGGATAAGTCCTATACTTAGTACTGGGTAAAAAACTCCTTTAACGTCTGTTAATAAATATCCGCATTGGCAGTTACTATTAGCCCGCAGCACGATTCGTGCGCCACCCTGAGTGGCTTTATTATAACCATATTATTTCCTAGTGTTGGGAATGCCAATAATCATTGAAACTCATAAAGGTTGACATTCAGGAACAGAAAGTCAATCTCAGTTGACTTGGCTTACATGCTAGCTTAGCTTCTGTCTCAATTAAATAGCTTCGCTCTTATATTTCGAAACTTTTGAGTTGCTTTGGGAGCGAAACCTACAGTTTCGGGCATCAGTTTGAAAAACTTTTAGTCAACTATTGTCAACTATTCAAACTATAGCATGTTTGTCTACAACTCCAGGTGACATTGGGGCTCAAACCCGTGATCTTTTGCACCTTATTCATGTGTGCCACTCATCGTGCTAATATACATATATGTCAGAAATTGTTAATTTTAGGGTCATTAATATCATGTCTTAGTATCGCCATGGCAATTCTCATGTTTATGTTCTCATGTTCATCTTTCATCCCTGATCGTTTACATTGTATGTTGCTATTATACCCTGAGGATGTTATCGCTGACTTTGTCATGATGATATCCTAAACGCATAATTGCATACTTAATTTCCTTCATATCCCATCCCTCTATTTCGTTTGGGATGTGAAGAGCAGTAGAAGATGCAATATAATTGTTGTTTCGTTTTATGTGAGGTATTAATTCTCTTTTACCTAAAGACACGTGCTACTTATGTAGTCTAACTGAACGTTTTCATCATTGCACTCATGGTTTATTGTAGTATAATCTGCTCTTTGGCTTCTTATTTTATGTTAACCCTTTCATCGTGTAGGGTTCTGGTGCATTCATAGCATTTTACATATCGCGTTTTTTCAGACACGTGCTTTAGAATTTCCTGAAAACATATAATTAAAATTGCTACACGATAATTTATCTGCTTTTAAGATCACTAAGTACATAATAAGAATGAATTAAATTACATGCTCACTAGAAGAAGTGAATAATTATGATTTAGTGCCAGGAAGAGTTTTACTTTTAGTAAATTACCCTTTTAGCTCTTTAACGAAGAGCGAGTATAAACTTCCCAATGAGTGTAAAAACTGTCACTTACAACAAGTGCTACAAGTTCGAACAATTTGTGATCAAATAAACGAGTTCAATTCGAACATAAATACTTCTATATTCGTCGAGTATGATGCTCTATAGTTTCAAATTAATGATAAATTCGTTGCTTCATCTCATTTGGTGGCGGCAGCGTGTGATTTTGTTTGCATCTGAACATCTACAAGTTAGTTAAACATTCAGCTTTAGTCTGAAAGCAACAACAATCGTAAATTGTAGAAAGTAGAGCGCGAACAGACCAAATGTGAAATTACAAAAATTTTAAGTTCCATGCAGTTCTGCTCCGAATGTTTGAGAAAATAAGAATAACCAGTAATAAACAGTATTTTAAATCTTTTCAATGAGCAATTAAAAGTTTTTCTTGCAACAAATTTCTGCGCCATTGAGTTCGACAGCCAAAAGTATGGACGAAAACATATAACTGCTGGATTACCTTTTCCCAAAAAGACATCAGTTTGGGGAGGAGAAAAAGTTAGTCGAAACCATATGGTGGTTGCTCTATGGTATTTGTTGAGTTTTTGGGCAAAAATTCTCTCACAATGATATCCTTGTGAGATGGTGCGTTATTGTGGTGAAAAAATGAAAATTAGGTTTTTTGCATAAATCTGCCTTTTTTGACGAATTTTTCGCTCTCAAACGCCTCATAATGCCCAGATAATATTCTTTATTTACTGTCTGATCTTCTGGCAAGAATACCGAGCGCACAACAGTGCGATAATCAAAGGAAATAGCAAAAATTCCTTGACGTTTAATCGATGTCGATGTGTTTTTTTCGCGTTCGGCTCAGCTTCAAAATTCGCTGATTAATTTGAACGTCAAACTCGTAAACCGATATTTTATCACCAGTTGCAACGCATTTTATGGCTAATTCGTAAGACACTGGAAGTCTATCGACCATCTCTTGCACACTTAAATTACGATTTCTGATTTCACTTTATCGATGTTAACTTCCTTCTGTAACATTTTCAGCGACTTGAGACACGAAAATGGAATTCCAATATAAAGTCTGAAATGAATTCTGTATTCGTTATAAACGAATAAAGCCACGGATTGTTCGGAAAGTTCGCTCGGTTAATTCGGTAGTTCACCATACGTCACTTCCCATGACGTAGAGTTCCTTCAGACACTACCACAACTTCCACTTGCCAGAAATGGTTTGAAAGATTGACGGACGACTTCTCCGTAACGGACGCTTTCAGATCAGGACGACCAAAAAAAAATCAAATCAAATCAATAATCAATATCAACCGTTCATGGGGCCATAAAAGAGATCGGATTTGTGAGCAACCTCGATGTGTGGGTGCCACACTCTCTCATCGAGGCCAACCGCCTGAATCGCGTTGACGTCTGCGATAACTTAAGGATAAGAAATTAGAAGACACCATTTCTGAAGAACCTCACCACGGGAATGATGATGTAACAACAATGTAACGCGGAAAAGATAATGGGATAAACCAAATGAACCCCCTCAATTCACCTCTAAAGCGGGCCTTCACCCCAAGAAGGTAATGCTATTGATTGGATGTCAAAAGAGTACTCTTTTTTTAACTTCTCCCAACAAATCAAACGATTAATGCGGACTACTACATCGCACAATTAGATAAATTGAAGGCGGTGTTGGAAGAAAACGGCCGAGACTTCTCAATCGGGGAGACGTCATCTTCCATCCTGGTAACGCCCGCCTTCACACTGCCTTGCAGGCCCGTCAGAAACTGTCAGGGCTTGGGTGGGTAGTTTTACCTCTCCCATCGTACTCCCCAGACCTCGCTCAGACCGACTATCACCCATTTCGCAGTGAAATAGGAAGGATTTAAATTTCCATAACGACGAGGAAGTGAAAAATCGAATTGAACTTTTTTTTCAGACAACCTACGCGAGTATTATGAGAGAGAAATTGAAAAGCTCCCAGAGAGGTAGGGAAGAAGTTATTAAAAAAGGGGGAGATTGTATAATAGAATAAAATAATTGTTTTCTTGTACATAAATTTGTAAATAAATTTCTTTTAAAAACCAAACGAACTTTCCGAACAACTTGATATTTATTTCTCTATAATAAGAACTAAATAACGGTCAAAAGACAATCATCAAACTGTTAATATGATGTCATTAGAAAGAGGCCTCGTATAAATTCGAGCTGAATACACCGAAATGTTAGAAAGACCAATATTTCAATCAACTGAACCTGAGGTCACAGAAAAAGAAAAAGGAAAAAAACTCATTAAAGAAAATTTATACAGGCCGAAATAAAGAGACAATGATTTCCTCCATAACGATAGGTGCTAACAAAAGCTTATAAATATCCGTTTAAAAAATTAAGTCACCACAATATACAAGTTAAAACAGCCCAATGTTTGTGAAAAGCAAAAGAAAGAAAAATATTTTCACACAGGTTTCTTCTGCTCTAATCGTTATTAAGTCTTTATAAACTTTAATGTTTGATCAAATTCCAATACTCAACCAAATCTCCTGAAGCAAACAAAATAATAGGTTAGAATATTATTAATACTTTTCAAGCAGCAGCAACACCAGAGGCGGTAGAGCTTGATGGGATGCGTATAGTGATATATAAACGCCAATCAAGATTATACTAATGAAGATAATTTATGACAAGATTCTGTTTAATTAAACCCAGATAAGTTGAAGCAACCCAAGAACTCATTCAAATCGTGGCAGACAAAAATACAAATACAAAACTTTAATATAATTAAAAAAGTTTCAGACTTAAAAAATGATCGGTTCTTTTAATAAATGAATGAGTTTTTGTATATCCTTTGGAGGTATATGAGTCAAACCATGCGAAGTTAACCATGCGTTTTACAATTTCTGCCACGACATTGAACAGAGCAGAAATCGTCGATGTTTAGTTTCATAAATCTTCAAGATTCGTATAAAGCACACTCAAAGAAAAAAAAAGAAGAAACTTGTACTAAATTTGGGTTGAAAACATACTCAAAATAAGTATACCAAAACATACTCGGAACGACTAAATATTTCTTTATTTGAGTACGCGTGAAAATAGTACGCACTTAAAGTAAGTAAAAGCAAGTAATAAGTAAAAAGTATTACATATATAAGTAAAAGTAGTAAACAAAAACAAGCCTATTTTGGATAAGGGGATTTTTGGCACCATTTGGGCATCAATTTTACTCAGTTTGAGTTCTTTTCGACTCAAAATGAGTTCAATCTTTCAATACGTGTACACTTATTTTATATGGAACTGTTTAACTCAATGAAATTATGTTAACTATTACTGAAACTAACTATTAACTATTTCCTGAAATATTTCACAAAAGCTGGTATGTTTTTGTTCTTAACTTGAAATGATATTGACAGAAAGTTCCAAATACGTATGTAGGATCTTTCACAAGTATTGTGGAATTCCTTTTGAAAGAAAAATCTGAAAAATAAAAAAAAAAAATACTTTAAAAGTTTCAACAAATTTTTCTATCTTTTTAATATAATGTGCATGGTCTTAACTCATCAGTGATTCCATAGAGATACTTCATCACTAATATGTTTTTATTAAGTCTCATTTATGTCTTTTAAAAATAACTGAATTTAAATGGTCGGCTTGTTTGGGACGAGAATTGCTTCAAATATCATTGAAATTCTTCGGTTTAAATTATCCAAATTTTAGTTATTTATTTATTGATTTTGTTCTACAAACTTCGTGATTGTAATAAATTAATAAAAACAAATTAGGTACATTAAGGACAGGAGATATTGAGGATCCACGGAAAATAGAGTTTCATGCAACTGCCTTATAAGAACAATTTTGAGACAATTCTACCAAAAGATCCCATACTACGTAACAAGTTGCTCCAACTTGTGGAAACGACACAGATTTGTGATTCTCTTTGGGCTTAGTGGCAACATTCATCAACAAGCCTGTACAATTACAATGAATTGAATTGTTATGAATTGTTGAATTGTTATTGTACAAATTTCGTTGCATATTTTGTGGACATTACTTAGCATTAGCAAGTGAGTGCGACGCTATTAGTTTTGATACCACCATTCAGACAGATTTTCTAAAATATCATACACTTGAATTGTGTTTGAATCCTTTAGGCAAAAAACCCACGGAAGACAAGAATACTCAAATGGAAAATACCTTTAAATTCTATTTATGTGATTTTTGATGATAACAGTCAGCTGTATTCGTGATATATTACTGTGACCAAAAAGTAACACCAGTTTTAAATCAAAATAAAGTGGGTATGTCGAATCTTAGGAATACTTTATACTTAGAAATACTTTCTTATAGCCCGCAAATAACCGAACAATCATGTAAATATCTCGGCAATGCTGAAACAAAGCTGAAAAGGTTGGGCCAAAGTCGCTCAAAAATCAAAGTTGTGCTATCGGTTTCCTTCTGGTATAATGATATTGTGCTTTGTGGGGTTTCTCAACTATGTTAGCTATATGTGCGGTTTGCGCCTAATATCAGATAACATCGCTAAGCAACCATATTCGCCTGATTTGGTACAAAATGGCTTTTGACAATTTCCACAACTCAAACGACTGTTTTGAGTCGATTGAAGAGATTCAGCATAAACCGCAGCGCACTCTATAGGTCATATCGGTAGGTGATTATTTGATACGCGATTGGCGTAAGCGCATTGTCTACAGTGGTGAGAACAACTTGGACAAATAAATACACCTTTAGATTCATGATGTTCAAGATGTTCTAAATATTTTGATGTATTTAAAAAACTGTTAATATTTTGCAGCAAATAAAGTAATTTTGGCAAAATATTTATATATTTATTTTAAGCGCCATAAGTTCTAAATTATGACAGGTCGACGGAAAATCGATAAAATATAAATTTGTTAAAAAATTGATTTATAGCCCTATTTCGCAAAAAATAATGAACTGAATAGAATTCAATTTTACTGAACTTTTCAACTTGTATTTTATTTTTTCGCTATCCCCAAAAAACTTGGCAAATCTATCTTTTTTTCAGAGAATATCTTCTTCGGAATCATCTTCGGAAAATCAAGAGACTGCACTATTTATCACCCATCTAATATATATACCCCACATTGTGCGGAGTTAGACCATAAGAAATGTATATCAATCGAGTCAGAATTAAATGGTGGATCGATTCTATGTACAGGTTGGCATTGTTAACCGATTTTAACAGAAATTAGCATATGGGGTTTCTTTATACTAAAGATGAACCCTACTGAATATGATATGAATATGAGACAGACAGTTTTATTTTTATCGCTTGTACAAGCTACAGTTATAGTAAGAATTCGATCATATTAAAAAACATGTTTTCTTTAAGGCATATACGAAAAGCTTTGAAAAAAACCTTATGGACGTAGGTTTTGTTACAGTCTCTATTTAAATGTACCGACCAATCTTGCTACCACGCCCAAGTCACAATTATCATCGGATTTCGATTAACCTGTTTGAAACCATATCGGTATAGAAACCACAGAAATGGGCCGAGTAGGCTTAGTTTTATCGCCTCCATAAGCCATAGATTTCGTCGGAATTAGGTCCTATATTTCGTTTGAAATAAAGAAGAAACTTTTTGGTAATGGGTTGTATCGATCTATGTTTTGATATAACTGCCACACAAATGAACCTTCCATGTTTATCTCCATCTCTTCCAATAAACACAATATGTTTCTTGAAGATTAACTGGAAATATTTTGGCTGGCTCATTTATGATGGACCGTATGTACTCGTGTCTTCTTACAGATCCATCCAAATAGTGTATCCAAGCTCCGCTTTATTGCTTTCAAAGCAAACAACACATGTTTTTTTCGATTACGGGGGCTGGCTATTAAATATATTGTCGTGGCCGTCTATAACGTAGCACCTGTCCAAGTTGGCGCCTGTTCACTTGTTTTTTGTGTTTTATTCGATTTCGTGCTCCACTGGTCTGTGGGGTCTTGCTGCAAAACAATGTTTCTTTCCACTAAGGCCATATCTTCAAAACAGATTTTGTCGGCAAAAAAAAAATTATTCAGACCAAAAAATTGAAACATTGATTTTAAAATCCAAAAAAACTGTAAGCATTATTTTCGGAGATGTATGATGCTATAACAAAATAGCAACAATTTCACATTTCTGAAGTTGTTCCAAAATTTGTTTAAAATAAAATATAATTTAATTGTAGGTCATAGACAACAATTCTTTATCTCCGAAAAAAGCAGAGTCTAGCAAATCTATAATTTTGGTGTTATGGCCAAAAGAATACTAAGTTTTTTAGAGAAAATCTATAGCCAACAGATTATGGGTTAATTTTATGTCCAAACAAACTTCTTCTGACACGCTGAGGATAAACTTCAGCGTCATATTTTGGTGACGTACTTTACTGTGCGCAGATTTTCGTGGTTTTAATAAGTCCTCGAAAAAAAGAATTAGCAAAGAACTGGAAGAAATTGTTAGCTTTATAGAAAAATAAATTGTGAAGCAGCAAAAATGGATGTAAGATGTTATTATTTCTGACAGATTTTGCTTTGTCATATGAGTTTCCTAACTGGGCATACTGTTTTTTTCTCCCAACATGACCCTTTGGTTTGGATGTAGCTGGCACGGTTGTTATGACTTTTGGAAATTTGGTTTTATTTCAAACAGTTCAGCAAATCGACATATGCGTTTTGCTAAAAATTGTCAATAATCTGATATTTTCTCTCTCTGTTGTAAAACATTTTCAACTTTTTATTTTGCAACATAGAACAAAAAATCTTTCCGATTCTTACCGAGTGTTATTGTTAGAAAATATGTTGCGGTCAAAAATAATCGCGATACGAGATTGTTTCGCCCATAACTCTATTACTCACGCCACAGCTAAAACTTGAGAGAAATTTTACAAACATCATCGTTTGTTTTAAGCCCCAAAGTTTAAAAAAATATATTTATTTCAAATATTCACCAACTCTCATAATTTTCACTTTATTTTAAGTGGCCGTTTTCGTTGGGAGTATCCCCTATCCTGGTCGGTGGCCGACAGCGCATTTGTAAATTTTGTTTATTGAGCCGCCATCGCCGCTGCTGTCGTCATATTTTATTTTGCCTTCCTTAAACATAAAAGAGACCCATCAGTTTTTGTTATTTTTTTGGTATTTCGAGTCCCACATTGACCGGTGTTGATTTGCAAAGGTTTAGTTTGGTTGCGTTTTTTTTTTCTTTATTTATTTCCCACAATCTTGGTCCATTCGGCATCCAAGTTTCACAGACATAGGATTACGCGGTAAGATCTTTGTTTGCCACATCATCAGCTTGTCTTATTTTACTAATAAGTGTCAAAGGCCTGTAGATGTTGTGTCCTACTGGAGTTTAGATTCGAGTTTCGGTTTTCAAAGTTATTGGCGCTAAAACTTTGTCAATTTTATTGTATAGTGAGTATTCTCAACATGAAACTGAGATGTTGAATGTTTAGGTATAAATGAGTGATAAAATATTTAGATGTTATTTTTGATTAATACCTAACCACACAATCGTTTATAAAGTATCGAAATTTAATAAACTGAGGACAGCAATGCTTCGTTACGGCGAAATTCAGAAGTTTTCGAAATATGTAACACTTTCTGCTATTATGTCCTTCTACAATGAAATGTTATGTTGTTGAAATCAATTTATATGGTCTTCCTTATTAAAACGACCGTTTAAATGAGTTGATTGCCGACTATAAGCCGCACACTACAAAGTAACAAATGTCTAAATGACGCCAATTATTACTGAAGGAAACAAAGCGGAGCCAGAACAATAAAGCAGTAGGTGCGATATCATATCGGCAGCGTTGTTTTAGTCCAGTGGATATGAGCTTATAATAACAGAATTCTTTCGTCTATATTATGTGGAGGACTAAAGCTTTTTCTATATAACATGATTGAATCTTACCAGGGTACGCCTTAAATATCGGAGCAGATCGAAGAAAACCAAATTGACACATTCCGCCTTCTCGTCAACTATAAAGCTGACTTCGATAGTCCGAAACGCCCATATCTACTACAGCTCATATTTACTGTATACAATAGGATTCCCAAAAAGGGTGCATATTTTTCATATTTCTCTGCATTTTTACATGTTTGCACGAAGGAATGAATATATAGGTATATATTCTTTACTGGGAACCGATCTTGTTAAAAGCCCACTTAAAGGCACTGCTTTTCGTCACAAAGTTGACACAACCATGCCCTATACTACAGCAGACTTTGAACGCGATCTACCATTCAGTTTGTTTACAGTGCCGACTTTGTCTCATGTGTGTTTTTTTATGTGGCTATTTTTTACAATAGAAAAAAATATCGAACAAGGAATTTGTGGTAAACAAAAAATGGAATTTCTTGTTCCAAATCGCTAAAAAATTAACCGCAGGTGAATCTACTTTATTAATGATACGTGCATATGAGTGGTACAGTGCATTCAAAAGCGGTTGGGGTGAGAAAGATTTGTCTCGCTCTGATTGACCATCAACATCTCCAACCAAAGTTAAGATGGATAAACTGAGCAAAATGGTGGCTAAAAATCCCTATTTAATTTAGAGTCCGATTGCCTCCAAACTTTATTTGCACAAGTGTTTGGATATGAAAAGCGTTGCGTAAAATTGCTTCCAAAACTCAATCGCATAAAGGTCGCTGTATTATTAAAACTTATTATAAATGGCAAAGAGCCATAGCTTTAGGAACTTTTGCAAGCAAACCAGGCAATAAACATCAAAATGTCGTCTTCCAATTGAGCCGGATCCGAAAAGGCACGTCAAAATGGATTGAAAGCCAATGTAATGTTCATTGTTTTCTTTGGTTGCCGCTGAGCACTCGAAATTTTTACCAGAAAGTCAGACGGTGAATAAAGAACATTATGTGGATCCTGCGATGCTTTCGAGAGAAAAAAACAAGCCAGATCGAAGCAAGCCAGATTTGAGGAAAGCAAGATGATGTCACATCATATCAAAAGGCTATCATTGTGTAATAGTTTCTGCCCAAAACCTGAACATATGCAATCGAAGAACCATCGTTTTGACTTGATAGGGCTCCGACTGCCTTTTTACTTCTCCAAAACTCAATTTAGTATTTCGGTGATTGGATTTGTCGTTAGTGTAAATGAACTTTTTCTGAATGGGTTAGTTTTATAGGGGGTGCAGTAAGTTGGAATGAATAAAACATTTTTATAATGTTTTTGATGCATCTGAAAATTATGATACAAATACAACTTTATTATGAGTAGTTCAAATGGCAGTTGTATACAATATCTCTCCAAATTATGCTGTACTTTCATATTTAAGAAGACTGTATTAATAGAAATCATGTCAATAACAACTAATTGCATAACATTGCATTAATCTGACACTCTAAAAAGGCAACGGATATTCTAAAAGGTAATGAGTTTACATGAACTACATTTAAAAAGCTTGAAAATTTAAGACTGTTTGCAGATTGTTAGAAAATTTTTCTACTCAAATTCTTTATAATAACTGTACCAAATTCTTACATAACGAACTTTAGTTTTCGATATTTGTGTACATAAATGTTGTTTATGTCATGCATTAAATGCAGCTCCCTCGGGTTTACGTAGTTATAAAAAAAGATGGATATCTTGGTCTATTAGGCACTTGTTTTACTGCCTACACAGCGTAATCAATTAGAATTCACCAGAAAAAGGCATCAACCAGACGGTGTTTCTTCATTTGTACAGTGTTAAATGATGTTGAAAGCCCTCACTTATTGTGGCAGTTTCATCTATAGAATGTCCGGATGCCGATATAACAAGTGGATAACAAATTTTGGACAAGGCTATAAAAATGTTATTTAATGATATTTATTATGGGTAGTAAAATGTGTTCAATTTTTTTCGAGTAATCTCATCACGTGCATATCGCAGTTACAACTGATTGAAATTGAAATTTAATTTTAATTACTCATGATTAATCATTTGGAAGAATTTTAAGGGTACTTTAGGAGCAACATTTATCAATGCAAGAAATCATATTGTAGTACCTGTAAACAAAGTCCATTTGCTTTATGATTATAAAAACTATTTCAGAATTATATATTTCAGAAAATTTTTTAAAGAAAAATATGTGTTCTTCATGTAAATAATTTTAGGATTAGCTTCATATGTCGTTTATTAAATTATACTTTCTTGAAAAATAAGGTTGCAAATTTTTTAAAGTCCTTCAAGACTATATCAATATCCTGGTATAAGTTTGGCGACGGAGAATTCTTCGTTTAGGCACTGTGGTGGAAAATGCCATTAGGAGGGTATACCAATTGCACTTAAAGAAATCGATGTTCTGAAAATGTTCTGAAATACTTGGATACCTAATTTGGAAAATATATGCCATTAGATATGTAATGTAATGATTTTGGTTCTCCTACGGTGCTTTGGTAGTGCACAATATCCTATACGAAGAAATCAGCAAGTTTTGGTATTATCTTGTATTTGAGAAAGTTAATTTACTTAGGTATATAATGTCGGAAGAGGTTTTTTTTTTGTTTTTTCTTTTAACTTGGTTTCATAGTTTTTTTTTTTTTCAAACTGATAAAATCGTGGTTTTGAAATATATTCCCATGTTTTCATCTTAACAGAGCTCTACTCACTTCTTAGCAGAGCTCTATAATCAAAATGTGGTTTGTGTCTTTGCTAGTTAAATTCGAATTTATTTTCATGCAGATGAGTTTCATTTGCCTTTGAATATGATTTGTAGCACTTGTAAATTCATTATGACTTATATTACCTACTGCTTTATTGGGGACGTCGAATCAATTCATCGCTATTCAATTAGATGTCATCAAGCATTTTAATAAAGAAAATAAAAATACGAACATTTATTTAAATATGTTACTTAGAGACTAGTATTTTACAATAACACAATGTTTTGTAGGACAAGTGTAAACTACCGTATCTAGAATATTATAAATTGGACTAAGATTTTTATTTATTTCGAACTTCAGTACTCTTTAAGCATTTATATGCCATAGGAAGGGGCTTTATGATATCTGCCATCTTACTTATTAAAACTAGAAACACTCACCGGAGACTCAATAAAATATAGTGATCGCTATAAAATGCCTATTCCTTCAAATTACGTTTTGGACACCCTTTTCTTATTGTGCTGGGGCGTTTTGGTCCATCAGCACAACGTGATATAGCCAAAGCAAACATATCAGTTTGATGCGCTCGACTATGTTGAGTCGATATACACCTCATAAACTACACGATTCTTACAACGCCGGTTACTCTCCGTTGAAGATAGTGGGTCCGTACATTGCATGGGGTGTTGTTCTGTGGAAGACTCTCAGAAGGGATACATCCGCTTGTGTCATAAATTAGGATTATGCAAGTAATACTATAGCAGATAGTACTATACTTTAATTTCAAGACCGGCCGCAACTATTATGCATATGACCGTGGTTTCGAACTCCGATCAAACCACCTACGATTATTAGAACAGCGGTCAAAAGGATATGTCTGAAAAACACTTCGAGTTGTCGTGTTAGCGACAAGTCTAATAAATGCGTCCCAAACTAACGCTCGGAATCATTGTTAAACTGTAAATTCCGTCGAGCGACTCTAAAAATAAGATGTGGGTAAGATCACTGAATGAGAGAAGATGTAGGAGAATTTATTTATTTTTTTTAACTTTAAGGCTGACGTCAATTAGGTTAACTGATAGCGGAGACGAAGTGAATGATTCTATCCACCACTCCTAAATTATATGTAGTTGTCAACGTCCAAGCTGGGTAGATTCTTTTTTCGTCACTTGATTTTGTACTCGTTTGACACCAAAGCCTCTTTTCTGGCTTCTTTTCAATGATTGAGAAGACTGCAGTGATATCTCAATGTAATTAACGACCGCAAATAACATAAGAATTTCATACAGTCTCTTTCCCATCACAAAACCACGTCCCAATTCCTGCCTTTCTGTTCCGTAGCTGCAGTAAATGTAACAGTTGTTGCACCGATGTTGTCCTGTTCACCGCTTCTCCTGGTTATTGGTGACGTTAGCTTTCCCCACCTTCCCTGTAAAGTCCTTAAATTATGTTTCGTTGTGGGGGTCGTCAGCATTTGTAGGAATTCGTTTCTTCCTCTTCTTACATGTGTTCGCATAATATTTATTTAAACTTAAGGTCTTATTAAGCCACTGCATTAGTTCCTGGTCTTTTGGCGGCTAACGATATCAAGGCTGATGTAAGAGCTGAATTTCTGTAACAGTTAGCCATTTACGTTACTCAAACTAGTCGCTCTTTTACTTCCTTTAGAAGGATGCTCCTTTAGACGGATGTTCGATGGCATTACCAGGGAATAATGGCCAGAAACTGGAATGTTGCGAGCAGCTTGGGAAATTTTGCAAGAGATTTGCAAGATAGTAACAAAAAGAGAGACTGAATTAGAATTTTTGCTTAAGTTGTTTGAATCGTTATTTCAGATATTTTACAAATTATTGACAATAGATTTATTTTATTAGATCTTGAAATATTAAAGGACTGTATAAAGATGGAAATTTGTAACGCATATATTTCATGAATATGTTTTGTTTACTTGAATTATGTTACGAATTTTGCACAATTTTCAAAATTTGGGCCGCTTCTACAATTTTATATTACCCAGTCACGTACCTGGGACAAACGAGTTAGATGGAATTAAGTGTTACTGTATTTGCTTCTTACAGACATACTGGTTGCCAAGACTGTTCGATAAATAGTCCTAAATTTCAACGTTAACAATCATTTCAGATAAAAACGTTCAGCAGAAGAGTTTTATAAAAAGGTTTGTGTTTATATATTTTTTGTATTAACATTTATTTAAAAAACGAACAACAAACTTATGATTATTTAAATTCTTAAATTCACACCAACATTTAGCTCCATCTAACAGGAACTACAACCACTAAAACGCAGCTAGAAACAAATTCTTGTAGCGAAGCTTTAATGCTCACAAGATTAAATACCTACATATCAATAGGCCACAGATTATTTATATACATGCCGGCATAAAACACAATAATCAATTGTTAGATTTAACAAAAGCATAATGATTAACTTCAAAAAAAGTGTTTATAAATGGACGAACAGATTCTTAAGGTGTTGCTGGTTTGTTAGAAACAGATTAATCATTAGTTAACAAATAAAAATGCCCGTCGGTCTATTTTCTTGATTTGCTCTTCATTCATCTTTAAGCCTTTATTTATCAAAATGAAAAATGAGGCGTTTATAAAGCTAGTTTATAAAACAAATGATTACAGTTAAAAACAGTGTGTTATTAATTTGTACAAGAAGATTTACATTTCTTTCCGTTTAGCACTGACGCACTCAAGCAAACACGACAGAGTTCTACGTGCTTCTTTCTAGGTTTCATGTTATTAACACAAATCCGAAATATGGAAAACCGGCCAAAATGTGAATGAATTTCGGGTGCCGGCATTCGTTTTGGTTTCCAAAAGTTGAAAATATTGTTAGAACAGTTGAATGCACGTTTGGGGGCCGTGTTACGCTTTAATTGTGGTAATTCACATTTTACGCTTTGAATCTACAAATTCAAGTAAATATACGAAATTAGTTTAGGGTTTTGTTTCCTCACCTAGCCTTGATGATTGTTTGGTATTTCTCACATTTCCTACTTCAACAAATTCCTTTTTTTGTTAACGCGTTCTCTGTTTGGCAGAACACCGGTTTGTTAGGCACTTCTGTACTTTTATGTCTTGCAGAATAAAAGCCGTTTGCGTTGTTGGTGGTTAAATCTTTCAAGCAATCATTTACTTTATGTCGGTTGTTCGTTTACCGCCACTACTTGCCACACTTGGTTGCTTGTTAGTTCTCCGCTTGTGTAGTGGATGTCGTTGATGCTAAAACCGTCAGAATTTGGAATTATAATTTAGCAAACAAAATACTTTTCTATAAGGAAAATTAATGACCTTTCGAAGCTACGGGTAGCTTGCAAAATTCACACAAATGATTAGGCTTCAACGTTGATGACTCATTTTTTTAAATTAATGATTTTTATATATTTTTATCTCTGCGGTGAGAACCGGGTGGTCCATTCTAAATAACAGAGACGTAATTATATATTTAAATTCTGACTGAATTAAAATGCTTTAAATTTGGGTTGAGTTTTGCAAAATTAATGTCCACATGAGGCAAAACGGAGGACATTCAGATGTCAAACGTTCTATATGAAAAAGTAGTTTTTTTTAACGATAATAGTTTTAGTTTAATAATTAATCTATTGCAAATATGATTCTAGTTATGTGTTAGAAGTTTTTGTATCCTCCACTCTTAGAAGAGAGGCGTACTGTTGCAAGTTTTGGGCCGGCCGATCTTTACGTATCCAATATTATGCATTACGGTCCGTAGCATCATGGACAATGTACCGGATTGCTGTAAGAAAATTGAACGTGACGAAAACAACCTCTTTTATATAAATATATGTATATATAAATAGATAATATATCGATGTAGTTCGTTTTTCCAATGAAGTACCTACTGAAATTTTTTTCAATAACCAAGGGCGGCGCTATTAAAAAGTGTATGAACTGGGATGGTGTTGACGAATATTTATTACCAGTTTAGAGCATAATCATGGGCGATGTACAGACTCATCGTTAGATAAGCGAGCGCGCCTACATAATATACCAGCTTATCTTATTTTCCGGGGGAAACCGTATATTCTAGTATTTTTCAAAGCCACGCCCACAACTAGGACGCATCTTACAAATGTATGTGTTATTTGAAGTGGTCTGTTTTCACAATGAATAGCTAAATACCCTTTAATTAGTAACTAAAATTTTCCCAGAAATTGCACGGGCAAGTTTTGTACCCACTTATGACACCTGTAGTATCCGTAGTGTGATGATCCATAAATTGCTTATCTTTTTGTTTTTCTTAATAACCGCGCCGGTCTCTTAAAAATGGATGATTCTTTCCTGTCACTTCTGATTACCACCGCGTGTTGCTTACAGTTAATAAAGGAATTTTGGAAAAGACAACTTTTATAGTTGTGGCGTCATTGCATGAACAAGTTTTTGTCCCATTGTTCCACTGTTCCTACGAATTGCGTTAGTTGCAAGCCACATCATGGCCGATATATTCACTCATCCGCAGATAAGTGGGTGTGTTAAAAATGCCTTGTTCCCATGCAAGATACGAGGACGGTACCAAAACTAGCCGACATGGCGTATAGATTGTGTAAGTGGTTTCAAAAAAAAATATTTTGATGAAAAGTGGCAACCTTATGAAATATATGATTTAAGTATCAAGGCGCCACATTGTAATATTTTTATTTTAGCCATCAAAAGTAAACGATCTCAGTGAGTTTGTAGACATGGAAGAAATTGGTCACATCTATAAATTTAATTCTTCCATTTAAATTTATCTCAGTCCAACCAATTGAGGTGTCCCCGCCAGGCACGGTTCAGAAAATCCACAAAATGGTATTGGATGATAGTCGGCTGAAGGTGCTTCAAAAAGTTCTATACATTATATATTGACCGAAGGTTTGAAGATGAGACAGCAGTGCGCAGGATGGGTGCCGCGCTTGCTTTCAATAGAGCAAAAATAGCGTCGTGAAAATGTTTCAGTAGAGCATTTGGCGATGCTCCACCGCAACAAAGCCGAATTTTTGCGTCAATAACTTAAGACAAAGGAACATCCAAAGCAGAGTGGACTGGATCGTATACGAATAATGCGAAAACGTTTCCATCTACAAGCAAGGTCATGGCGCCTGTTTTTTTGGATGCGCATGGAATTATTTTTATTGGTTATCTTTAAAAACGAAAAATCAACAACGGCGAATACTATGCTGAATAAGAAAGTGTTATTTCATGAAGACAACTCTGGAGTTCAAGTATCTACTATTGCGATGGCCAAAATTATTGAAATAAAGTTCGAATGGCTTCATCGCGGACTTTACTCGCCAGATTTAGCTCCTTCGGACTAATTTCTGTTTGCAAACTTTGAAAAATGGATCGGTGGTAAAAGATTTTCCAACAGTGAAGAGGTGGAATATGAGGTTGATGACTATTTTAAGGATTTCGATAGTTTTTACTATAACTAACTTTTTACTTTACTATATTTGATGGATTTATTGAATATCGTTGGAAAAGGTGTATCGAGCTAAAAGAAGATTATGTTGAGAAATAAAGAAAATTATTTCCAACCTTTTTGTGTCCTCTTTGTTAGGTCGGCTAGATTTGGGACCGCCATCGTATAATAATTGTGCTCAATTTTCCAGTAAAAATTGGAGTTCTTTAATAACTTCGCCTAAATAACGACGGTGCATTAAACAATTTAAGAGCTGAAAAGTACCTATTAACAGCCACCAGATAGTACAAATATAGAACGAATGTCCATTGTTATATATTTTTTACTTCAGATTCATGAGTTTTCTAAGGAATCTGCCACTCATTGTTAACTCGAACCGATTTTTCATATATTCATATAAATATAAAATATATTCAATGGAATGTTTTTTTATGGAATAACTTTTCATGCCGGTTTTGGAAACTTCTTTACTGGCAAGACATTTGCTGATGTTGAAAATGTCGTGCCAAAAGTATAACTTAATTTCATATAAATATGACATATCTTAATCAAAGAAAATATTGTAGACAATACATTATGGGGTTGTTGTGTCAACTGTAATGAAGGGAGTACAAAAACTGGTATATCTAGTATTTTGCTTGTCTTAATTTTGTTTCCCTTTATAACACCTTTCTTACAGGCTTTGATTTTAATGTCAATTTGTGTTCAATGTAATTTTCATTTCATAATTAGGGATCGCACCGCGGAATTATAAGATGTTGTTTCTAAAGTTATAACTCAGTTAAAACCGTAATCACCCACTTTACGAATTGAACATTTCACTTAAATATCCAGGGAGAAAAAACGACAATTTATTCAAAACGAACAACATATTCATTACTTTCAATAGCGCAATATTATATATTTATTATTTCCAAAGAATCAGTTTTATACCACTTCCAAATCTTAACAAACTCGGTAGTTTTTATTAAATTGAGTTACATTTAAATACAACTAGCCGACCCGGCAAACGTTGCTTTGCCTTCAAATTTTAGCAGGTGCAGAAATACTTGCTTTTTAATTTGTGGTTTGTATAGGAGGTACCAGAATGAAGTTTCTAATTTGGTCCAGCCATTCTGGAGTTTTAAGCATCGGAACAAACCACGATTCATTTTTATATATATAGAACTGTTTAAATACCGTTAGCAGGAGCAGAAATAATTGCTTTTTAATTTGTGGTTTGTATAGGAGGTACCACTCCCCATTGTCCAATCCCGCCCATATTTGCAGCAGCACTTAAGATATGTACACCAAATCGATGTACCAAATTTTGTTCAAATACCGTAAACAGGAGCAGAAATAT
>JAHXMU010000008.1:3500237-3580051 GCA_019455685.1 Philornis downsi
AATATTGGATATTTAATTTATGATTTGTATGGGAGGTACCACGCCCCTTTGTCCAATTGGACCGAATTGTAAATCTAAACCATCCCGGGCACCACCCAGACGCATATACAAAAATTTATGCAAAGCGGTTTAGCCGTTCTAGAGTTTTAAGCATAGGAACAAACCACGATTCATTTTTATATATATAGATTGATTTGTTTGGATTTAACTGCCACATAATTATATTTGACAGAAACGTAGTTTTGCAGTCTAATTTCGGTCTGAAAACTCTGATCCAATTATAAGATTTCTTTGGTCAAATGAAAAATTGCATCAAAATGATTTTTCATTACTACAATAACTATCATAAAAATGTGAAGAAGACTCCATAAAAAACAACTTCCTTCCTATCACAAGTCTATGTTAAATTCATTGGCGATTACGCAAATTTTCACCACTTTGCTTCAAAAATTGCAGTGAATTTCAGCTTCTGCGAATGCACTTCTTTTGCTGGGTAGAAAGAGACAAATTCCCTTACATACAAGACGGAAAAGTGTTTACCAATATCAGTGTTTCATGGGGAATGTTAAGTGAACAGACTGCAAAGAGTGGAGAATATTACCGTCGTTGTGGAAATCGCCTACTTTCTAAGCGGCAAAACTTTTGCCATTGTTGTGGCGGTTAGGACCGCAAAGCTAAAGTAATCGATTCCTTATCTGTCACTGTAACTGTGCCTGTGTTCACGAGCCCAAGATATTCAAAGAGTTACAACGCCAGCAGTGCGTTTTCATCGTGATTTTTATAAATAGATGCTCAAACAGGTATTTATATCTGATGCTGCTTGGATCTTAAATCTGTTCATGAAAATACTGATATATAATTTTAATATTCTATTTTTTGTATGCAGCTTCAAAAAAAATATATCAAATTTCTGTTAAAGCTCCGACATTTTATGCGCCTAAAATTATAGTTTATTAATAATCTAAATGCTCATATTAGAGTGAATTTTTATTATTGTAAATGCTTCTATAAATGTTTTCAAATATCCCAGTTCAAACATAGGTTTCTCTTACAGCTCGATTACTTCTGTATGTTTGCACGTAAAATAATGTTATAACATATCTATTGTACAGTTTTTGTTGTTATTTTGGATGGCTGTATGACATGTGGCGCCATCTTGTGAACCACATGCCCTCCACATTCATTTCCTCAATTCTAGGCACGAAGAACCTGGTTATCATTTCACGATATCGAACACCATTCACTGTTTGCGCTTGATTTGCCTCATTTTCATAAATAAGGTCCAATGATTCCTCCAGCCCAAAATCCACACCACACAGCGACACGTTGAGGATGCATTTGCTTCTCGTGGATCACTCGAGGATTTTCCTCACCCCAAATGCGACAATTCTGCCTATTGAAGAAGCCATCAAGATGGAAATGGGCCTCGTCACTGAAGATGATTTTATCGGCAAAATCAGCATTTTCATGAAATCTTTCGTCAAAATTCGCTGCATAGTGGATGTCGAATTGAGGTGGATGGAGTTTGGGCGACATCATCACATACAGCTGCGTCATTTTCGGTCGATCCGCCTGGTCGAAGCCGCGTTGTTGTCTTTATATCACTAGCAGACCCAGTTTTGGCAAATTTATCCATTAATCTCTTTACAGTTGACTCTTTTGGAGCATTATTGTGACCCCAAATTGATCGCAATTTGCGAACTGTAGCCGCAAAACTTTTACCATTTTGGTAAAACAATTTCATAATGAGAATGTGTTGTCCATTCGTGTGGCGCTCCATTTTTACTAACCTCGAACCTTCTACTAGCAAACAATAACAATTGTTCAAATGTCAAACAATGACACTTTGAATGGCGCCAAATTTAAATCTCGTGTTCTTGTTGGGACACCCTTTACAAATGAGAGATTTTAGACTACCAAAACAAACCCTTTTATTGTTATAGTTAGTGTGGAAAAGATGATGAAGTCTTTCCTAAGTTTTCTGATATGTTGTTGTTAATAATGAAAGTTAAAAAGTTACAATATATACAGAATGACATACTTCGGAAATACTTTTCATATTTTGTCTATGAATTGCTTATAAATTCGCAAAAAAAAATGCATTTGGATGGGTATTGTACATAGTTTTATTTTCAAGATAACATAGTTTCAGGTTAGAATGTCCACCAAACAAACCTATAAATTGTTACTTCAAACCTAATTTGTTGCTTCATTTATTAAAGAAAAACTAGGTTTAAAGCAAAATTGCGAGATTTAGTTTGGTTTCTTTAAAGGCACTTAAATTATATCTCTAAGAAAATAAACGGAAATGCAATGCAAAATTTACTAAGATCCGAATGTAGTTTCCTCTTCTAGAAATAAATTTCCGTAAATTTTAATATTACATTATTTCATTTCGGGATTTTTTCCGAAATTTCCTCTTTCAGTTTAGAAAAAGAGCTGATGAACATCGCTCCGTTTCGTTTCCTATCGATTGATTTCAACCCACAATTTCGATCAACCATTTAAAGAACAGTTTTCACTTATATTCTTGGTTGAGATTATGGTTGATAGGCTAGATGGTGATATTTGTCCCATTAGTGATTGTGGAATTAGACCAAATAGCTTATTAGAAAAGTAGGATTAAACAGATGGCAAAGGAGGTAAGGCAATATCGGCCAAAGTCTTAGAGAACGATTCTCAACCCCGTTTAAATTCTTAGTACAGCTTCATAAACGTCTGCTTAAACGTTTCCATCCATTCCAATGTAAAAAATATTTTTGAATCTAACGCAAATCTGCAATATATTTCAATAGAGTTCAGAGTTATAAACCGCAGCTGATTAGTCTAAAATTTAGTACACCAGTTATGGCCGAAATTATAGTTTTCTTAATAAATCACTGTTTATTCAGCGTGGAGCAGAATTAAACTGTATTTAAAAAACTAACCAAAAATATTTCCCCACAGATCACAACTGATATACCCAAAATACATTAATAGTTTTTTTTCGAACGCAGTACATATGACGGCAATTGTACAACATTGTACAAATTTTGCATTTAGAAATTTCATCGGCATGTATTCAAAATTATCGAATTTATAAGTATACTTGAACATCAATCCCTGTGGTTAAATTAAAATGTCTTTCTACGCAATGTAGGTGAAGTGGACACGCACAAGTATATCACCATAAGATAGACTGACGTCAATTCAATGATGACTTTGTACAAATAAGAGCGACGGACTTGTGACTTTTGTGTGCCACTAACATGCAAACAAATTGTAAGTTTCTTTTCGGACTGTCATCTTATACATCTTTAATGATTGTCAGTGAATTTTGTTGTCATTCACAAGATGCTTATCTAGAAGTAGGGTTATTCAAGTGTTTAAAAAGTTACTGGAGAGTTAAGTAAACAAATCAGCAATTGTACACTGATTTTTTTACATGAATCATACTCGTATGCCAAGATTTATGTCATGTTCCAATGATGTGTTTTTATATATTTCGGATACAGTTATTTAAATGTAAGCATTTTATCTATATGGTGTAGTAATAGCGAAAATTTACCAATTCCAAACTTGATTATTGGTTGATTTTGACCAGCGCGTCATTTAGAGAATTACGTAGAACAATGGCCTCGCACAGCATTCTAATATTTCAATTATCGTATCTTATGTTGCATTATTTCTGCACCCGCTAAATCAACAAAGTTCATGTTTTTCTCATAAATATTACTTTATTGTTAGACACCGAAGCGTGAATTTTGAATAAAGTTGTTTTGAGAAAAAATAAAACAAAAAGAAGAAAAGAAAACATACGAAAAATACAATAACAATTTGGATCTCTGCTTGTCATTTACAAGCAGGATTCCCTTGTCATATCATCGGACATCGATTTGGTAGTAGCTAGAGTGACAAGGCGACTGGATTGAATTTCTTGAATAATATTCCTTCGATAAATTAAAATATTGACAACCCCAGAAAACATTGTACTCGGACTCTTTACTTGGAAACCGTCTCGATACTACTGGCGGATGCACAAAGTTAACATCGGCACCATACGGAGGATACGATGGACAAGCGAAGAATGGTGTCTACTATATTTATGGACTGATTCAGATTTTTTTCATTCACCGCGCTGCATAATACTTACTACGTATTACAAGCAGATTTGATCTATAAAAACCGAATAGTCACAATTCGCTCCAACGGGAATCATTTTTTTTACCACGCTGATTTGTTTACAAATCGCTAAGGGGAAGAACAATCCGAAGAAAATGTGAAAGAGCTTGAGGGAGTTAAATAGCTCTGCCCACAATCAATTAGCATACCCAGTTTTCTTGATCTCATTTTGGCTTGGTTCTGGGCGATCTGTGCTATAGTCAATAACTAGCCTAATTTCTTTACCTGTGTTGCCAAGCGGAATTGATAGTTTTTAGAAGCAGCATAGGCAGCAAACGCAGATTTCCATGGTGGTCCTTCAGGCGAGACAGTTTTTCCATAGCCTTCACTTTTTACGCCTAGGTAAAATGTTCAAACTTCACTTGTACATTTTCGCATCCTCGCTCTCCTGTGCTTTCTATAGCCGTCAAAAAGACGGTCTACCCATTTTCTTCATAGAAAGAATTTGCTAGGATTTGGGAGAATTTGCAGGAATAGGCTATGGATATCTCGCAGTTATGCAACTTATCGACTTCTATCTTTCGTACATTTAGCTCTGCTTAATCTCGTGCCTACGTTAACGTCCATCAGGTGATGATTTCTTCCATCTGTTATCACGTTATCTATTTCCTCATATTGTGGTCAGGGGTAGCCAAATTGTCTTGTGGGTATTTTTATGAGGAACCCGGTTTCAATACGTAGTAATCGATGACTCAATGATCAGGTATGTTGCTATTTAGACTGAATTTTCTGGTCGTTTTACTAAGAATGTTATCTCTTTCCTAGACTTTAAAATCTGTAACCATATGCTTCTTCTAGGCACTCATAAAATGTATCTCCGGTCTCCTCGTCTTTGCTTTCCTTTGGCTTATTGCTCAAATCCTTCTCCCAAATTATAATTTCCCCGTTGTGTTTATAGATTATATAACTGTTTTTTTTTTTTCTGGTGAATCGAATTGTGTATTTTACATATTTATTTTGTACATATCTAGCCCATGAGAAAAACATAAAATTGTGGTAAATTTAGATTTTGGTACATCTATTTCAAACATTTCATTTCTTGTATTAGTTGACTGTGCAAAAATAACTTCCATTCGGTCTCAGTAAAGCTTTATAGGCAAATATGATAAGATTTTTAAATTTTTTGTAATAATCTTTATAATTTTGATTTGTTTATTTTTATTTGTGCATGTTGCTGACATATTTTTTTGATGTGCCTCTACGCAGGAGACGAGAAATTATACCAGACAAATCTATCCGCACTAGCAATCATAACCGCACATTAATCATTGTAATTAGATTGGAAAATACGTATCTGCGTAGTTACAGGTCGTTTGTAAATAATTGTTTCCTGGCTCCAGCTGGGCAACGTCGTTCAAACGTAATTGCCTTGAAGGTTTTGCTGGAGATAAAGTGCAAGTGAACACTGAATTTAATAAACAAGTTCAATGTCATAATGGTTCTAGTTCTACTTACACATATACGCACACAATGTAAAATTTACACACATATTAAGGACGTTCTAACCATGGACAGCATCGAAAAACAAAGTAAACTAAATGTAATGCAATTCAATAACAAATTTCAATCATATGAACTGACAGATAAGTAGCCTCAGCCTGGGACAGGATGTAATTGCAATAACGTTCTAAAGCGGAGCAATACGTTTAGGATTTATATTATTTAGTTCGTCTGTATTATGTGGATTTCTTGTGATATCTGGGAACCGTAAATATTCTTAAGTAGAGCCACACACCTCAGTTCTCTATCTGAGGTATAGTGATAAGAAATTCATTATTTTTCCAAAAACATGCATGTCAATCCCACCAAGCACAGAGAACACTGTCAATCTTGGTTAGCCTCCGATTCAGCAGCGAATCGAAGATGTAAATTCGGTTGTTGAGTGTTTTTTTTTACATTAACTCGTACATCGGATTCCAAATAGTTCAAAACGCTTTATATGCAATTTTTAGCTTCTGGGCAAACGAAAAAGTGCTTGCATGACTTTCGGATTTGGCGATTTCCGAGATTCTCTAGGTATTTTGGCAATTGCCCTTCCTTGCCCAACTTCGACATCAACCGGAATGGAATCAACGAAACCGGAGCATTCAGCTGCCTGACTTGCGTTTCCGCCTTAATCGAACATAAACTGCAAAATATGGCATATTTTCTTTTTGCTTGATGCGCGCTCGTAAAATAGTAAAAAAAAACAGTAGTAAAACAGTAGTTTTTTGATCACGAAATTTTATCTTTGTAACACCATCTAGCGTGACCCGTTCGAACTTATACAGAGCGAGATATAGATTAATAAAGCCATCTATTGGGGAAATAATTACACTTATTTTAATTACTTTTTACGGTACTTAACCCACTAACTGTCCTAGTAGCAAGTATCTTTTGAAATAGTTTGAACATAGGAGAAAAGACTAATATAAGGTTTGGAGTTTACATCAGTTCAGAGCGAATAGTGCGAATAACAAAGTACAGCAATGCAGAAACAATATAAGATTTCACATTACCGAGTTGTGCTAAGTGAAAAGTATAAAAATAGTAAAAAATTATAAAAGAACGGTCAGAGTAATCACAATAATTTAAGAAAATTGTAGTTTTGAAATAAATTTTTGGTGCAAGCTACTTGGCCCTCAAAAATTGAGCCACATTGAAGTTAGAATTGTTCTAAATTGTATGCACTAGATTGTAAAAAGATTGCAAAAGAAAAGACGTGTGTTCTTTTGAAATTTTTCGGAACTAATGATATCTTCTGCATAAAACCACAATTTCTTTTCTACCCTTTTTTTCTCAAGAAATTCAGTTTTTTGTTTGTCTATTGTAATTGTAAAACAATTCGATAAAGTTCTGTATTCTTTCCCAAATGGAAAGTGATTAAACAATGTATCAAAAAATGTCTTTCGTATTTTCTCCAGTAACTGCTTATGAAGCAAAGTGCTTCTTAAGGAGGAATGGAAATAAAGACCTCTTCTCAACACTAACAAAAATGGTAAAAAAAACAAATGTCATTTGTTTTCTAAACCAATAATGTCGCAATTTCACAAGGTAAGAGTGATATATAAATATCACAATATCACAATGACCACCATTACTAACATTTTATTTCGGCTAATATCAAAACGCCATTATTTTTACTAAGATATTCATCCAGGGTCTCGTCCGTTGCTGGCATTGACAAATACTAAATGTCCAATATAATAACATAAATTTTGTATGTGATAATAACAATACATGTTTAGAAATTGATTGCAAGTTATGTCAGCTTTTGAGTAATATTTTGCGCAGCTATTAGACAGTTATTGTGTTATTGATAAATATTCACAGCTCTAAATGTTTTAATCAAAATTAATTTGCATGTCTAACGAACATCTGAAAAAAATACTTTGGAATGTTCATAACTTTGAACCAATTTAAAATCATGTTGCTGTCATCCAATAAGAAATCACCATCATTTTATTCATCACTCATGAATTACGTTTCCACCAATCACAAACAAGTCATACAAGTAACATTTAAAACTTTTGTTCGAATTTTGACATTCAATCGAAACAAAACGTGTATGAGTATTCAATGTAGATTCAATACAGGAATGATAAACGCGATAAAACGATTTCAATTTAAAAGGTGATTTTTTATACATCGAGGTGCTAAAAAATTTAAAATTGAAAGTTGTAAAGGCATATAAATATTATCTGTATGAACAATTTTACTCCAGAAAGGAAGACTTCCTTAATTAATAATGAAAACTGATGTCGGAATTATGGCCATCGCAGTAGAATTTGATGATAAATTTGTCAACAGGTTAGCATACGACCATCTCATTTTCTTTATCAAATGTAGCGCAATATCGACATCATGATTTTGACTATAACATTAAATTAGCAAATAAAGAAATACTAAATAAATTATAGTCAATACAAAGTCAATTATAGTCAACACAAATTATAGTCAATACAAAGTTTTATAGTCAACACAAGTTAATGCATTTCAAATAATGAAGTTGAATGGAGAAGTAGAAAAAAAGTGAATTTATACAATTCCAGCTATATGCAAATTGATTTTAATTTATTTTTTCGTCATTTCTTCGAAAAATTTAAACTTGTTTGGATTTCTGGGAAACATTACCACTGGGTGGGGTTTCGTGTTCTTTTGTGGAAATGTCGCTTTCTAAGAATGCAAAAATTTTGCATTTTTTCCTTCATCAACTATTATTTACACAAAATTATTTATCGGTAAAAAACTACAGATCAAACAGAAATCATTACTTTATAAGAATAGTAATTGTAGTTTTACTAAAATTCTGTCATGAATTGTATAAGCAAATTGGATTTGTAGGTAAATCTGTCCATTATTATTCAGCATTATAGAGTTATATTTTAAATTAGGAACCCTCTTTCAACAAAAAAGATATTTCAAATTTGTAATTACCATTTAAAAACGTATTTCGCTCGAAATAATGATTTGTATCATTTGATAAGGCCACCAGTACAGAAATTTCGGTCAGGTGAGCTGATAAAAAATGCTCTGAGTTAAAGCACCATAAAAGAAATAAAATTGTAATTATCTGAAGTTCTCTGCTTGATAAATGTAGAAGGGTAGTCTATTTTAGATAAATCGGTCAATTTGTGCTTGTATTACTCCATTCGCAGTGCTAAATGCCCAAATGCTCAATTATACTGAATATAGTACAGGGTGGCGCAATAGAACGTGCATATTGCATTATCTTTTTTTGCGGGGTAGGAAAGGCGCGGGCGGGGAGCGCCTACATCGTTGGGTTGGCGGGCTCATGGAGTTTTAGTCGCTATGAATCACTTCGACGGGAAGCGTCGCGCATTTTACGAGAACTCTCGTCCACATATTGCTACTAGGCGACTATATTGTGCTGAATATGGACTACAGAGAATAAGTGAAGCTCCGAGTGCTAATTTAATTAAAATATGAGTAAAGCGTTTTGAAAAGACCGGTTCAACATTTAAACCACAAGCAAATGGTCGCCCAAGAACATCTAGAACCGAAGACAATGTTGAGAGAGTTATGGAGTCAGTACGAGGAAATCCACAAATGTCGATTCGCAAGAGATCGTCTGTCTTACAATTATCATTAACATTGGATCTCAAACTGCATCCATATAAGCTGCAATTAACACAAGAATTGAAAGAGTCTGACTTCATAGCAGGGCTCGCATTTGCTAATGAAATGCTTAATCGATTTTCCAATTTTGACAATATCCTTTTCTCTTGCGAGGCTTATTTCCTTATGAATGGGTTCGTAAATCGTCAAAATTGTCGTTACTCTAACAGTGAAAATCCCAAAATCAAACACCAGAAACCATTGCATAGTCCTAAAGTGACAGTATGGGCAGCAATTTGTGGCAGAGGAATAATTGGTCCTTTTTTCTTCGAAAATGCGCGGGGCCAAAACGTCACGGTTAATACGGAACGCTATGTTGAGATGTTGGACGGATTTTTGGCTCCAGAAATTGAAAGTTCAAGAATAGTGAATTCCAGAACTTGGTTCCAACAAGATGGAGCTACCTGTCACACATCAAATGACTCCATGGCGGTGGTGAAGCAGATGTTCCCTGGCAGACTGATTTCGAAAAGAGGTCATATTCCATGGCCCCCACGTAGTCCAGACTTGACGCCTCCTGACTTTCTTTTGTGGGGATACCTCAAACACAAAGTCTACAGTAATAATCCAAGAAACAGCGTTCAGCTCAAAGGGAATATCCGTAGTGAAATGGCAACCATTACACCAGTATTACTGAAGAAAGTTTTCAATAATTTTCGTTTGCGGTTAGAGGAGTGCCGTCATAGAGAGGGTCACCATTTAGATGATGTTATTTAAAAAAAAATAAACTCCGTTTATTACTCTACAATGCCTTAGATTTATTTTAACCATACCATATTTATTTTTTAATCTATTTTTTAAATATGCACGTTCTATTGCGCCACTCTGTGCAATGGCATAAAAGAGACAAATTTAGGAATATACTTATAGGTTAAATAATGTAATTTGAATGAAAGATACCAGAGGGAGCGTGTTTATTCCGTCGAGTATTTCACATTACGCAATATAATTGTGAGAAAATAAATTTCGATGAATCGGTCAATTTACATGGATGGTACCAGAATAGAAGTGATCAATTTTCATTATATCGTCTAATACCCCAAATATGTAACACCTTGAAAGAAGCATTTAAAGTATGAAGCATCTTTTGACCAACTGTGTTTTATAACTATTTAATGCGATTGAGCGATGTCCGTTCGTTTAGCTGGCTTCCTAGGCGGCTGGTCGACACAATAGCTGGTGTAACTATTTATTTATGAATCTTCCTAAAACTTGTCACAGTCTAAAATTTTGACACATCAAAGCGGAGGTTGGAAATGGGCTATATCGATTCACTCTTCTAGCAACAACTATATAAATTGATCAATTTTATAACATTCATATTCGTAGAATGCAGTGTTTGAAAAAGTCGAAGCCTCTTCTAGTAAATTCCATAAAAATGAGTGATTTATCCTATATATTCTAGGAGTATATCTTTTACACATGTAGCTGCTTTAGGTAAATTCAATCAAATTTCGTGTGCGTTAGGCATTTAGCATTCCAGATAAAAACAGTATGCGTTGCTATATGCCTTCTGCTACCTCTTATAGAAATTGCACGATTTTTGAAATCTTTCATTTGTAATCTCAAATGAGTAGGATGTACTAGATTTGACATCTGTCATTGTATTGACTAACAATTCTCTGTAAACGTAAAAAAAAATTTTGTCCCGGCAATCACTTCCCTTCCGGTATCCTCCACACTAATAATGATTTAACCCATATATTCTGAGCTTCATACCTTACAAGCAGTTGTATTGAATTTAGTAAAATGTGGCACAATTTGCCCCTCTAGATCTGGTACAATTATTAAATTACCATTTTCTGTTTAACCCCTAATTAACTGAGTGCAGTTACTTACATTTTTGTCAGGTTTATTGCAATATATAGTTTGCTAAAATTACAAAAAGAGAAACCTGATTTTATAACCACGCCATCCCTGGTAACTCCTGTACACAGTTACAGTAGAAATTACTACATGTCTGGGGCATTTAGTAAACTTAGTTCTGCGAATGAAAATGGACCACACGCTTTGTAGGATACCAAACACACAAATTGGGCGAAGTATAAAAAATCAATGGTTCAACTATAATTTCTAACCGAAAGAAATTATATTTCCGCTTCTTCTTATATGTTTTAATTCAGAGTATAAAGGAAATATTTGTGTGTAATGAGACTCATTCCACAAAGCCTTCTGTCGGAAGTCAATTGTCATATTTCCTCATGGCAAAGAGTGTAAAATGTATTATAGTTGTACATAGTCCTGCCATATGTTCTGTTACAAATATAAAACGCGATAAAAAAAAAACAATATTCATATTGTATTAAAAATTATTTCATTTATTAGAAGACAATATTGGTTATTAAAAAAATTGTATTCACTCGAAATGGTCGCCTTTTGCTTTAACACAAGCTTTCAAACGGTGTGGCCATTGGGCTATAGCCGCACGTACGATTTCCATGGAGATCGAGGACGCTGCTCTGGTTAATGCTGTTTTAAGGCTTCCCAAATTTCTGTGGGGAGTCTTGCAAGCCATATTCTCCAATTCTGACCACAAAGCATAATCCAGTGGATTGGCATCTGGACTCCCTGATGGCCAATCTTCTGCTGCTATAAAGCCAGGAATATTGACTCTTAGCCACTCCTGCGTGGTTTTAGCTTTGTGCGCAGGAGCAGAGTATTGTTGGAAGATCTATCTACGTCCATTGAAAAGGGTATTGAACAAACCCTTCACAACACCCTCTAACACATCTTTTTGGTAAACCTTTGCACCAGTTTTTACTCCCTTTTCACAGAAATGGAGGGATGTGATACCATGGTGGGAGACCCCCCACCAAACCACTACGGAAAAGGGATGATGGCCACGTTGAACCCTTGGAACAACTTTTTTTGCTTCCTTAGATGAAGTGGCATAAATCTTGTCATTTTGTTTGTTGAAAACTTCTTCCACGGTAAAAATTTTCTCATCCGTAAACAGAATGTTTTCATGGCCATTGTCCGCGTGCCACTACAAAAGTCGCTTGCATCTTTCCAGCCTAATTTTTTTTAGCTGAGGAGTTAGAAGATGCCCCGTGGACCGACGATAGGCTTTCATTTGCAGATCATCCCGAATCAGCCTAGACATGGATCTGGTTGATATATCCAATTCCTTGGACATGATTTTTTGCTTTCTAAGGGAATTTCTCCGAATTCTTTCACGCACTACCTTTACTACCGCACTCGTACGGACAACGCGAGCAACATAATACTCTTTTCGCATATGCAGAAATATGTTCACGCCTGCATATACTGTAAATAGATCTTGGAACTTTATTTACTGCCAATTTCAATTTCGAAATACTCATTGATATTGTTCCCGACACCACTTCTAGCCCGTAACTAATTTGAGGCATTACAAGCGCCCAAGCCAATCTATATTTGACCCAAATTAGCAATGAGTAAAGACTACGTAATATTCCATATACTTCAGCACGCACAGAGTCAAATGAACAACAAACATTTTACAAATGTTTTGGTATTGTGATCGACAATAGGCTTAATATTGGTCTTGGTCTTTAAGGAATTAACCACTAATGAATTATGGACAGTCCCCTAACAATGCAGACGAGGCAATAATTTATTTTATTCTCCAGTGCATCAGAATAATCTCGAAAGTAAAGTGAAATATCTTCAGCAAATGGGAAGGAATGCAGAACGAAGGTCATTATCTAAATAACCCATTAGATCGTTAACGTAAAGTAAAAACAAAAGAGATCTAAAGACCGAGCGATATGGCTCGGATGTGACTTTAACATGGATGCTAAAAAAATCTTTGATATTGCGCTTTAAATTACAAAGGAAGCACAGATTAACATCGTTTACAATGCATTTCTGCGTTAAAAAAGAATGCATTGATTTAATAATAACACTTTTTAGAAGAATAAAAGATTGAAATTATGCCACATTTGTAATGAGTGTGTCACGTATTATGATGTCATGCTATATAAAAAAAAGAAAAAAAACAGAACACAGATTATCATTTTGTTAAACATTAGCTAGGATATTTCACATAACGACAGTGCGGAGCCGTTAGAGAGACAAACAGTGCAAACCGAAGAAGAACTTGAAGTTAAGCCACTTTAGCAATTATCTCTACAGCAACTACTCCATGATTTATTTGCAGTTTTAATTTAAACGTCACTAAATAACGATTTTGGGCTTCTCATCAGCACTCGTCTAAACCAAATTGGTTTAAAAGAAAGCTTTTTACTTAAAACATTTTGTAATTTAATTTCGCCAGCCAAGAAGTGTCAAATCTAATCCTCAAAATATCCGTAGCCACAAGGCGTGAAGCCACAAAAAACTTTCAGAGCCTAGAGATACGTTGTGCTTTCCTTTTATTTAATTTGTAGCTGGTTTCCACTTTTCATCTTTCTTATTTCTTTCGTCTCTATTGTAGTTCAAGTTTTCACAGCACACTGATAGGCTCTTGATTTATGAGAATCCGTTGTGTGGAAATATGATTCAGTGCTCATAAAATGAAAAAAAAAATTGCTTTACACTCTCAGGTTTAAGAAAGTAAGTACATCATCTACACGATGCCATTGAATTTGTTAAACAAAAAAAATTTGTGGTGATGTGTAAATAGTGTATGTACAATTTAAGCCTTTAAAGCAATTACATTTGGACGACGTGGCCCAGCTGGGAGCCAGGAAACTATCATTTAAAAATCGTATCTGTAAGCTTGCCATCGCTTGGGCACACAATTTGCATTATGACACTGATGCTCAATCTGATGTTGTTGGTGCCAATGCGGGAAGTTGTCCCTGGAGTAGGCTAGACATCAAACTATGCTGATTTGGTTTCATTTATGTTGTTCTTTCTTTATATTTCGATAAGCGTCTGAATGAGCCATTTAACGCTCACACATACACGTCGAAATCTGTAAGCATACTGGAGGCAACATTGATGGACGTATATAAGAATAATCGCAATAATTTACGGATTATAATATGATGCTAATGTTATTGTGATTGAAATGATGATCACAATTACTACATAATGTGCGTAATTTGTTGTGCCAGTCGATGAGCAATTTGCTCGCCCACATCATTGGATTTGCAATCGAAATGATAGTGGAAAATGATAATCACCAATCAATATAGAAACAAGTATAGAAATTGAATGTCGGTCTTGTCCTGATTTAAATTTCCCCATATATGAGTAATTGAAAAGCACATACAGAGCGGAGACACGCTAAACTAGAGATACTTATCTAAGACCCCATAAATATATACATATGTTCCTGGTCGTAGAGAATTAATTTATCTGATATTTTATACTGCAAGTGGAATCTCGTTTGCCGAATCGAATTGTTAGAGAAAGCTTACTATGAATCTGCTTTATCAAAAACACGTGCACATGAGTGATACAATGCGTTCAAAAACGATCGAAATGTGGTAGAAAATTTTAACATCGATGATAACATGCAAAGTAATCAATAGAATTCGGAACGGCGCTTTCTAATCATCTCAAAGTCGATCAAAATTCCAAGTAATTTTATCTGTGTGTTGTGGTAGAAGATTTTAACATCGATAAAGTGGAGGAAATGATGACTGGAGATAGCCATTTAAGTTTAAGGGAGATAACCGCTAAACTTTCTGTGTCTCACAAATCCATTCGTTTCATTGTTTGGGTATGAAACTCGTAGCCGCCCAACTAGTTCCTGAAGACATGCGTTTTCTTCAACAAATCGAAAATGTAAACGTCGTTTACACACGTTGGAAAGTGTTAATTCCGGCCTAACTTTCATAAATGCATTATAAATGGTGATGGGATGACAAGCAAAGTAGTTAATAGGACTCGGAACGGCGCTTTCTTATCGTGTCAAAGTCAATCTAAATTCTTACTCATTTCAACTGATTTATTTGATTATCGAGGTGAGAGAGAGAATTTATGGCAGAAAATCAGACAGGTAAATAAAGAATATTATCTTGGCGTTGTGCCGCATTTAAGCTAATATATTCTTCGAAAGAGTCCAGATTTGTGAAAAAAAACTCATGGATTTTATATCATAATGCGCAACGTCTCACTAGACTATCATTATCAATGAAGTTACGGACAAAATCTCAACCGGTACGGAGAGGCCTACGTTTTTAGCCGATGGAAGATGTAAAAGAAACTTCGCGATGAGAACTGAAGTGTTTTATAGAACATGCGTTACTACAAGTGGAACATTTTGAAAGAAACCTACTTTGAAGGTGGTGCAATGAATTCAAACCACTACTAAACATTTTGTTTTTTGTGGACTACTTATCGATACTATTTCACAGAATGTACATCTCATATTCATAGGCGGGGGAAATTGTCCTAATAAAAAGCCGATTTTGTTTTTTTTTTTTTTGAGAAATATTTCTCTTTCAGAAAAGGCAATATATTTTTTTCAAATATGCTAGCATTTATTCATGAACTAAAAGCCATGTATGACGCTATCGTATAGATAAGAGAAACAGACATTCCAAATCATATATTATTTTAAGGGATTGTGAACGTTTTTGTTTAAAAATGCCAAAAAATAATTTTTTTCATTCAATTTTTTAAGCCACCGCTCCATGGGCGCGGTTATTGTAAAATTCTAAAAGTACATATTTTGTGTTACAGGAATATATTGTATGCATTATAAAAATATGTTTCCCGCACGCCTACTTATTGAGCAATGGCCGATACAAACCCCTCTACAGCATGAACTACAGTTGGTTAAAATCAGAGAAATGAAAAAACTTAATGAAAAAAACTTGCACGCGCTTTCACTGTCTATTTAATTCAATAGAAAGCATGCAGAATTGTTATACAACCATCAATTTATTCTTTCAGCGATCACCTCGATGTATCTGACGAAGACTTTAAGCAGTCAAATAATTGACAAGTGTAACAAAAGCAGTTCAATTAACCTGAAAGTGGAATAAGTGAAAGCTCACTCAATGTGACAAACTCTCCATTATCCTTAAAGGAATCATTTTCCGTAATGGAAAAAACTGTATTTTTATAATGTATGCTAAAAAGCCATTTATGATACGCCCACTTATTTACCAACGTATCGGTGTCCTCCACTGGTGGCACTAAATGGGTGAAAACTTAAATTTTCACTATTTCTTTTTAACAATCATATGCCTCATTTACATCAAAAGAGGGCCATCTCAGCTTTTAAAATTTTAAAGAACCACTCTAAGTTTGAGCGTACCTATTGAAAAATATTAAATTTTCACTAGAAACGCAGTCAAAGTGGATACATTATCCTATGATCTCCAAGTGCCGCAACTGGGACTACATGGTACAGTAGGAAAAAACTTGTTCATATATGGTCTACAGCCGTTTGGGTATAACTCTAACTATTATGTTATTTTGGCGATTGAATGCTTTCTGGACCTTAGCATTATTTGTATGTAAAAAATCTTTTAATTACACATTTTTTTTTTTTTTTTTTTGCTAATTATTTTTCACTATCAGAAGGCTCAGCTGTATTCTAACTCGGTTAAAATTTGTCCCAATTACGTCATTTTCCAATTTAATGTGCTGTTTCTGAAGTATACGTTTTATTAAGTTCTTTTTCACATTTGCTTAGGCGAAAACTGTAATTATATCAATAATATGTGAAAGCACAAAAAGTACGAATTGTCAATTTGGTGATAGATCGACCTGAAGTGACATTATAGATCAATAAGTTGGTGGGACGTAGGTTAAGGACAACTTTGTGCGTAGCAGGGTATTATGCTATGGATATGTCAATGATAATGCCAATATTTTAAGCGTTATGAAATTTGCTCAGAAATCATTGACAAAACGAATTGATTCCTGAAAAGTGTTTGATTCTTATAAAGTTCCTGTAGTGACAAAAACTTGTCTCCTTCGTATATGCTTATTACAATATTTTGTACATACGTTTGTTCTTACATATTATTATGTAAAGTTATATACGTTTATTAAATTAAAGCCTTTAGCACAAGTTATATGCATTTCTTTTATTCTTGTTTTAGTATATCCAACTCAATAACAATTTTTGACCGCTATGTATTTCTATCAATTTTTTATTTGTAGTAATTTTTCTGTTTCAATATAAAATTTATCATTATACTCAGCTACTAATATTATTTGGTACTACTAAATTACCTTTGGTAATCGATATTTAAACGAATATTAAGTCATACCGTTTAAATATTTATCAGCCAGTAATGGCATTTGAGTTGGAAAAACATAAACATTTTTAATCGCGTTAAATTAAAAGTTCCCGAAAGATTGTTTATATATAAAGCAATTTGAAAAGAAAATATTTATTTGACTATATGATTTCTGTTGAAAATAAATTCGGCTAGTTCAGTTGTTTCTCGCCTGGTGTTATGTGTGAGATGCTCATTGTTAGCTTTTAAATGATGTGCGATACTAAGTAACATGAAATATACAGCTTCTTCTCATTTGTTATTGATACAAAGTAAGGCCGTTCCTTACGCTTAACTGCCAACCATTGAGCTATGACTAATAGTTGGAAGGAATAACCAACAATGTTTACGCACACACAGTATATAAACATTCCAAGGTTGCTCACATACGATAGCCAGAGATGTTAATGAAATTATTTAGAACAAATATTTAGGTATCAACCGTCTAACATGATGAGCACATGTAGAATAGTTGGTGCTACCAGTAAAGGTAGCAGTGTAATTACCTACAGCATTTTTTCCGTATTTTTGGACTTGATATGGGAAGAACGATTAAAATTTTCTTTAAAAACTTCACAACTGTGATTTTGTTCTTGTAATGAATTCGGATGTAGAAAAAAAAACTTTTATGTGCTAATGAATTCACACAGGGACTCTTGTATGAATATGCACTTTATTATATGTGCGGAGTTACGACTTATACTTAGTCTGTTTATTACACAAAGATCAACTAGAGAAAAAACCATTTACATTAAGCACTGGATATACTGCTGTCATATCTATCCACTCGTATATCTATGTTTATGTGCAATATAAGAAAATTATCTCTGTTATTCTCATAATCCTCATCTGAAGTTTATTTCATCCAATATTTGAACATTAAATGGACACTGAGCTATTTAGACTATTCATGGTAGACACCCACTTAGATGAGTTTTATGAGGATAAATTATTCAATTAAATTATGCAGGTGCAGGTTGTAGCACTTGACATCTGCATCAAATCTTACATTACAAATGCCATTACTGTTTGAGCTACGCTTATTTTTGACGATGCAAAAAGCGATTTTTGCTATTTTTACACCGTTTGATTTTGTCGACCAAGGAAATTGTGCTAAACTAAACGGAAAAGACTGTCAGAAACAAACTTTGAATAGTGTCAGAAATGATTCAAACAAAGCCAAGATCGAGTTGAAAACAAAAAACATCTCGGACGACCACAAAGCTCTACTGACGAAAATCATGCCCAAAAAATCGAAGATTTGGTGCTCAAAGCCTCTATTTAACAGACACTTTGGCTTTTCAAACTTTGGAAAAAAACGTCGTCGTAAGTGAATTGTGTCTGAGGGAGTATTTTGAACGCTATTCAGTAAATTTGGTTGAATGAATACCTAAAGATTCTTGGAAACAAATAAAATGTGGTCTGACTTGCTGGACACAGTAGTATTCGGATAATGAAATAAAACAGTTAAGTAAAAAAAAGTACAACTAAGTTATTTGTAGTATTTCGGAAATTTTTGAATCAATGTCAAATATCAAAAAAAAAAAAGCAAAATATTTTACGAAGAATGAAAATGGCACTATGGAAAGTGTAACTCTTGTCTTGCATATTGTGACCTCTGCACTTATTTCCGTTTGCACTATAAATTGCCGACGACAATATATTCGTTTTACAATTTCATACAGCTCATTTCATCATAACCTTTGTCTTTTTTTTGCTCTTTCTATAACCTAGTTTACCTTTTATATAACTCGTAATTCACATAAATTAACTAAATACTATGTAGAATATTCAATTTTATATTATCATGTAATGTTCTTACATTTATAAACACTTATGCTATATACAAGAAAACTTTGTTCTGCAAAGGATGGACTAATAATAAAAATAAATTAATAAATTATGTTGCTTTAGCTCTCGACATATTAAAATAATTATCGACTCGAGATGTATATCTATTTAAATGCGGATTCTTCATAATTCAATGTTTTTATATTAATTTAATTCAAAATATTTCAGTAAATATGCAAAAGGAGTCAAATATTTGTTATCGTTAATCGTTTTTAAAGTATTTATTTTATACATTTGTTGCATGTTTGCTTATTTGTATTTCAATTTATTCAAGGTATTTTTGCGAACATGCAAAGTCATGTTCTCTCTCTAAAGCGATGTGTATCAACAATCAAAAGACTTAAGAAACGAACGTTCGTGTCATCGTGGAGTGATTTGTATAGTCGTAAAAAGAAGTTGAGCTGTTCACTTCCAACAGTTGAAGGCTTATTTAAGATGATTTCTGAAAGAAAAAATTCAAATTTTTGTCACTGTGTAACCAAATGAAGTCCCATCATCGCATGATGTATCGTATAGTGATATCCATTTCTTTCTTTCTTTGGTTGTTTTTAACTCTGATGTGTGGGATATCAAATAGTGACGCAAGATATAAAACTCAATATATGTCTTTAACTGATCTTCAATCTCAGGAAATTATCTTAACTTATATTTATATGGGGACCGACCCGGATTAATGTGTAGTAATAGTAATATCATGATCCAGAGTGATTAGTTTGAAACAATTATCCGTATGGTGAGCTAATATACAACGAATTTTTAAAATATATGCTGGCATATATTTTGGTTTTGACAATTTATTAGAAGTAATTTCTGCAGTGAATTTTAGTGCATAATGACATTTCCATAACATTTTCTTAATATAGGAACAGACTGATATGTTTTCCACCGATTCTGCTGGAATCTCGGCCGTCTAGTGCGACGAAGAAATTTTTGATATTTTTCTTCCGCAAAAATAGATCCCGAATTTGGGTTGCAGCCAGCTACTTCGAGGAGTTTTATATAGAAGAGTATAACTGTGTATTAAGGACCAGTTTAGTTGTTACTTCTCGTAAATAGCCTGAGTCTTGAGTCCTGACAAAAAGATGTTCCGTTGTTAGTGAGATAACTCTTCAGCGATGTCGTCATAGTCATCTTGACTATCGAGGTTAATTGTTTAAAGCCCCTCATTACAAGCCCTTTTCTTTTTCTACACGTGCTTTTTCTAGAATTTGGAAGGAGAATAAAAACCTATAAGAGCAAACCACGTTTAAGACCTGACTTCGCATTTTTAAAGTCAACTCGACGCTTTAATAGTACATTCCCCCCAAGAGCCATCTACCACTAGCAATGCATAAAATATTTGCATTTATATTTGATCAGTTAAGCGCAACGCTACCTATAAGAATTCGTTGAATATTTTGTCGTTTAGAAAATACAATTACCAATAACAGAACTTACGATAGTTTTGCTTTCATTGCATCTTTTATAAGGTGAAACTGGATTTGGCAATTTATTTTTCCTTCTCCTAACGTCAATTAAAAAAATGGGGGATTGTATTGGATTGAGGTGACAGGTTTCAAGCAGTCTATTTTATATACAGACGAGAGCAATTGGCGTTTTCCTTATTACAATTTACCAATCCCATTTTTTTGGTTTCTGATAACTGTAATTATTGTTCAAAAAGAGTCCTTGTCGTTTTTCTTAAACGATATTCGATCACTTTTCATAACGTAGAGTTCCTTCAAACCCTATCATAACTTTCTCCCAGCCCTTCTCTAAACCGTTTACTATTGGTCACTTGTGCTCTCGTTCTAGTCGTTCTAGCGTTTTAAAAAAAAAAGTTGTAAAAAGTGAAAAAAATTAGCGTAAAAGAGCATTATTATTATTTCCGAAAAAGAAAAACGGCTGCTGAAGCCTGCCGAATAATAAATAAATAAAAATAAATAAATGAAGTAAATTAAAATAAAAGAACTTGCCAGGAATGGTTTAAACGATTTTCTACGGACGACTTCTCCGTAACAGACGCTCCCAGATCAGGACAACCAAAAGAAATTGTTTCCGAGGAGGTGAGAGATTTAATTATTGTTAATCGCCGTGCAACAGTTATTCCCTAACTGTAGCTGAAATAATCAAAAAATCAGTCTCAACCGTTCAGGGGGTCGCAAAAGAACTCGGCACCTCTGTCAGAGTTTGGGTGTGAAGATTTACCTCACCCACCGTACTCCCCAGACTTCAACCCCGTCCAACTGTCACCTACTTTGCAGTCCGAGCAACCACTTGAAGGATTTGAATTTTCATAACAACGAGGAAGTGAAAAATCAAATTGAACGCTTTTTCAGAAAAACCACGCGAGTTTTATGAGAGAGGAATTAAAAAACTCCCAAAGAGGCGGGAAGGAGTTATTAAAAAGGAGGAGATGATTAATAGATTAAAATAATTGTTTTCTTGCATATACATTTATAAATAAATTTATTTTAAATACCGAATGAACAATTCGATATATAAATTAAGCAAATTGTTTGTTATATTTTTATTTCAAGCAGTTTGGTTTCTTTTATTGTTGCGTATTTCAGCAGTTGTTTTGTTGCGGACCATCACTTAACTGAATCTAAAAAACTTATAATTACTTAAATTTACCTTGTCGCTCCTCGCCCGCTGTCTTAGAATTTGCAACGTTTGCATTTTCCAAGTGCAAGTGTCGGTGTTCATTCGAGCCGGACGTAGCTTGGCGAATTCGATCCGCAGACCCTACTATTGCAGACGCATTGTCAGCAATTCTTCTTGCGGACAGTTTGTCGCAAGAGTTACGTGATAACTTATATAAGTATTACCACTTGTCATGCTATGGCGTCATCATCACGTTCATAGAACACATACTTCCAGATGGGAAGAATTTATCCATTTTTAGCCTTAGTTTACATTACATCAAGTGTGCAGTTTTCCATTTTCCATTTTCCTATCTTTGTTCTTATTGTTTCTAAAGGATACTAAACTTCAAGGACGCAACAATAAAAAACGAATTCGGTTCACTATAAACTTTGTTTAAATTATATCAGCACGTATACAAGGTGGCTGATGAATGTTGCTATATTTCGAACTCAAATAATTACAAATATAAATTATTTTTTCTTTATTGGAAACTAATACTTTAATAAAGTCTTTTGAATCGTTTTTAAGACTAAATAACATCCGTGCCTGCTAGGCCATTTTCGCAACAATTCTGCCTGGCAACAGTAGCATCTTGCTTAGTTCCGGAGAGGAAACCTTTTTCAACATCTTTAAGTAACATATTGGTATCAACAATCATGAGCCACCATGTAGTTGAGGTATAAAAATACACTTTGCTTTAATTCATAACAGCTCAAATGGTTTCCGTAATTCCAGTCATGTCATTTTAACTAATATCATTTTTGTCGTTTTATTTGTTTTATGCTTAAAATCTGTGCTTTTATAATTTTTATAATTTTCATAATGCTGACTGCGTATTTATATTCTAATATATGTCTAATATATAATATATATTTCTCTTCTACGCTGTGATTTTTTTGTTCTAATCTGCTTTTTTACACTTTTTTACTTTAAATGTATACTTCATTTATTACAACTTCTTTATGCTGTCACTCTATATGTTTACTTATTCAATCATGTATTTATAAAAAAATCTCAACACTCTGTATGGAATTATTTTTAACTTCTTTATTTTATACATTTGTTGTCTGTTGGTTTATTTAGTTATCGAGCTTCCCAAATTGTTTTTGCCGATATATTTTTTCATGGTTTTTGTTTAAAACATGGCGCATTTGTAATCTAAAGACTTAGAAAACAAATGTCATTATTATGTTATTTTCAATTATGTGCGACATTTATTGTAATACTAAACGAAACGAACAGAATTACAGAATTTTTTAAGATTTAAGATTAAGATTCATCTGTCAAAGTGAAAAGTGTACAGTATACTCTGCCATTTCATCATGGAATGACGAATGACCTACCACAACGTCTAAGTTTTGGTGAATGGGCCTTATAAAAGCTTAATGAAAATCCGCTGTTTTATCGAAAAATTGTGTTCAGCGATGAGGCTCATTTTTTGCTGAACGGTTACGTACACAAGCAAAACTGACGCATCTGGAGTGATGAACGACAGTCTGGTGTGGTTTATGGTCTGGTGGCATCGTCGGTCCATTTTTCTTCAAAGACGACCGTGGAAGAAACGTTACCGTCAACGGCGAACGATATCGAGCAACGATACGCGATTTTTTTTTTTTTTGCCCCAATTGGCGGAGTTGAACTTGGTTGACATGTGGTTTCGTCAGGACGGTGCAACATGCCACACTGCCCGTAAGTCAATGGATATGTTGAGAAATGAATTTGGTGAGCAGCCTATCTCTTGATTTAGCCTCTGTGAGTTGGCCCCAAGATCTTGTGATTTAACGCCTCTTGATTATTTCTTGTGGAGTTATGTCAAGTCGTTAGTCTATGTGGACAAGCCGAACACTATTGAAGTCTTACAGGATAACATAACACGCGTTATTCGTGGAATACAGGCCGAAGTGTTCGAAATAGTGACGAAAAATTGGACCTTTCGAATGGTCATTTTGAGACGGAGCAGCGGACAATATTTATATGAAATTATCTTTAAAAATTTAATGGCAAAAACCAATTTATCGATTCCAATAAAAAGTTTTAATATATGAGTCAAATTTGAGTGTTTTATTCGATTAAAAAAAATACGATTAAAAAATCACCCTTTATTAGTAATTTTGGTTATTTATTTATTTTTGCTTATCATTTTAAAAATGTAAATGTGGAAAGAAACAGTTTTAAACCGTATGTTTTAAGGCAGCGTAATCCTCTATGTATAACTATAAATTGTAACTATAAATTGTAACTATAAATTGTAGCCTGACACATCACAACTATTAACAACTTTGGGTGAATTGAAAGTGAGCTAGATATCATAACAGATAACCCTACAAAAGCGAAATAATTAATTTCGGTATCTGCTTCAATTAATACCAAAACTTTTATCAACAAATGAATAAGTGGTCATGGCATCATTGCTAGCGTTAGCACTCAAAATGAATGTTTGCATAATTATCCCAGTAAGTTGTATTAGTGAATATTTCGTAAGAGAAGTCTGAAAGAGATGTCAAAATAAAAAGTAGAAACTATTTTATAATAATATTCACAAACTAACGGAAAATATGTAAAATTTGTACAGAACAGTACAATACTTTGTTCATTTTTAAACATTTCTATTTAAACGTATTTATAACTAACAAACGTTTCCACTTTTTCTAAAGCAATAAAGCCTTATGCGGGCATTATTTGTTTAGTTGTTGTTGTTTGTTTTAATACAATATCAGATAAATGTCCTGCACTGTTAGCGCCTCAAATGCGAGCCCTCTTGAGCACATTTTTTGTTACATTCTCACACATTTCACGCGGTATTTCATTAATTTCATCACAAATATTTTGTTCGAGTCGCTCAAGCGTTTCTGGTTAGTTTGTATAAACCTTGTTTTTCAAATATCCTCACAAAAAGAAGTCCGGAGCAGTCAAATCAGGCGACCGTACAGGCCAATTAACATCACCATTTCTTGAAATAACTTGTTTGTGGAAAGAGGTCTCGCAGTAATTCTATTGTAATCCTGGCTGATCGTCTTGTTGATACCACATTTTAATCAAGCCCAAAGATATGTAAAATTTGTGCCGAAAAGTAAAGCATTCTATTTAAACGTATTTGTAACTAACAATTGTTTCCACTTTTTCTAAAGCAATAAAGCCTTATGCAAGCATTATTTGTTTAAACTCGCGATTACCATTGATCAAATTTGTCTATGCATCCAAATTGTGTTCAATTAATGATCTTAAAACATTTTACATACCCAAGAGTCTAAACTAAAATTTTCGGTGAGTCTTAACACATCAGCTATTAATTTCTAAATTGTTTTTTCACTTGTTTGTCCAATATCTTTGGCCTAACAAATATTGTGTGTTGTTCATTTGTATTTCTCTTAATTTTTACGTTGGTACCTGTTTACACGTTTTGTACTCAACTATGATACTTTACAAAATAAAATGAAAATCTATTCTGTACTTTGCCGTTTTTGTTCTTTTTTTTTTTTGTATTTATAAAAATTGGAAATCTTCAGCACGCAAAGTGTGAAAACATTACGACAGCTTACATCTGTGGCCCGCGTTTTGCTAAAGATGAATTATAATCCTCTTACACCTACTTCTCGAACGCTTTCATTTGTTACAGCTTAACATATTCAAAGCATGTAACGCTTAATCCCGAGACAAATACCTAAAGCAGTTACAAACAAAATGGAAATAAGAGGTGATATTTTCTTTTATATACAAAATGCATGTGGACATGATTTCAAAGTCTTATTTCTGAAAAAGTTGCACATTTAACCATTTCAGTTATTCCAGTTTTTAATATTCTGTACGATTCAATGCTGATGTTGATTTCGCAAGTCGATTTTACATTAGAATTTTACAAGCTTGAATTTCACTAGTAAAATTATTCGCTGTAGCAGGAACAGTCAGTAATCATATCCGGACTATACATATCCCAACCAAGTTCTCGGAGCTTCTGACTGGTCACTGTTGATTAGTCTGGTCTGGTGTTGTCCTGGTGGAATACAATTCCTCTCCTATTAACCCAAGCTAGCCGCTTCTTCGCGATTACCTCCTTCAGACAGTCTAATTATTGACAACACAGGCCGGAAGTAAGAGTTCGGCTTTAGGGCGCAGTTCATAATGGATGATTCCTTGACAATCCCACCAAATACAAAGCAAAGCCATCCTGGTCGTCAACACCGGCTTAGTCACCAACGACCATTTTCGTTTGATATTGTCGTAAAAGTGGGTCACACTTTTGCTCAGTTTCTTCCCTCCAGCTTCAGAAATTCATCGATCTGGCTGCAATTCAGCAGTGATTGGCAAATGGATATTCGGTACATGTGATTTGTTTTTGCTAGTTTGAATGTCGTCCACACATCAAGTTGCTTTTTGTATACAATCATATTCATATGATTTCAAATAGGTTTTTGTGCGACGTTTAACTCCTAGAAAATCGAAACAACGCTTACATGGTGGTTGGACCTGATTATTGTCAACGTTTTAGTGATATTTTTAACAATTGGCCTTCCAGAACGTGGTTTATCTTTGGCATTAAAATTACCAGAACGAAATCTACGAATTAGAAGGTATTGGATTTATTTTTGCTATGCTTTTCATGTAAAATGGAGCATTTGTATGTTTTGCAGATTTGTTTCTTTGTTCGGAATAAACATCAAAGCTATTAGACCTAAGATGTTCATGACATTTTTGTAGTATATTTGCATCGCTCAGGAAATAACCTGACCCTTACTGAGCAAAAGGAAGTGGCAACAATCACACAATTCCCACTTTCGATCTAGTATGTCTATGTCTAATGAACTACTAGAGGTATGACGATGAAACTTGTATATGCACATATGCTAAAAAGTAGGCGATGTGTGTTTAAAAATTCGTTATGCAGGCTAAGTCAAGAAATCGATCGTTACAAAAAATGTATCAGTATGCTACTATATATCTCAATATTCTCATATGTTATATTAGGTTAATACTGAAAAAAGTGCAAAGACACTATAATAGATTTATAGATTTCGTTAACTATTGTGGATATGAATATGAGATTTGTTACGTTTACTGCTGGCATAAATAAAATATGCAGGCGCCAGGCTCACTTAGAAATTGTTTGTCGACTAAATTATTGAACTAATCAAATTCTATGGTCACAAGAAAACACGACTTAAATCGATTTTATTCATTATTATATTTGTCCTTATTTCGGCACATGTTTTTGCTTAATAACCAATTTAAACTTCGGTTTGAACAACACAAGTTATAGCAATTTTTCAAAAAGATGACTTGAAAAATTACGTTGTATCTCTAAATTTTATTATAAATTAAAACAAGTGTTTTCTTTATCGTTTATGTTCTTAAGGCGCATGCTGCCGTCTGAGTATGATTATAAAATTCTGTACATTTCGCAACTTGTAATAAATTTCCATAATAGCGATTAAAAAAAAAACACTTAATATATCAAAACAAAGTATTGGTTAGCTACCACTTTTTTCCTTATCAGCACTGAATTACTTTGATATTGAGCAAATTTTCATGACTGCAATCTTTGTTTTAGGTTGAATGTTCGGTATTGGTCTTAAAAAATAACTCTTTTGTTGGCGTGGATGAAGTATTGGAAAAGTGAAATTAAAAACAGTCGTGCAAGCATTGCTAATAAATAACCTTACGCACATGATCATAAATAGTCTCTGCTTCTTAGTCTGAAATATGTAAACATGCAATGACCACGAATTACAAAATCAGCTTTAATCAGGGGACAGTTCTTTTATTTTCTTTTATTTTCGGTACATCACCACATAAACCCACCTTGTTTGAACTGACACAACTTGTACTATTCGCCTTCACAGAAACCCAATTAAGTATCATAAATTATGGAGTGATTGAACTCATTCATATTTCAGCATTATCAACTAGCAAAAAGTTATAAATCTTGATAAAGACTTCAAATATGTAAATGGTATGTGGCGCTATTTTTCTTGTAATCTTATGAAATTTTAAAATTGAATTGGAGTTGGGAAAGCACTAAGAAAGTTCGCAGCAACTCCTATATCTGCTGAATGTTCACTCCTAAACTCCGACAACAAAACCGACTCCACATTTTTATTTTTACTCTTTATGTAACTCTTATTACATAATATTCAAACGTCAGTGTATTCATTTTGATTCTTAAGTCTTTCACATTGTTATGCCCTATCAAATACAGTCGTACATCTGCCGCCTGGTTGTTTTGTTATCTCAGTTAAAATATCTGAGTTATGTTCATTTTGACATATGAAAATCGTATATAACTTAAAAGGCTTCTGGAATCCCAAAAAAAGTTCAATTCTCTTAAGCTAAACCTCCCATGCATCTTACATAACTTATTGTGTTCGTTCTTTAAACAAGCAAATGAAAAGAATGTGGGACAAAAAAGAATTGAACTAACTGTGGTAGGAATGCAAACAAAAGATTTCAATGCAAAAGATAAAGCTGTCCACGCTCATGTAAAAGTCATCATTCTAGTCATCTGGAATTTTTCTTAGTCATCTTCCAATTGGGCACTTGAGCACAAAAAAGTAAATAATTTTAGAAACAGCCAGTGTTAACAAAGTTATAAAAAAAAACAAAGAGATTTCAGAGATAAACATGGTTAACATTTAAATTTGCTGTAAACTACAGCATCTTCTTTAACATACAAGTTTTAGACTGTCAAATGGATAGAATGTCGACAGATCTAAAGCTCGAGTATGGCTCTTGCTGTAACAGTATACAGTATGACTTGTTCATATTAAAGATGACCGTTGCGGTTGCTGCCGATCAAGCGGGTAATCATCTCCATTAATCGTTGCATCTTCAACTGCACAGATAATTTTTCTACATCAATATTGGAAAAATGCAGATGTCCATTAACGCACCTATCTACTTATCCAATATGATTCCTAGGATCAATTTAAAAAAATCAAATACACAGATCGATGCGGACTGCATCCGAAACTGCAATCTCAGAGTGAGCCATGGTAGATCCAGTTCCGCGGTTATCATTCGATTGGAATAATGGTTCTTTTGTACGATAACAAAGACTACCCAAAACAATTTAAAGATTAAAGATTGCAAGAATATATAATTTTCGGAGCACTCTGAATGCAAATTATGCGCTAATATGTAACACCTTTGAATATAAGCTGATTTGTATGTAATATTATAGTGTTGTAAAAATATAAATATTGCCAAATATTGTTGGGAACGATGTTGAATGCATCGTAAGGTCTGGAGAAAATTATGCTGCATAAACTCTCATTTTACTGGAATTATGAAAAACCTTGAATATGTTATTATGTTATTTTTATTAAATTTCTTGAGGAAATACTCCTATCGCCGCAGTAATATTTTTTGAACCTTTGAGCCGAATAAGACAAATATTTGTTACAAAAGGCATTGCATTTCCAGATTGTTGCAAATATTGATGTTCCAAGCCTTAAGCTCAGACAACAGATTATGACCAAAGACCAACCATTTGGTCATCAATCAAAGATATATTCCGAAATATAGCCACATTATTCAATATTATCAATGAAGTACACTGTATCCCAATCAACGGTAAAGGAATTGCTTATTTTCGGGTGAAAAATAAATGTCTTCCTTTTAAAAATCAACAAAATCAACAGCAGCATCTCATTGCCTTACGTTAAACGTATCATAAGCGTTAACATTGGCTTTCGATACTTTAACATAAATAAAACCACATCAGCTGGCACACAAAGTTGCCGGTTCCGATTGGCAGTTGTTCCAGATCTGAGCTATTAGTTGGTAATAGTCATGGTATGGATCAGATTATATATTATTATATATATATTTATATTATATAAATATATTATATATATTTTACATATTTATATATATATAAACAACATTTGGTCGAAGGATATTTTTTTCTGCATCTGCTACAGCTTATTGCGTGAACTTTTAGAACTATATATGGGGATGACAAGTCTTCTCATACATTGTGAAGTAACCCAAATTCGGACGGAAAACTGGGCCGAATCAAGTTATATTATGGAACATCAGCAATTATAGCCGCGCCCCAAACGTTTGGCGTTTCTGATGCAATTTTTTTCAAAATTTGAGGCATCTGTAATTTTTAATGCTATATTATGTAAAATGTATCTATTTTTATTTTTATTTTATTTTATTTATTTTTTTTTTTTTTTGGTTTTGCTCATTGACCTGAACTTCTTCAAGTCACGCAATCAGTCTAGCGCTCTCTAACATTTCGGTGACTTTTTATGAAAGGTTTTTTTAAAATCCTAGAAAGGGGTTTCGGGTCCTTCATTGAGGGATGGAGCAGCAATTTGAACTTCAATTCATGCAATCATTTTTTTCCTCATTCAGAGATTTTTTTTTTCTCAATTTCGTTCTTTAAACGATCCATAATATAATATAATATAATATTTGCCATTTATAGTTCTTCCTTTTTCATGGCAATGATGATGATGATGATGAATGTTATCGGCCATAAATTACTTAAAACTGCTGAAAGAGTTTTCCTTTGAGGACTACGCCGCGAGAGAATAATTTTTAATCCGGTATGGTTTCCACAAAACGATGCAACCTGTCATATAATAAGGCCTATTTCGGCTCAATTCCAGCGAAAATTTCCCAATAAGCTGATTTTCAAATACTTCAAAATTCATTAGCCCTCAAACTCGCAAGATCTGCTTTTTTGGGATTACTGCAAAAAGGAAGTTCACAAAACAAGTCAAACAAACGCAGTTGATTTAAAGCAATGAAATCGAAAGATAATTACAATTTCCATTGCAAGCCTCCAGGCTGTAGTGAATAACGAGTAGAGTGGAAAGTTAATTTTTATGAACTAAAATAAAACTTATTTCATTTGCTTAATGTAGCAACATTAATCTTTCACCCTATAAGTTATTAGAATATCAAGAGCTTTCAAAAAATAAAGCACCAATAAACTTGCCAGCGAACCGTTGCGTTTTACTTAGTTTCCATTTGCTTCTTTCTTAACTCACAGAGGACTACCGATTCAATTCAGGTACGCAGCGATGGAGCCATGTTTCGCACCACATTTCATAAGACAAAATAATTTTTTTAGGTCTGAACTCTTCCAAACACCACTCCGACTCAGTAACGAGATAAGATTTTTGCTCTATTGCTACTAAACGCAGGTCCAAATCCCTTATGCAAAATGTGAATATACTTTTTTTTGATATCTCTAAAATATCGGTTTTCTCATTCAGTTTCACTTTCATATTATTGATAAACGTTTTCAAGACTTTTTGATGTATCCGTTGTAATCGTCTCTATTCATTGTGTTCAGCTTGATCGTTGCTCTTAAAGTCAACAAATTGTCGACAATTGGTTATTTTCAACGAAGAAGAGTCGCCATAATACTTGTCTAGTAATAGTTGAATTTCCAGCGTAGTATTTTATTTTCCAGAAATATTTTAACTATTGAGACACTGCCATTCAAAAACAAGCTCTCGATATGGCAGGTATCAGTTAAACATTAGGATTCTCGAGAAATATTAGGAATTCCTGATGAAAACTGTTAATAGTAACGCATGGTTATTCTCATTTCTTTACGACGAACTGTGTTATATGACGGGAATACGAATCGGTGAGAATTTTGACATAGATGAACGAAGTGCAGGGAAAGCTATGCTAAGTAATGAACATATTTTTTGGACGACAGTTTTTTTCTATTGAAGATCAGCAAATATCCTAATAATTCTTTTATTATTGTGCATTATGTCTTGGCTTATATTTGTCATAAGCAATCGTTTCTTATAACATTTTTGTAATTTACTCTTAACATTTGTCGTTATCGTTTTTAGCAAAATTTTTTAAATTAATTTCCCGTGTAAAATCAGGGTAAACAAAAATAAACAAATCTCTATCAGAAATTGATAAAAACATTAAATTTTTGATCCAATTCTTGGAGTTTACGAAATACACAAAAAAAAACATGAGAGAAATGCCTCCAGTGCCATATATATGCATAACTAAATAAAATGGCAAGAGCTAAGTTAGTCACCATTAAGGAGAATCGTAAGCTTATCCGGTGATATATATAGAAGCCGAAAAGATGTATGTTTTTTTATGTTTTCTTATCACATCTGCGTGTCAGTAAGGCGATTAGTGTTAAAAGGTATTAAAGCATCGTATTCATGTGACAGATTCCATGTGATACAATTTAAAATCTAGATATGGTAAACGGATATTGTGGCGTTGGGATGGTGACCGGTGTATCGGTTCCAGTGAAGATATGCTACGTCATGCATGCAAAAGCACAAGACAAATGTGAAACAATTTATTGGTCTTTATACCTGGATCTTGGAATAGTTTCACATTAGGGATTTTGTGAATTGCGTACATTTAAAATCAATAACGTTTACGAAATATGTCGCTGAGGGAAGCAGTAATTTGTGAGAAACCTCGGTGTTACGACAAATTAATACAAAATCTCTGTAACCTTACCGTCACACAGTCATACAGAATGTATTCGTATTTTCCGTTTCCTTAGCAAGTGACATTTAAGTGTTCGTGTCTTGTTTGCTGAATTTGGTTTCTTTATTCATTACATGAAATTCTATAGATTTATTACCTTCGTGAAGTCTTCACCAGTGTTATTTATGTGTCATACAAACTGCGTTTGGAATAATAAGTTGTGGAGCATACATCAACTTCACAAAATTGACAATGCCTCTACTCTATTTAACATACAAATCGGTCACGAATGAATGTAGAGTTTTTAAAAATAGTTGTCTTTTTGTTTGTTTTCCTCTCTCTCTGCATAAGGTGTCAATTTGCTGATTATATTAATGGCAATTTATAGTTAAATTTAACAAATGAGCCAATTTAAATTGTAACAGTGACATCAAGTCTACCACCAATCACGGCTGATTCACTCCTTGAGAATAATAGAATTAATGGAAAGACTTAAGCAACGAACGTTGTTGCTAATGTAACTACGCAAAGTTAGGAAGAGTTGTTTGTTTGTTTCAATTGGCGCATTAGTGATTTTAAATATCAGCATTGACTAAGAGTGCGCATACCTTGAGAATATAAATATCGTATTATTGAAAAGACTTAAGCAACAAACCCTGTTGCAAAGCGAGTTTGCTCGGCTGTTTCAAATAGCACTTTAATGCTTTGTGAGTTTTGCTAAGAAAATAAATATTTATTTATCGCATTTTTGAGTAGCTTTTCATAAAGAGTATTGGCTTCTAAATATTAATTTATAATCCAGTAACTCAAAATATATGATTTGTGATGCTAAATAATGTCTCCAAATAAAAACAAAACTTATACAGCGTCTACTCTGATCTATTTTAAAGACAACTCTGAGTAGATACGTAACCAACTATATATAGTAAGTCATTACAAACAGCGTCAAGATGGGAAAAGGTTCCGAAAGGGTCGAAATGCCGACAGCCAAACCAAAAGCTTAAACCATTTTCCGCAGTATCGAGTATCACAAGATCACATCATCACATCATAAGATTCACATCATTATTTAGTGCAATAATAATATAATCTGGTAATTATTATTTAATACAATCTGGTAAAAGTCTTTTTAACTAAATCATTTCATATCATAAACCGGCTTTGGATTTTTTGCAGCAGCATAAAGACAGACTATTAGAGAATAGTCTATTGAAGAATATTCCTCTATGAATGAAAGATATATATTTTGCATTATTCCTTCACTTTCGTTTACCCTTTTCATTGTAACTGAGTGTTTGAGCTGCACAATCTGGTCATCTTACCAAAAATAAAAAAATTAGCAATTTTTCCTATTAAAAAGTGTTTATTTTATAACAAAGAAAAGATCTGTACAATGTTTGTGCTTTAAGTCTTTTGTTTAATACATACTTAGCAGAATGGACTGTAAAAGATATGTTTTCTAAAATTTTTAATTTGAATTTTGAGCTATATAACTTTTAAAATAATTAAGTGTTCCATCGTTATAACAAATACTTGTCTCTGTAGACAAACCCCTCGTAAAAATCAGTTTTGTTACTCAAACAATTATTCATTCAAATTTCGTTCGGTACTCTTTCTCTCGTTTTGGTTCTAAGATCTAAGTCTCAATGTTTGTACATGTTGTTAACTCGCCGTATGATTAATGATTTTGTTGCTTAAAAACTGTTTTGTTAGTTTTTATAATGAACACTGAGTCATAAATCACCCCCGATTCTTCTTATTGCAGCAGCGCCGAAGTTGGCATTCTTAAGGCAACAAGTGCTGGTATTCTCTAAAAGAGAGTTCATTGTGCACCTGTTGCAACCTCCAGATTATAACAAAATTTGTTGACAAATTTGATCAACGAAAACTATGCACGCTCTTGGAAGAGCATTTTTGTTTTCTTACATTTTCATTTATTTCATTTATTTATTTAAGTCTATGGAAAAAAATTTCCTTACAGACTAAAAATGGCAAAACAGTAATATTTTGTAATATAATTATTATTTATAAACAATTTTAAATAGAATTATTTAATCTTAGAAATCTGTTAAGATATAATCGAAACAAATATTGAGATGAGTCAAACTCTATGCGTTGATTGGAATTTTGATTCAAGACATCTTTGTTAATTTCATTAAGAATATAAAATGCACGATTCAGAGTACTGTTTTTTGCATAACAAGTAAAGTGCCGAGGTATATCAAAAATATGTGTTCGCCGGAGAGATCTTGGAGGAACGTAAAATGGAATCTGTGCTAAAAGGTTAGAACAGTCGATGTAACCACCGATTATATTAAAAACAACTGGCGTTTTGTAATTGTATTAAATCTTGTGATTTAAATTATATTTTTCCAATGAGGAAAGGATTTTCATTTAATTTGCCACAATAAGTGTTTTTGGCAAAATGCAATATAAGGTCTGAATTATACGACTATGAATTTTCATTGATTTCGTAAATCTAGACCTGAGGAAACAGATGTTTACAACTTTATTTCAATAAGTAGATTGCGCGGGCTCAGAGAAGGGTTTGAACATATCCAGTAAAAAATTACACAACATACATAATTAAACTACGGAAGCCCATTAATTAGACCAAAATAGAGAAATAACGATACTGAACTGTTCTATAAAGAAAAGACTTCAGGCCTCGTGGCTTTCACAATTAAAAAAAAATTGGTCCGATTCTGAAAAAATCGAACCATATGTAAAACTACTAGGAGAACAGATCAACAAATTTTATTTAAAATTTCTAAATTTGTGCCAAAAGCTTGGTAAGAAATCACTTGCAATTCTATTTTTTGGAATATGCAGTCTTATTGCATTGTAACAAATTTTAATAAATATTTAAAGGCCAAAAAAATCCGTTTTACTTCATACGAAATACAACCATATGGTCTAATACAAAGTGTAGTGAAGAATATGCCACAATTTTTACATGACATTGAAAACTTTATTTAACATAACAAGAATTGTGATCCATTTGAACCGCTTTGTTCTATAACTTGTTGCCAATTCGGTCGGAGGCCTTTCTCTCTCGATTAACACAAGGTTCGTTTGGGCCGAATTTTTTAACAAAAAAATCCTTCACCTCAGACTGGAACAAGCGGTAATCACTTGGTGTCAAGTCTGGGCTACAACAAACAACAAAATCATTCTCCGTAGACAGCAACAAGTGGTAATCACTTGGTGTCAACTCTAAGCCCTCAAAACAGAGCTGTCGGAGTTTCCGGCAAATTAACATAAAACTGTGGCCAGGCGTTGACCTAATGGAATGTAATTGCTCCCCTCTTGGGGAAAGTTGACCGTTTCCTGTAGACAGCCCAATTGTTGATAGCAGGTCTTTGTATATAGCAGGTCATAGTAGATGATTATCTCGCTTAACATTGTCGTCAGTGGCCTGCTTTTCATCACGCAGTTGCTCTCTGGCAATCGCATACGTTTGAATATGACGATTTATATTACTCTGTCGACATTTTCGAACGGAATAGAATCAACGAAATCGAAATTCCACTTGCCTCTCTGTTATAGTATCAGGACTATAAACGTTATTTACATTTTCACTTCCGCTCAGCTTGCGTTTTCACTTTTACCGAAAAAAAAGACTACAAAATATGCTATTTTACTCTTTGCAGATGTCCATCTTTGTCGTGCTCTCGAACAGCCCTCAACTGTCTGAATAGTTTCTTAAGTACAAAATCTGATCACTCTAAGGCGGAATACAAATTGCTAAACGCATCTGCTGCAAAAAGGGGAATTCTTTTTACTACACCGAATACTACTCCAGAGGAAAGCAAGAAATTGCCCAAAATTCAATAAGGTTCGTAACCTATAAATTAACATACAAATAATTGTTCTAATGTACGTATATTTTTGTATTCCATGACAAAGAAGATGTAGTATCTTAATTAAAACGATTAGAATTTACGGAATGGTTTCCAAGTTTTTATATCACATGTGCACAGAACTGTAAACAAAAAATGTTGCTACTTTGCATTCTTCTGTCAATATTTAATAGGTTTATTATGTAATACGCATATTTAAACAAACATTCTAAAACATTTAGCCTCGTTTTTCTCGTCCACTTTCATACATGGAAAATGTTTGGGATCAAAGGTCAAATAGATATGATCTATATGCCAAACTATAAAGACTGATTTTATTCCAAGTTTGTAGGGTCTATGAGTTCTATAGTTTAGGTTAAAATTCGTCATTTGAATACATCAACGATTTGATTATAACTATACTCGTATTTTGTGGAAAAATTTTTGTTCCAAAGATTTCCGTGGATTTGTGAGTTCATTTCTAAAATCGGAATAAATGATATATATTGAAGTTTGTTGTCATCCATTGTAAACGTATTATCAAAAGTTACGGTAAAACAATTTTTAAAATTTAAAGTCATTCGTATGGAGGTGCCTGAAGACGAGAGGCAGTCTACGGCAACATCGTGTTACTTGCAATGGTAAACTATGCGAAGTATTACGGTTGTCGAAATGTTAGTTGGGCAAGTTTAGCAGATTTAAATTATAGGCGCAAAAGATTGTCAAACAATTTATTATTAATGTTAAAAGTCATTTGTATTAGAAAATAAGGAGAGGTGGGAAAAATTGCTTTAATATCACAAATTATAATATGTGTGATAGTATGGTACACCTACGTCATAAGGCATAGCATAAAAACATCCATTTTTTCTCCAATAGGTGGCCTTAATAATCTGCATATTGCGTTATTAGGCTACGCTAGATGGCGTTAGAAAAGTAAGATTTCATACTCAAAGAACTATTCAGGCAATGGGAAAATACGCTATTTTCTCACTCGCTTTCTTCCACAAAGGCGGAGGTGCGAGCCGGGTCTACTGAAAATTTTAATAATGGGTATGATTCTGCTACCGTAACAGCCAATCACGCCCTATTTTGATTTTGTCAATTGTATTCAGGTAATTTTGATATCAACCATGCACTACGCTCTGGAAACTTAGTTATAGAAAATAATTGAAAATGGCTTTGTTCAACTATAATGTAAGCACTATTTTGATAGTCTAGGAGTAAACAATGCACAAAATCCTCATTTGCAACCACTTGAACAAGGCTTGGTAAAGAAAGAAGCTCGATGTATGCATACCATGCGAGTGCGTTGACGCAAAAAAAACCCTCATGGACCGAATTTCCATTTGGTAATCGCTACTGAATCACAATAAAATCGACCTATTCTGAAGCGGATGGTGACTGGTGATGAAAAGTTGGTCAGTTACGATAATGTCAAACGCAAACGATAGCCAAGTCGTCTAGAAGATTTCGCTAGGTATTTGGTGGGATTAGCAGGGAAATATCTGATATGATCCCCATTGTTCCGTCTGCAGGAAGCAATTACATAGAAGCAGCCAGGTTGGCTGGTAGAAGAGAAATTGTATTCCAACAGGACAACGACAACTCGCTAAAGGATCGTAGAGCTTGGTTGGGAGGTTTTTATGCATCCACCTTATAGTCCGGATTTGAGTGCAACAGATTACAACCTGTTTGAATGATTCCTTCTTCTTAGGTGGCGACAGGAATAGACATCCTTATCTATATCCTTTGCTTTATCCTTCCAACGGAGTTTCGGTCGCCCATTTTCGCTGCTTCCTTCTCGATGCTTGAGAAAGCTGCAGTAACATCTCGCAGTTTTCGCCCAATAATGTCTATGCCATCTGCATATGCGAGTAACATATGGCTTCTATTGAAGATGGTATCAGTCGTGTTAACTGCAGCTTTCTTCATAATTATCTCCAACAGTATGTTGAAGAGGTCGCAGGATAAACTGTCGCCATGTATAAATCCTCTTTTGGTGTAAAAAGACTCGCCTAGATCTTTGTCTATCGTTACTGAAGACATCGTATCAGTCAGTGTCATCCTACAAAGACGCACAAGCTTCGTAGGAATTCCAAACTCGGACATGGTCTGATACAGTTTTTGCCGTATAGAGCTATCGAAGGCAGCTTTATAATCGACGAAAAGATGGTACTTGTCGATCAGTTTTTCTTAGGTCTTCTCCAGAAATTGTCGTAGTGTGAATATCTGATCAGTTGTTGATTTAGCAGGTCTAAAGCCACACTGATAAGGTCCAATCAGGATAGTTAGAAATGGCTTTAATCTGTCACATATCACACTCGACTAGACCATTTAAGCAATGGGTAAAAGACTTATACCGCGATAGTTTTTACAAATGATGATTTTTCGAATGATTCCGCTAATGGGAAAATAACCTCAAGAGTATCCTGTGAAAGTCGACCGTCGCAATGTTTTGCCAATAAGGATGACGGTTTCTGTGAGAGAGATATAATGGAATTAACTTTAAAATAGCAGCAGTTTTTTAACTTTCGAACTATGGCAAACAAAGCTTCCAATGTTGTGCAAAAATAAAGCATTTATTATTACCTTATATGTTACATCTCACTTTGGGATCCACGAATAAATCTACCCAGCTTTTTTCCTAAAGTAATTAATGTAGTTAGCTTAATTATGTCTGGAAACAATGGCTAAACAGAACAAAACTCTGCGTTGCTAATACCTATTTGAGCAATTAATTTTTTGATATCAACAATATATTTAGTCACTAAAGCTGCGGGAGCGTATTCATGAATTGTCTGATTGACCTATATTTTTCCCTACAAAGGAATGGAGGATGAGATTTAAAATTTTAAAATTTTTAATGCATTGTTTAATCTTTATTTAAAAAAAAAAATTATGCAATCGCCTCTATATTAATATAAACTTTATCTTTAATAATTCGGAAACTGGTATGTAAGAGATAATAATTTTTCTAAGGGAACAATTACGTATTCTTCTGAATTTCCACGTTTGCACATGTTATGCCTTTATTTACGTGGAAGTTCATAAGAAAAAGTTATCCCCCTTAATTACTAAGATTACGCTTAAGCATTAAGGTTTTCTTATACCTACACATTTTAGCAAACAAATAAGAACTCAGTTGTTTCCAGCAACAAACATTCAGACGTATCATTACAGGTAGAGATTGCGAATAAATCGATGTACTTTTTTATATTTCTTTCTTCCAATATATATTAAGTTAACTTTAAACATATTAAGAGTTAAGCCAGCTTTGGATCAGAAAAAAAAATAAAACGCGCTACAATTTTCCTCTGACATAAAGAAGTAAACGCCTATCACCACCGTGAGACGGCTGCTGTAAATGTTGCCTTCGCTGACGAAGTAGTTCGAGCTGTTGTTGCTGAATGTTACTGCACAGCAACCGCATGCAGTGAGTGGCATGTTGAAATGTGTGTTGCATATTTTGTTGTTGCCTCTGTTATGTTATATGTGCATCATTTTCGATATTACGGAGGTAAAAAACCTAACGACATTTTCAGTGAGTTTATATAGGCACGAAAGCGAACGTTATTCCTTTGTAGTTATCCTTTGTTTTGCGTCCAAGCATCCAAAGGCTGTGGTAATGGGCAAAAGCATAGGTTGAATATTTATCTGTTTGCGTTTAGTTCTTTTTTAGCGCTGCGTGTAAGTCATTTGTGTTTGTAAAACAAACCTCATCGGTGCAGAATGAAAAGATTCGCATGTTTATTTTCATCGATCGTTTGTAAGTTTGTACTTAAGACATTGGCAAATGTTTCATTGCTTGCTTGTCTGTCTCATCTTGTATTTTTTATACAGCCGCGGCAGGTTGCACTTCTTTCACAACAACAAGACTGTTGAAAGTTTAAGACGTGTTAATTTTGTAGGAAGGGAGTACACTGAAGTTTAAGAAGGAATTAATGCGCTTTATTTTGCGCAAGGTTATGTCTTAGATCACTAACTGCGCGCTACTTTGTACGCGTAAATGAGCATTTAAAAAAATTAAACCGGAAGTTGGGTACCTCTGGCGTATATTTAACACTGTTGAGACTCCGACTTTAAAGGTTTGATCAGGGGAATGCTACTTTTTATCTCACATCCTCACAATTCAAATTTCGATCAACACAGCTTATTTTATCATCACTGCAGCTTTTCTCTCCAGACAACAGGATCGTTTTTGTTCTCTCTCGTCTATGGTCTTCTCTTAAAAGCAGCTGTTATAAAATCCGTTCACAAAGTGTGGATAGGCCGTAAGAGGAATGTGCTCCTTAGTTTCGTCTATTCACCTTTAGCATTTCGATCTAAGATCTTAAGATTACGCGGCCACGACATAAGAAAAGTATACTGGCGATATCAGGTTATGCTATCTATTCACAGGACGCTATCGTTTTCGACCTCTTCATATCCCATATTTTTGTTAAAAATACGAATTTCCGAAGATTTTTCTTCATTAGTTTACACTTCCATTTTATGACTTTAACTTGTGCTGTTTGTTCCTGTGCAGTGCACAATTTTTATGTCATTTTAGCCATTTGATTGCCTGAGAAAAGAAGTTTGGGTAGAAAGTTTTTAAAAGTTAAACTATTTTTGGTGATAAAAGCATCAGCCGTTTGTTTTGGACGATGGCTCTATTTTTGTCTACATTCTTTCATGTTTCTTTGCAAATCCGTTTTCATCCATTGCAGAAGCTGATAGATGAATTTACACACCCAATTTCACGTTTCCAGCTTCACACTTTTGTTTTTGACCCTTTTCTTTGTTTTGTCACCTAAAAGTAAGAATGTCGAAAAAATAAAACGCTTTTTGAATCCGATTACACTATAAAAGTTGATGACTTTAGCTCTAGTCTTCTATATTAGAAGATGTAGCCAATTTTTCCTGACACGCGAATATGCTGCAAGGCATTACCCTTCCCCTTGTGAATGTGAATGTGAATATATACATATATACTCGTATGTATCTGCCAACGTGTGACTGGCTGTGGCGCGATGTTTTAAACGCTAAAATTACGAATTTTGAGCCATGTTCCCAAATTTGTGTAATCAAATTTGTGTAATCAATAACCCAAAAATTTTATACATATAAATATATAGGTAGGTGTATTTATATTTTAGGAATATGTAATTGACTTTTATGTAAAATAATGTAAAAAGATTTTCGAAGCCTCAAATTCATATATTGTATGTATATAAAAATGAATCGTGGTTTGTTCCGATGCTTAAAACTCCAGAACGGCTGGACCGCTTTGCATAAATTTTTGTATATGCGTCTGGGTGGTACCCGGGATGGTTTAGATTTACAATTCGGTCCAATTGGACAAAGGGGCGTGGTACCTCCCATACAAACAAAAAATTAAAAATCAATTATTTCTGCTCCTGCTTACGGTATTTGAACAACATTTGGTGCGTAGCTTTGGTGTACATATCTTAAATGCTACTGCAAATATGGGCGGAATTGGACAATGGGGAGTGGTACCTCCTATACAAACCACAAATTAAAAAGCAATTATTTCTGCTCCTGCTAAAATTTGAAGGCAAAGCAACGTTTGCCGGTTCGGCTAGTATTGTATGTATATGGATTTCGTATCCAATATATGAAGATTATATAAGTAATGTTTGTGCAAAAACCGCCACAATTTCTCAACTCAGCAACCATTGTAACATATCGCATTCCACTCAAACCGATATTTGTAAAACTGCAAATTTCTTACTAAAATGCAAGTAATGCTAAAAGATCCTTCTGTGAAGTCTCACAGTTTCGAAATTGACCAATGGAAATTTAGAATGAAATTTAGAATTTACAACAGAAATTCATTAACAAAGACTCATCTAAATCCATATTTTCATAATTCACATAGTCTACAGTTCTATAGACTTATGAACTTATTTCGTACAGCATTACATTCCACGAAACAAAATTGTTGGGCCTACTTCTAATCAGCCTGACCAGCCAGGAGTGTACACTTTTTCATTGTGCTCATCTAAGTTTTTCTTTCAGTGAAGTAATCATCCATTCTCATCCACTTGTTACCTGCATAAGTTATTAACCATTTTGACGATTTCTAAAATTTACTCCCAACAAAGTTAGCAACTAAGTCATATTATAATATTGTAATGGATCAACTGCTGTTTTCAAGACAAGTGTCGACAAGATAATATTTTGGTTTCCTGAGAGTTATCGCTTTTGTTACTTTGAATCCATTCTGAAAGCCATATGGAGATTAATTGCTGTTCGAATTTAGAATATTACCCGAAGATTTCTATCTTCGTCATTTCAATATCGGTTTTATGTCCAAGGCTTCGCTTCTATTTCTCGGACTTCGATCAATTACTCTGAGGTTAACGCCTTCATTGCTCGGTTTTCGATCTGATACTCAAAGATTTTTTGATTTATTTGTTCTCGATTCTTCCTGTTACCCGAATAATATCATCTTCATTACATGGACTTCGATCTGGCATCCAAAAGTCCCTGCCTTCATTGCTCAAACTTCGGATTACTAACCGGAGTTATTGTATTCATTACACGAATTTCGCTGTGATACTCAAAGGTTCCTCCCTTTTTTGGGTAAACCAGGTCAAATTTGTATAGCAAAAACATTCTCCGAAGGCCACATTATAAATATAGTTTGGAATATTCGGAAACTAGCTGTTATATATGCGGTTAAATAGCCCAACTATCGGCACACACGGAAGACCTCTTTTAAAAATTACAAAAAATTAAAAAAAAGAGCTTGAGCAGACGGTTTATTGTAAATGAGACAAGATTCAGCCTGACTCGAATTAAACACGCAGTAGATTGTGGATTAACTGCGAAACATGAATTGGGTATTTTTCAGCATTTGTTTAATCGATAAGAAAAATACAATTTTACATCATTTTCGAATGTACTTATTTTCTTGATAGTATTCCATTTTTGGACCCCACGTATTGTTATTAGCACCCCCTTCGCATTTGCGTTCCAATTTCGTTCAAATTCATTAAACTAAAAATTAACTAAATCTAAAAGAAATCAGCAAAAATATCGAATGCAAGAGAAAAAGACGAAATATTTTAATTAAAAATTCCTAATCGTGTGTGAAATATTCTTATCTGATTGTTAAGGCCAACGAGCCATAGTCTCATTTATTCCCCCCACAAAAACACAAAACCGCAAACTGCTCGAAGGATGGTTGGTTGCGTTTGGTCGATTACTTTTGGCCTTCTTTTTTTTGTCCAGATAATGTTGTGTTGGGATGTTGCTGTCATTCTTGTACGTAGAGATGTCGTGTTACTTGTAAAACGCGAGAGCGAATTAATATGAAACTTAAAAATCGCGTTTCTGTGAAGTCTCGTGTTTGGTCCTTCACCGAAGCAGACACATAAAAACGCGAAACAAAAATCTAAGAGAAACTACTGCGATCAACTGAAGAAGTGGAAGTTAGTCTGATTAATAAATGACATTAGCAGGATGCGTCACTAATAAGTAATGAATGATCTCTTAGTAATCTCTTGATTTCCACTTTGCATGAAAGACATTTCTTTCCTTTAACCTGTACACTCAAATCTGCAATTGTATGTGGTTGCCACTGTCTGTTATATTTGAAAGGTTGAATTGTTGGAAACAACATGGAAGGTGTGAAAATTTAACAGCAATAGAATTGTTACCAATTCATCTGTCTTTGACAGAAAGTAGGTCGACAAATTATGTGTCTTCGTAAGGTCATAAAAGTGCAAGTAATATTATACTAAAAATGCAAGGACTATTGCAGGATTTACGTACAAAAGTTAATGCCCTATGTCTGCAATGTATACTCCAAATCGCAAATTTATTCATCAGGTAGCTGAAAACGTAGAAAGATTTCGTAAAGCTATAAAACTTAACAAATGGTTATTTTGAACCAAAATAAATTTCTAAACTGGGTTTAGCATGATTCAGAACATGTTTTTATATCGCTTCCAAATAAAATTGGATATTAAGCTTGATTCTTTCAAGTACAGCAGCCACTTGGTTCAAAGAAATGTACACAAAATTAGAAAAATTTATGTAGCATTCATTATAAACCGACGGAGAAGAGATAACATTTGTCCGCGATTACTCTAAGCTTTATGCAAGCCTATCCTCATTTAGGTTCATGTAGCAGGATCCGAATCCATTCAAATATTGTGAAGGTAATAAAATTCATAAAATCAATAATTTAATAGAATGGATTATAAATTTAATAAAATTAATTGAATTCTTTCCCTAAACAAACTAACCAAAAATATACCGAATGGGAAACCGTTTAGATACAACTGACATAAACTATCTGCTCCCAAACGTATTGTGTTATATCTTCCACAATTTGTTGCTCTGCATAAAAAAATTCAGAGATAATATACCTATATATACATATATTGTAGGCTACAGCCGTACACAAAAAAAAAAATAAGCTATTCGTTCTCCTTCCTTTCAAAAACCTTGCCTTTCCAACCTAGTTTTCGTTATATGCGCCGTTCATCAAGATCAATGCAGCCATCGTATGCGCCACTTTTGATGCGCTTAACCACGATGTTGTCGGTATACAGCTCATGACATGACGCCGATAGTCTCCGTTAATAAACGAGGGAACATGTCGGCAGCACCTTATTAGTTGAAATGCTTGCAATGTCTTCATTAAATTTCCGAGCTGGCAATACTCATTTTGTTGATGGAGGAGACAATCAATTGCGGTAATTTACACGAGTCTCGCCGTAAGGCCTTACTCATGGTGTGCCGTCACACATGGGACTGTTTTCTCTTTTTTCTTTTCCTTTGTATTTTTGTTTTCTTTTTTGCGACAGCCAGCGCCCCTTTGGGGCACTCAAACTAATACCGAAAGGATTTGTCTTAGTACCTTTGAAATAAGAAGCAAGTCCCCTGGGAAAATTTCTTCAAGGCTTGCTTCCTCTCTCAGCCAAAGTACCTTTGAAGTCACTGGTATGAAGCGAGCTTCATCCCGGTTAGAAGTGAGGCTTATCTAGACACCTCAGATAGACGAAGAACAGTGTTTTCCAAGTTCCCGCATTACCTTCAGAAGGCCCTGAAGGAACGCAAAATCACTGAAAACACATGTTCGGACAACCACAGCCAGCACGATGCTCCCACAAGGGGTCCAACGCCACGACCAGGCAAGAACAAAATGTTCCTGGGACTGCTGGTCTCTCGTGCTACCAGAAGAGAAGAACCCTGTGGTCAGGGTTCCACAGACAAACGCTCCTCCAGTTTTGCTACATCATACCTCGCATAGAACTGGTCGTCCATCGTATACGCCATAAATTTTCAACGTCCGAGGAGAAAATAGCAACACAACAGTAAATGTCTGCTCTTCTAGTTTATTTACCATATCTCTCTTCGAAAGACCTCCATGGTAGTACGACTATACAACAGAAAAGAAAAATCTTCCGATATCTCTCGACGGCTTCTTTATGGTCGTTCCTGTTGCCAAGGGAAATGGAGGAGACAAGGTAGGCCATCAACGTTTACTCAACGTTCGATACAAGTTGAGTTTTTGTCTGTCGAAGCTAATAACTTGGTTTTATTCTCATTCGCCGCCAACCGCTTATAGTGGTGAATTCGACCATGACCATATTGGATCGTCTGAATTGCTTTATGGTATATAATCTGTTGCCTTTATTATTTTTTTTTTTTATTTTGTTATAATTCTTTAGACTAACCTCTCTTTCTGTACAGAGTGACTAATGAATGGCGCTAATAAAATGTTATTTGAAGATGCTGAAAGAATGTATCGCTGAAAGGCATTTTAACACGCAGTAAGTTGATTCAGTTGTTACAAAGTCGTGTCTTTTGTGACAGAACTGCAGCGAAAATTCCCCAGTAAGCTGATTTCAAGAAACTCCACTTCTCATTATCCTCCAAGTTCTGCTGAATTTATTACGTCCGATTGTTTGTTGTGGTGTCATTGCGAATAGGAAATTATTATAACCATTCGAATGATAGTTGAGGCAATTGTCCCTGCAATCTTCCAAGCGCTAATATATAACGATGTCGCACATGCTACACAGAGCGTAGAGATTATTTAAATTCAATAATTATTAAAAATCATAAAGAAGACAATAAAAATGAATTAATTTTCAAACGAACTAAGAAAAAAAATTTATTACTATTTAATTAAAAAAAAAATATTTAAGTTCGTCAATGTAGCAACTGTCATCAGCTACTCTGCAGCACGCATTCGAATTGACTGCCTTAAGGTTTTGTAAAATTTCCGCTGCATTGTTCCACTATATTTATAGGTATATAATTCTCTATGTTTATCACGCTACCTACTTATCTCATAGGAATATGTAAAGACGTGGGAAGATAGCCGAAAAAAAGACCGCAGCATTTCTAAAGAAATTATATAGTTCGGGATTATAAAATCAATTTTGTAAACTGTATTTGATTTATGTTATTCAGATAAAATTCATGCGGTCTACTACTGTTTGCCAACCGTTTGTCAAGGCTCGTAAAGCCCGCGTCTTAAGTCTTTTGATCTGATCTATTAAAAGTTTAATATTCAACTAAGTTGCAAATTTAGACTTTTCTAATGCAACAGCTTGTTCACTAAATACATTCATTTTCCGTAAACTTGCAGGCAAATGCAGGTACCAACTTTTGATATCTATGTCAACGTCAAACATACGGCTTCGAAGTGATCTACTTTTTAAAGATAATAACATTTCTTGAATACAATATCATGTCCTTTTGATGATTCACCTATTTCACTAGCACGCTATTGAATCCAAATCCAAAAATGTTCCCAATTTCGTTTTATTTCCACATTATTGTTCAAAATTGATTAGTGTTACCATAACAGAAGAACACCAACACTTCATACCCAATTCGCACATTTCTGTGTGTGGTCAATACCACACATGCTTTAAAGAAACCCCCTACTTGTGCGAGAACTTACAGACCAAAAAAGGTATTTTAATTAGAAACCAAAGATTGAAAAATAAAATCGGAAATAATCAAACAAGAATACCTCCAAGAAATTCACCGCCAAATAATATAATACTGAAACCCTTTTCAAAATGCAGCTCCAAAGGAATGAAGACACAAAAACCCAACCAAATGCTTAAAGTACAACACAAGAAATTCCTTAGCCACATTCGTTTAATAAACCAGCGTTAATAAATTGAAGATTCTTTTTATTTTATTTCTTAAAACTGTTGATGTAGTAAAAGTATTTCCTTAATGAGGTACAGAAAACATGAAATAACTTAAATAACGAAAAATGTTGTTTTGATTGGAATGCCCTTTGGATCCTGTGTCTGTTACCCATTCCTTTTATTCGATGTATTTGGATTTTCTTTATGATTTAAGTGTATGGCATTAAGACAAAGAAACCCTTCAACCATTCAACATTTGTAATTTTTGTACAGTGCTCAACATGTAAATTAAAATAGCTAAAGAAGTATTTCTTAACGGGCCAATCAAATTCTGTGAACGTCTTTAAAAAACCTAAATTTTTCATAAAATTGTTCAAGTTGATTACCTTTTCAGCTGTATGGATTACGTTTGTTGGCTACTGCCAGTTGACATTAATTAATTTCGATTTGGATTTTTGTTCACTCACATCATTTATTTGTATTTCTGTAGTTGTTTTGAGAACTTTTATCGATGTTTATTAAATCCTAATAAGACTTAATAATCATTTAAATCTTTAATCGGAAAGTATTAATCTTTTCCCATTGTTGTTGTTGGTTTCTTTTGGTCCTTCGTTTATTTTTGTGGTGAGTTAATTGAAAAATTTATTTTCATTCAAATATGATTTCATGTGAGATTTTGATTTCACCTGTAGTGTAACCCCTGAGTCGCTTTTGGTTTTTTGAAATTATATAATCTGTCGGATTGTACGCTGTTTACTTTATTGATTGTCAATCTGGGAAATAAAGCCTTTAAAAAGGGTTAATTCTTTTTTAGATTAAGATTTGTGACATTATAATTGACAGCTTTGTATAGTGGGAACGTTAATGCAATCCCAAAAACTGCCTTGTGGTAGATTTAATATTGAAACACTAAACGGTTTTGTCTAACGTAATAAAGAGTAGAATGCTGAAGTGAAAAGCTATAGGAACTAAAATGAAGAAGTAGTAGCAATACTACTGTGTACTTTAATTAAATTTACTGTGTGTATTTTAACACTATACAAAAATTAAAAGGTCGCATGGTCACGAATTGTAGTTTAAAAATTTTGTGGGAAAAGGTGAGATAATCTGCTTACTAAGCACAAAAAATGGCTGAATTTTGCTGAAGTAAAATTCGTTTATTACACACATTCGTAATTGTGCCTACATTGAGCGCAATGGACTAAGAAGTGCCAAAATATGTGATTGAAGCTTGGCGCAATTTGAAGAATGACACTGAATTTCATTTCTTCTTCTGCAATCCAAAATGTTTGATTTTTCTGCTGAAGTGTGCATCAGCGCTCAGTGTTTATCAGCCAAAGAAAGCAAGTGGTTTCAAAAGCGCCGGTCTGGCAAGACTGTCAGCTGTTAAATACCTGTCATCTGAAGTGTTATTTGTTTAGCAAATAGTTTGCTGTTTATGAATATGGCTCGATTAACAACCGATTAATGCAAAAAAATAGTTAAAACTTACTACAAAAGTGGTAACTCAAACGTGGACTTTCAATCGAACAAAATTTTTGTTGTCTATGAAGCTCATTTCTCACTCGGTGGTTACGCCGACAAGCAAAATAATCACATACGAGGCTCTGAAAACCCAGAAGTGATTGTGGGAAAGCCGTGCATCCGGAAGAAGTAACCGTTTGGAGCGCAATATAGTCTGGAGATGTCATAGGGCTGTATTTTGGCGAAAACGATCTCAAAAGAATCCACTGCTGTAACCAATCCAGAGGCGATCATTTTAATAACATTGCATTTCGTACATAATGGCAATGTCCAAGAATTATAATGAAATATGAGTTTAATCGAAATCATAGCTTTATATGTGTTTTATTTAACTTTAATTGAAAATGAAAAATGGATATCCCTGTCAAGGCTCCGGCCCATATGAACTACAATTGATAATATGAACTATGATATTGCCAGGACCTGCTCACATTTATGTTATACTCGTACATCTATAAAATCGTAATTTACTCCACATTATTCTACTGAAACCAGCTATTAAGTTTATTAATAATTAACTGTTTATGAATGTAAACAATTGAGAACTAATTTCGTAATTTTTTCTTTTTTTATGTGCATAGGAAATATGGCATCGAGAAAATATCCATTAGATATAACTAATGGCAAAATTCAAAAAAAGGTAAGCTTCCGATTAGGAAACTAATAAGCTATATTAAAAAATGACATATTCAAATTTGATTATTTTTCACTAAGAAGCTCAAAGTTACTCTATGATAATTGTCGTAATCGAGAATATAATCTAACAAGAATTTGGATGGCGATGACGCTTCCTAATATTAAACAAATCCTGGTTATGCTTAGCAGTACCAACTAATAGACTTAGCATTTTCGAGCTCTTGAGTGCTTCTGGCCGTTTTCGCTTCACTTTACTTCGCTTAGTTTAATTTCAGAAACGCAGGCATAGTATTTATTTGTATCTGCTCTCTTTATTGAAGAGATTGTAGGGAAAATTTTATTACAAGTAGTACCTGAATCCTTTAAAGCAACAATTTTATTCAGAGAGAATGACAACTCTAAGATAGAAATATATGAACAAATTAGAAAAACACCCATATCTCGGAAACGTAATATCCAGCCAAGAAAACGACTTTAAATTTTAGGAACCGTAAGTGGGCGGACAAATTCATGCCATTCACGTAGTCCCAAAAAATTTTTAAATATCGCCAAAATAAAAAAATCTAAAACACAAACTTGTTCACAAATCGGAAATGAAATGTGTAATCGCAAAACTAATGAAAATTTTTACCTCCATCAGAGATTTACTTTCTGACAAAAAAAAAGAAACGGGAATTGATCAATTCCAAAACACTCTTAAATACATAATCGCAATTCCAAGTTGACGCAACCGGAAAATTATTTCAATTTTTACAGTGTATAAAAAACGGTCAAATAATTTGTCTCAAATTCTGTACTGCAAATGGAATTTCATGTATCGAATCGCTGAAAATATTGTGGAAGACTTACTATGAATCGGTTTTATTAAAAACAAGTTCATATGAGAGTTATTGGTGGTGTATGAGATTTGCGGCACTCTGATCGGCCATCATTATCTTTGACTGAAGTTAATGCAATTTAAGTTTAAAATCAATTCTTATATAATTGTTTTGACATGAAAATCGTTGCGCCCAACTAATTCAGAATGAAGAAAAATTCAGTTCTTCAAAAATTCAGTGGCGTAAAGGTACTAAACGCACTCTAAAGCGAGTCAGTTCCTACCTTACATTCGTGAATCGCATATTAACCTGTGATGAGATATGAATTTGACATGCAAACCAGTCAACACCAGTCAAAAAATTAACTGAGCAGAAACTAATCAAACTCGTCAAAATGAATCAAAAATCAAGAAAAAATTGACTGTTTTTATTGATTATGATTATGACCAAATGATATAAAAAAAAGTATCTGGTTGTTATGCTACATTTGAGGGAGTAAAATATCGAAAAATACTAGATGTCTAAAAAAATAAAGGTTTGCTCAGGAACCTATCGTTGTGAATGAATATTTGGCTAAAAATTCAACAAATATCATTGAACTACCGCCGTCTGATATGGCTCGGACTAACTTTTACAGCTTTTCTCAGATTAGCACTTCGAGGCAACTGGTTTTAGTTGATAGAATAAAAAGGAGAATTCACGGCGGAAACTGAAGTTTTATCCGAAATAACGTTTGAAAAATATTTTGGACGTTGGGGTTTTCATTGGCATAAATGTATTTTTTTCCGATTGGACCTACTCTGAAGACGATACGATAAATTTCTACCAATAATGAAAACTTTAAAAAACTGCTAAACTAAAAACAAAATTACTGACCATTGAGTATGACTACCAATTAGGACTTTCTTTCTTTCACTGAATGCATTGGTGTCCGTCTAAAGTCTTCACTGAATGTGAGCCTCGTTGATGAGGACGGTTGAATGCTGTCTTTGTATTTTAGCGGTATATTTTATTTTGGCTAATATGACAATTTTTTTGGTACCTTGTGAAATACGCTTCTGTATCGAAATGCTTGGAAACTCCCTAAGTGTTTGGAAGCTCCGCTTCTGAGATATGTCTCCTTTTTCATCTTTTCCCTATGTTTGGCTTTCTATCAATTTAGTGTTTTTTAGATACAAACTTGAACTGAAAAGGATGATGATGGAAAATGTTAAGATTATTCGAACGTATTCATTGGAGAAAACTTCTCATTCAATAATACTTTCAAGTGCCCTGTTATTAGCCCTCACCAGAAATAACCCTCTATTGCATTGTACAATGTAGAAGCGATGATGGTGATGTATTCGGTATCGTTTAAACTTATTTTTATGCAGTGGCATGTGAATGCATAGTTTAGTATATATTCGGAGGTAAATTAGTACCAATATTTCCCACACGGTTCTACTACCTACTTATTAACCTGACAAAATGTCCTTGTTGACACTTAAAGTAGAGAATTTCATTACCTTTTAGAAAAAAGCGAGCATTTTTAAAATAAAATTTCGAATAATATGCATCTACTGTTCCCAAAAACTACAACAATTTTGTCTAGAGCGAAAATTTTTTTTTATCTTCGTACATTTCTGTTTTTCGTTTATCTCTTTTTCTTCTTTTTGCGTGTTTTCATTAAATCTGGAAATGAAATAAATTAGCTAATAATTGCGGACTTTGTAATTTTCTAAAATTGATGTGGTCAAGTTTAACGAACTAAGTTTTTTGTACGAATACAGTACACTTCTTATCTTAGTGGATGCCTCACTGACATCTTTACTTCCCTTCTTCTCTGAAACGAAATATTATACTATGCGACGCCCACCCTAATAGATTTATGATCGCTTGACTGCGTAGTTAATATAACCACAAGTTTTAAACGGTCCTCGTTAAATCTTCACTATTGAAGAAAATGCATTATGTGGATTGAAGGAAATGTTATAGAAACTGATGCATATGTTTACACGAAACCTGCATTAAAAACATTAGGGTTGTTGTTATATTATTCAAATTAGTATCACCAAGCTCCGAATATTCCTCACATCTCTTCTTTTTTTTCAAAGAGGGCGCAAAAATTAAATAAACATAATTCTGCCATAAGGAGCTCAAATACAACCACTTGAACCGCCACGAGTCATAAAAACTCAACTCCTGCATAAGCATAAAGTTTACCCATTCAAAAATAATAAACACCAATTCGTTGTAAAGAAGACAAATCTAATCAAAACGGATGGTCACATTTAATTTCTTGAAAAACCGCACACTTGTCGAATTTTCATGTGAAATTGTCACATGTTCTAATTTTTTAACATTTTGCGGAATAAAAGCGAAACAAGCGCACTATGAATCCTATCATTTACACATTATCAGCCAACAGCCACCACTCCTCTACCATCGCCTATAACGTTTGGGTTTACAATGATTTCCACAACCACCACCAATGTGCCTGCGTAAATAATTATGAGTTTGCGCATCCTTGTTGCAAGGATGCAATAACAAAGCACACAGTCCCTGCGACGCATGTGCGCACTAGACCACCATTGTTTGCCTTTGTGGGTTATGGTTCATTTCTTTGGATAAGCATAACAATAGGATCAATTAAAATGTAAAAAAGTGATCAGGACATAACTAACCATAGAGGAGAAGAAGTGAAAGATTGATATCTTGAAGTAAAACTTATTGGAGTAAATACATATAGATTAGTTATAGTAGTAAATCCACACTTTCCCTATCTCTATAAAACTTAGCTTTTATATTTCGTGATACTGTTCGTTTGATTTCATTCTCTTCATTGAAATTTAATATTTTATTTTACTCAACTTTTACAACTGTTGCATTCTTCTTCTTGCCAAGAACGAACGAAATCGTTCCCTAAGAATTGAATTCTCACAGCTTTTACGACTGATGTATGAGCATGTTTTTCAATTCGTAGGAAGTTTGGTTTTTTAACAATATGCAACTATAACAATTTATAAAATTGTTTGGAAATTTATTTACTACCAAGCTGCACTTTGAAGTGATTTTGTTATACTGCCTTGAATCTATTTAAAGAACTATTAAACTCAATTAATTAAGAACTATTTAAAGAGCTATTAAATGCGAAAGATCCCTGCATCCATTAATAAGTAGGAAACCGAAACTAAACCATAAAAATAATTTGCTGATTTATAAAATGTGCATTCGACCTATTTTATCATATGGATATCAAATTTGGTCATCAAAATTATCGAACTGTCACCTGAAAAGCTTCAAATTGTGCAAAACAAAAACCTGAAATGTATTTATAACCTAAACAGAAGGTACTCAAAGAAAAGATTGCATTCTAAGTTCAGGCACAAATTAGTTATTGAGTTTCTAAAAGATATAACACAAGGATTTGAAGACAAATGTAAATCTTCTAATATTGATGTAATAAAAAATTTGTACTGATGATCACTTTTCAATCTTCTAACAGAAGTGATTATTTTTTTAAATTTTTTTAACGAAAATAAAGGTTTTTCCCTATCTTTTTCGTTAACTTGTAAACAAATATATTTAAATATAGATTTCTTTTAATCATAATATTAAATTTTTTCTTGCTGCAATACTATATCTACAATCTCAAACTATGTCTATAATAAAATGTAATACATTTTTACTTTCTATTGATGAAAGTGTAAATAAAAAAAAACATTTTTATTTCACGGGTGAATATGTGTATTTTTAGGGGTTTTACTGAAGTTTTAATGCAATTCCGATATACATTATTAAAATAATTTTCGTTATAAAGATTTCCATTTTATGTGTGTTTGTGGGTGTTTTTGAAAATAGCTTTTTGCTACATAACTCTTCATAAAAGCCGCAAAAGTCAAGTTCTCCACTAGTTTAGTAGATCTGGTGAAAAGGCTCAGAAATGTTGTCATCAACAATATCAGTATTTCAACTATGGCAAGTCAATAATAAATTAACCAAATTTTCACTGGTTTTGGATCATCCATTTGTATGCTGTTTTTCTTTTCTTTTGCTAGATAGTAAAAGGTCACATGTGGGAAGTCTGACCGAAATAAATACATTATCCCATTTAATGACCGCTGCAGTCTATGGTAACTTATACTATTTGGTATTTTCCCCACTAGCGCATATTTCTCCATTCCATTCATAATCATGGCAAGAGTTTGTAATGAAAATTTAACGGATTTTCTGTAAAAATATTCGCAATAATAATAATTTCATAATAACATCCGTGTATAAACTTACAACGTTTAATACTTACTTATAATAATTTGGAAATAAATTACTTAATACTCAATTTGTACTTCAACAATTTACTTAATTTGAATTGCAAATCAATGTACAGCACGTATGCAATTGTGAATTATTCGGAAAATAATAAATCTTTTCTTAAGTCTTTTCAATGGCTTTTCAAAATAACTGAATATAAAACACCTCCGATCTCTGTGGCTCATTTTATGACGCATTACTGGAGGTTTGAGTTCCAGGAATTGTCGCAATTATCGTTCCATTGCAGTGCTGTAAATCAGACAAATTCATTGGCTTGGTTTTATCAACTTCCTGCTTACAGTAAAAACTCAAAAAAAAAAAAAAGTAAAATGCGTAGCTTCTTCGAATCTGAAGCTTCCAAACTGCAAGGAATCAAAAACTGTTTCAACATCTTTAAATAATAGTTTGAAGGCAATATTCATGAGCTGTACATAAAAGCTGAATCTGTATATAAAAAATGATCAAATTTGTGCTATATATTTTTTTGGACGTCAAACGTTTTTATTTTACTTCAGATTCACACGAAAATTCACACATTTTTTATCCTATGCTGTTTGGCAATCACCATAAAATAAATATCATTACACAGTTGCACAGTTTAGAGAAATTTTTGGAATTTACTACAAAAATAGTAAATCTTTGCTAAATTCAGTGAGGAATTGTATTTCTAGTTAAACATTTCCTCAAATATTTTCGTTTGTAATTTGCCATTCGCATTCGGACAAAAGGACTTTGCTAAAGATTCGTAAAAAAATTTTTAATAAATTTTCAGTCCACAGCGAACATTTTCAATTTTTAGTGGCGGTCTTAACAAGTCTATGATTTGCGTAAAAGTAATGACTAAAGCAATTACAATTTAATTTTCCAAAATACGTAAATTGCATTGACATTTAATAAGGAACAAGTCTCAAATACTACCGGTGATGTTATCTGATGAGTTTTTAATTTAATTCTGATATTTGACTTGATATTTAAAATCTGACTCACAATCTAACATTAAATGACAGTTAACATTAAATTGGAGATCATACCACTAGATATATTTATACACTTGATACTAATGGTGGTTTTAAAGCTACAATTTATTGCTTTCGCCAAAATTGCATACATTTTGATAGTTTATGTTCCAAGTGTATCTTAAATTCTTCGCGATCGAATTCTAAATTTTACAGAAATTGGTAATGCTAAGCATTCCTACAGTTATTTCCGTTTTATTCCCCCACTCTTTAAAGTAAGAAGCCATAATCCCATAATCGAATTTTAAATTTAACAGAAATTGTTAATGCTGAGCATTGCAATTAATATTTCCATTTTATTCACCCCCTTTTTAAAGTAAACTGTAAACTTTCAAAATATTTTAATGTAACTGATGCCGCCGCACATTAAGTTCGGCTCTTAAGTCTTTTGTCTTACTCGCAATAAAAATATGTCACAAAATCGCTTGTTAAAAATAAAAAACAACGTATAATTATTCGAATCATCGGTGCGCTGAGAACGTTTCTTGTTTTAATATTATTGCTATAAATTACTTCACACCTTTTCGATAATAGCTAGCATTTTGCTCACGCCAGTCCTTATTAGCCTTATAGGGCTTGCAAATCCAAACAAACGACACGGAGTACTGAAAGCACTCTGAACAATAACTCTTGTAATATCAATGTAAACATATTCTCACACAAGCTAAAGCCAGATATAAAACATAAATCATTCTCGTCGGCGGTCTTTTTTGTCATTTTGTTTCTTCGCGCTGTTTGAGCAGAATATAATCCAAAACATAAAACGAACAGCTTATGAGGCCATACCGCAGAGTGTCGTTGGCAATATGTAAGTAAAATAAAAACAATTGTAAAGCATGTTAAACTATCAAAAAAATATTGTCAAACAAATCGCGGAAACGAACTGCAGAAACAAAAAAACGGAATCTTTAACTAACTTCAACGCTGTCTCAGTGGAGGAAGGACATGTTAGATTTGTAGTTGGAGGCAAAAAGTCACAGCAAGCATTTATCTTCAATACTATCATTTATTATAACTACGATGGAATATAAATCAAAAATTGCTAACTACTAGTAAGGAAAAACAAATAGTTTGAATTTGCCTAATTTATATGTGAAATCGTATTTACGTGGTGAAATCAATTTGTTTAAATGTTATAGACAACTTAAAGAATTACCATGCTGTAGCTTGTTAAAGGGCATCTTTAAACGTTATCAATAACATAGTTTATGCAAAAACCCTATTCCACAAAGTTTCGTTAAGTTTCATTATAATATTAATCAGGTATCGTCAAATTTTACTATTCTCATTATATAAAGGTATAACATTTAAATTTCTTAAAATTGAAAAATGTACAAAATTTAAGATTAACAAAATATGGCTCCGCACAATTTGAAACAAATGACCTTCGAGTTATTCAATTTTATATTGGCATACCGTTTTACACTTTTTACTTATTTACTTACATTAGTTTCTTAACCAAAGCACAAATTAAATGTCTATCTTTTTTCTCTCCCACAAATTTCCAAACATTATTTCATATCAAGCTTGTATGATAAAAATAAATAAATGTGTAGTAAAAATAATTTCATGATTCTTGCATGACCTGAAGGCTTTATTTGCCGTAGTTAGAATGATCCAATTTATGTCAAATGCGCCGTTTTGTTTCATAACTTGTTGCCACTTTGATGCCTCTTGTTTTTTGGCAAAATCATCCACCATAGATTGGAACAGGTGGTTATCACTTGATGCCAGGTCTGTCTGGACTATGTGGCGTGGCTCCAATATATGGAGCTTCTTTTTGTATCCAGACTTATTCAAGTAATCCTAAAAGTTTTATTGTGCAATGTTAAGCCCTTGTTTAATCCAATCAGATAATCAGATTTGATAATTTTTATTATTCTATCGACATTTTCGGTAATAGGCCTTCTAGAGTACCAAAATTAACGGAACAGATTTGACGAAACCAAAATTGCGCATCATTGGCTATTACAATGACAGGAACATAAACATTATTCAGCCGCTTGTCTTGCGTTTTCGCCGTTATCGGAGATAAGCTGTTTTATTTCCTCTTATATTCTTTTCCTGATTTTCATCTTCGATGTGCATTTGAAGAACAATGAATGAAGCGATCATAAAACAGTCTGAGAAGTTTTTTTGAGTACGAAATCGAATGTTTCTAATCCTATCTAGCGATCGCCGATCTCCTTTACATAATGCTAGAAACAAAATACTGAAATCAATTTTTGGAAAAATAATGGATTTATTTTTACTATGCCTTATATGTATACTACTATGTCAAAAAAATGAGACCAGTTTTCACTTTTAATTACGTAGGTTTATCGAATCTCAAAGATATTTATTTTCGTAGGTGTACCAAATTACGCACCAAACAAATGCATCCGCGCAAGTAGAAATTCACCAAAATTTTTGAAGAAAACTAGTGAACATTTATGTAATCACCAGTGAATTTAACATAGGCTTGTCTTGAGAAGGAATCAGTTTTTATAGTGTGTCTTCTTCACATTTTTATGCTAATTATTATAACAACGAAAAAGAAACCATTTTCTTACACTTTTTCATTCGGTCAAACAAATTTTATTTTCAGTTCAGAGTTTTCAGATTAAAATTGAGCCGTACAAAGAGCTTCTCTCAAAAGTGATTATGCGGCAACGCAATCCAAAGAAATTAATAGTATTTAGGAGTAATTCAATTTACTAAGAATTGCCGAGTTTGTTTAAATTTGGAAGTAGTATAAAAGTGCTTCTTTGAAATTGATAAATATGCTTAAATATGCATTCAGTTTAGCAAGTAATGCAAATATTATTCTTTTTGAATGACTTCAAATTTTTTTGCTGAGTATATATCATGAAGGTCATTAATGTTTGAGTTACGCTTGTTTTTATATGACACAAAAAGTGGATTCGGCAATTTTTATAATATGTGATTTTGTTTACGAAATAAAATGTCTGCTGAATGTTGCAGAAGGGCTTCTGTGAACTAACTTTGTGGAAAAGAAACGCTTGCAAATGACTTAAACATATCAAAGAAGGCTGAGAACTAATTGAAGACGGAGACAGCCTCAGGATTGGTTGCAGCAGTGGATCCATTTGAGGTAGTTTTCGAAAAAATATGACCCAATGACACCTACAGACCATAATGCCCAGCAAACAGTTACTTTCCTTGGGATGAAATGGCTTTTCCGCAATATTTTCTGAATTCTACGAGCTCCATATCGTATACGAAAATTTAGCTTGTTGACGTAACCACAGAAAGAGAGATGAGCTTCATCGCTGAAGAAAATTTTGTTTGATTGAAAGCCCTCGTTTGAATCACCACTTTTGTAATAAGTTTTAATTATTTTTACGCGGTCTTCGGTTGTTAAATGATCAATATTCGTAAGTGACAAACCTTTCACTAAATAAATAACATTTCAAATGGCAGGTATTTAACAGCTGACAGCCTTGCCAGGCCGACAGTTTCGAAACCACTAAATGCTTCGAGGTTTAGAATAAACTTTGCCATATGCGAATTGGGTACGTTAAGGATACTTCGAAGGCATTAGCATTGATTTGGAGGAATAAATAAAGATATTTTGAAAAAATATAATATATATAATATATCTAATATATCTAAATGAATTTGTTTTTAACGATCTGTTCCGTTTCACCTATGAATCGTTAGGAGTTAAAATTTTTTTGCAGCACGACCAAGTTACTTATGGAATAAAATGACGCACTTTTGTATTACTTTTACAATTTTTAACAGAATATTACAATCTGAAAAGACTGGTGCCCGCATATTAGTCCTTTGTCGAAACAAATGTGGATATAATAACAACAAACCTGATTAGATGTACAAACTGAAACCAAATTTCAAATTCCATCCATTTGGATCTATTACCTGACATCCGAGACAAAAATTAGGTGTCACTCCATCGTAGAAACGTATTTCAACATGCTTTACTAACAACACTAAACATTTCATATGTTCTATGGTTTATGGGTTACTTTTGGGCCACAAGAACAAAAACCATCTTGTTTGCTCCACTACAAACAGTTGCCACAAATCCGAAAACACTGTTACTCTCGCCACCACCGAACTGTATGTGGGACATCTTCTAAAAAAAAGCGCAACACAATAAAACCATGTTAAAGGTAGTCTGGTGAAGAGAAACAAAACGATGGGTGCTTGATAAAGCAAAAAAAAAATATTATGAAAACCCAAAGTCAGTTTTCAATGGTAGGTGTAATCTCTGGCACTGTAGCAGATGAATGCTAAAAGGCATCAGCTTAGCAGCAACTGAGCAATCAGTGAACCTATACACAAAAAAAAAAAAAACAAAAAACAACAGAAACAAAACGCAGAAAAAATCTGCAAGGACTACAAATAACATTCATGTCTCTTCAGTTAAGTTTGCCGCTTCTCATATGGCATCATAAATTACACGAATAATTGACGCTTTCAGCTAACTCAAATTGTAACAACAACAAGAAGCTGCGAGAAACACAGAAAAACTTCGCCAGAATTGTTAGTGGCATTCAACAAGGCTGTCGTCAATTTAATGGGAAATTAGGTAGCGGTCTCGTCTTGCAAATACTTGGGTGACTTCAATTATGGATGTCATTGTGGTGTGATGGAAGTTCAATACAGTGGTTTCTAGAATGAGCCAAGTGGATGGTAATAAACGATAAGGATACTTTTCGAAAGGTCGACTATTGAGGTAACTAAATTTTCGATGTTCTTATGAATTAAATATTGGATGAAAATGAGGCACATAGGGAAATGGAATTTAGTCACAGAAACGCAGACATTGTTCGGAATTTGAAGTTAAAGAAAATGATATATGGAAGTATTTGTTTTACGTACTGAAAAAAATTAAATAAACATTATTTAAAATTAGTTCTAACTGACTGAACTTCGCTCCGTCCTAGTAGCTAAAGCTCTAATCGCGAAAATTGAGTTGTACATTCGCCTTATGGAGTAAGCGTGCAATAACTTTTCAAAATTCGTATTTTTAGGAATGAAAACATCATAAACGGAATGAAAACACCAGATCAAAATTAGTTCCCGTTCGTACTTTCAGTATTAATGACTAAATAAAAAGGTATTAAAATGGCACCATCGAACACAGCAAATTGCCAAAGTTAAAATGACTAAATTTCCGGGTCCATTCATTCTTAAAACGGAAATTTTGCGACATTCACACTTTTAGGGGGAAAAATAGTGACATGAAAGGACGCAAATAGATGTGCTCATCCCCCTTATAGATAAGGCCTGCGATATAGATCAAATTTTTCCAAATTCCTGGTTTTAAGGGACAATGCAGATCAGAAAGGGATAAATCTTACAGCATCGTCTAACAAAAAATCTAAAGCTAAGCTCGTAAAATATGCTTAAAATTGAGTTTATTATATTCTTTCCTTACAGTTACGCTGCATAAAGAAATTTATCGAAATTCGCATCTCTGTAATGCAGGCTCATTATGGAAATAGATTTTCATGCCTTCAAGCGTTAAAACGGGAAAGAAAAGTAGTGAAAAAAGGAACAGAACTATTACTATTGCATATGACAAATATTTGTAGCGAAATATTTGAAGACACATATTTGATGCGTACATTAATTGTACAGCTTAGCTCTCTATAGCTAAAGAATCAACTAAATTCGTAATTACGAAGGATAAATTAGGAAATAAAGGGGATCAAAATAAATTCACACAACAAATGAACGAAGCTAAAATCATGCTATTACGTACAGGATCTCCGTCGGGAAGGTTTGTTTGTTAATAATTTTTGATTAAATGAAAGAGAATGGATCTTATATCGATAAATGTTTTATTTAATGTCGGCAATTATGTATGGAATACAATATCAGATAAATGTCCGCCTCTGTTAGCCGAATATTCTGTTTAAATTGCTCAAGCGTGACTGCTGAATAATTTGAGGGTTTTCCAATCGGGGTTGTCATTGGCATATGTACGGCGGAGTAAATGGTTTTGTGGAAGAAGCTTTTGAGTCAACTAAATCTTAAATGGAAACAAATGCAAATCCTTGTGCAAAATTGTGGCCAAAGTTATTCTTTGAAGACCAAGCTCCTGAACACGGCGTCGCATTGAGGTTGATTGATTGTTTTGAACACTTTCTTGAGCAGCAGTAATGCTTTTTGCTGATCTTTTCAGTACGTTGTGGTCCATGCTTGGCCCTGTCAGCTATACCTATAGATCCTCTTCGAAATCATTCGCTACATGATAAATAGTGCGTCTTGTTGACACGTTGCTTCTCCCAAAAATTTCACGTAACTTTCTCATCGTCACAGTAATCGATAATTGATTTTGATAAAATGTTTTAACGATTAAAACACTTTGGTTTATCGAATACTTTTCCATAATAAATTTGCCACGTCTCTACTTCACAACTGCCAAATATGAACTGTCAATACCAATGTTTACCAAAATGGCGGCAAAACAAAATAGTATACCTTCCCGGCGAACACCCTGTGTATTCTTTTTGAAGCATTATCGTTAGACACGAGATATGTTCTCTGAACCCGAACACGAAAGGCTACACCGGCTGGCTGCAGCTACAATTAATAAATTACAGAAATTAAGGCAGCTTATGGCGTATACAATATAGCAAGAAATTCTTCGATTTCTATTCTTATTAGCGGTAAAACATTAAGCCAAGGTTAACACCAGTTTTGTTTACAAATGATTATGCATTTCCCTTACAGTAACCACGCGATACTGCAACTCTGGTGTTCTAATGCAGAAGAAACCATTGTGAATTTAGAAGTGTGCATTCATCTCCAGGGTGGCACACGAATCGTGCCGTTTTTTAAAAATGTTAAAGAAGTTTTTCTACCCAGAAATACGCCGAAGACGTATCCGTTTAAACGGCATTTGGTTCTAGCAAGATGGAGCGGCTGATACATAGCCAGATCAGTTATGGCAGAATTCTAATGAAAATTGACAATCAATTTAATATCCAGAAACTCCACCTTCAGCTGACCCCCGATATCACCTGACCTGACTGCACCAGACTTTTTTTATAAGGTTATGTCAAGCAAGAGGTATACAAAATGAAACTAAAGAATTTGACAGAATTGAAGCAGTCCACTAAAACAATAATTCAGGCGATCTCGATTTCAACCCTTTAGGCCGCAATGAATAATTTTCTAATTAGGTGTCGCATATGCGTGAGTGCGCTTGGAGCCCATTTAGAGTATATCAGCTCCAATTAGTTATATAAAATAAAATTAAATTTTCTATACAATACAAAAAATAAATCAAAAAAACATTGCTCATTTGAATTAGTTATTGTAGCACAATTGGTGCGCCACCCTGCATCATATGTGCGTAATAGGAAGGATTAATTGGAACACCGCAGCGCACAAATAAGGAAAACATTGTGCTGTCGCAAATAGATGCAAAAATTCTTCTTATAATGTAGGCTGTCGATGAAAATTGATTAAGCTGACTAAATAGTTGAAGTTAGAAATATAAGAAGGCCCCACTGGCATCCGCACAAATGCCAGTGGCCGTACCGGTGATGGTGGATTCGAACTTTGATAGTCGCCTCGAAATGTCTGACGAACACTTTTAGTAATTGAATGATCGACAAATCTAACAAAAGCTTCTAAAACTGATGTTAGGCATCATCGTTGAGTAGGTTCCTTTTGAGTAAGTCTAAAAATATAAATTCATTGACTGTGAGAAGCTCTCCCATACCCCACCTATGGATGCAAGGGAACTATTTTTACAAGTGAAAGTTAGTACTCAGGTTGGGTTTTTCATTCAAGAAAATAGTTTTTGATATTTCAATATGAAAAACTGCTGATACATGCTATCAACTATTAAAACTAAGTAAATTAGATTAAAATTTCATTCAATCTTGCCATTTTGCCAAAGAGTTGTTTTAGAAAATAAAAGATAAGTTTCTCTGTAATAAGATAAGATAAGATTACGAAAATTTTTTATTGTAATTTATTTTTACAAAAACCATTGGAAACTGCTCAGAAGAAGTTTCAAAAAGTAACCTCTATCTTCTATATACCCTTTTCTAATCAGCTGTATTTAATGAAAACTTAGTTGCAACAAATCATAAGTTCAATTTTAAATCTGCAGTTGCTCATTCAAACTTCCAGTTTAAGTTTGCTATTCTCATATACCCTTTCCAGTTGTAAAGTTATCGCCTAACGTACCAATCATCTGCTATTGAAATGTCATTCTAATCGTACTGTATCGTATTCACTTTTTTGAAATTTGTATTTTGAGCTCCCACTTGTGTGGAGTGCAGACTGCTCGAATTTAATGCTTTTTAATATTTTTCAATTTTATTTAACATTATTATTTTAATATTTATTTATTTAATCATCATGTAGCGCTATTGTAATTGTCAGCTCTAACGTTTACATTTGTGTAGGGAATATCTAAAAACATCTCTTCATATTGATACTAATAATATAGCAGGTTCTTACAACTGAGCCTTCTAACAGCCTCCTTCACATAGCTTTATATTATAGATTCTTATAGCTAAGCCTTCGAATAGCCTCCTTTACATATATCTACATTTTTCCAACAATGTAATGCATACACGCCCTGTTATACTACTGTGCCACTTTATCGTCTCTCTGTCCGCCAAATTGATTGCCTTTTTATTTTTCTTTATTCACATCCACAGGCAGGAGCCAAATTATCCGCAAGACATTACAGCAGACGTTGTTGCTGCAGTTTGTAATCTTATTTCCTTCTCATAAATGATGTGAGCTGAAAGAACAGGCAAAAACCATCGACCACTAGGTTTTTGCTTTTTCTTTCAGAACCATCACCAAAGTATTAACAACTTGTGAGTGCGGTATCATCCCATAAGTTGGTTTTGCAACTTGTTATATCGATCGATCGATATCAGATAACATTTTTCCAATTTTGGTAATAACCTAATTTCAAGATAACTCAATGTGACAACACTTTGCTTTGTTTTAATGATAAAATCAGATATCTAGAACAATGGCCTGAGTATCATCTTATTCTTTGAATGTACAGGTGGTTTAGAATGAGTAAAAAGCTACTTTTTTAGCACACGTTTGTTCCAAATCCAAAATTCGTTGCAGCCGCAGCATGGAACCCAGCAGTGCGTTTCGAGTTCACAAATGTGTCTTTGGTTCATTTCTGTTATGATACAAGACATCGATTATTGTATATAACTTTTTGGCGGCTAAAACATGTACATTAATTAATTTATAATTAGTTCTAAGATGCAACCTGCATAAAACATAAAATGTTGAGGGAAAAACATAACATATTAAAAAATGCATTCAAATTTATTGTACTAGCTTCAAAGTAGGCTCCTTCAGAAACAATACGCTTGGACCAAGTAACAATCTAACTGGACATTTTTAAAACGAATTTTCCGGAACACACCTCAGTTTAGGTAATTTGAGTTTAGGAAGGAGAAACAGGTCCGTTGGAGCCATATTATGTGAATACAGCGGTAGTTCAATGATACTTGTTGAGTTTTTGGCCAACATTTCATTCACAATGATAGCCTTGCGAGATGGAGCGTTGTCGTGGTGCAAAATCCATGAGTTTTCATATCTAGCAAGAATTCCGAGTGCTCAACACTGCGATAATCAAAGAAAGCAGTAAACAGTCTCGTGACTTTTGACCGACTTTCAGTGTTTAGTTTAATTGGAAAGTACCATTGCGCAATTTATTAACTAGTTTGCATGTCAAACTCATAATCTCATCATCAGTTGTAATGCGATTTATGAATATGTGGTCTGAGTAGACTCGTTCTAGCGTATCTTTAGAGACGTTTTAGTCATTGAGTGTTGAAAAAAAATAGGGCTTTTAGAACCACTAGAGCGGCAATGTGATTCATATCCAAACAATCGTGTCAAAATATAATAGTACGAATTCTTTCTTGTGACACAGAAAGTTTAATAACTATCTCTTCGAAGCTTAACTGGCGATTATCATTTCTTTCACTTTTATCGATGTTAACTTCAGCTAAAGACGTTGATCACATCTCGACTGTTCATATCCACGTGCTTTTGATAAAGGCGAATCACTGCAAGCTTCCTGTAACATTTTCAGTGATTGCGTTCGCAACATGCAATTTGAGACGAATTCTTTGCTTGTTTGTAAAGATCGCAAAAACGCTCTTAAGACGCACTGACAAATTGAGCACTACAAACAAACTTAATGACAGATAGGGCTCAAAATCCGCGTTAATATAGAGAACAAGTCGTCAAGTTAACGGCAAGAAGTATAATATATTAAGAATTTCTTCAAGCGAGCTTACTAAATGATCAAATTCCGGTAAATTTTTGATAGAAAAAAAAAAAAAACAATTTTCTTCAAGTCCATTTTTCCTGTGATGAACCAACATATCGTCCATTACACTGTCGACCTGGTCGAATTTTTATCGCCTTTATAACAATTCATAGGTTAATTTTAAGTCTGCGGTTATACATTCAAATACATACGCTTTCCAGTTATAAAGTTATTGCCTAACGTACCAATCATCTGCTATTGAAATGTCTTTCTAATCGTATTGCATCGTATTCCCTTTTTTGAAATTTGCATTTCAAGCTCCCACTTGTATGGAGTGCAGTATGCTCAAATTTAATACATTCTGAATTTTTTTTAATTTTATCTAACATTACCAGTTCAATATTAATTTATTTAATCATCGTGTCGGCTCAAACGTTTACATTTGTGTAGAGAATATTTTAAAACTGCACTTGATATTGACGCTAATAATATAATAGATCCTTGTAATTGAGCCTTCTTTCATACAGATTTATATTATAGCCTTCTTTACACCGTCCTGTGATGAACCCAAACTGTCGGCCTGGTCGAATTATTAGCGCCTTTCCATCTGTTTTTATTCCTATTTAAATTTTCTTCTCGTTGTTGATTTATTACTTTTTTTTATTTTGGCTATTCTGAACCTATTTAATCAGGTTTACTACTTTTAGTCCGCAAAGTTCTTTGTATAAAAATAGAATCTGAGAGACCCGAAACGTTCTAATCTCTACTACAATTTTTTTTTAATTTTCAATGCTTTTTACTTTTTTTCTAGAAGAAAACAAGTCGTTTGCATTAACAAACAATATTTGCTAATAAAAGAAAGCAAAATCTCACATAATATGATTTATCAGAGAAATTCCACTTGCTAGTAATGGATGTGCATCTGACAATTAAAGATTCCAAACTAGCTGCTACTGTCAATATTTCTTCTGGCGGTCTTCTGGTCTTTTTGTTATGAAAATACTCAGGGTGTTGGGAATACAGCAAGATCTTCTTAAACCAGTGTTCGGAACTGTCATTAAAAAAAATATTCATTTTTGTTAAGCATTCCAAAAAAACGCATGTCAACTAAGTGTAAAAAACTAACCTGTGCCCTTTCAGAATATTTTAGCCACGCACTAGATTTTGTTTGCTGATAAAGGATTGCAGATGTTTATTAAATTATTTAAAAAATTAGGAATAAATGTCAAACTACTCCATATATATATGCAAGTTATTCGAAATCGTATTTAAACTGAAACTTTCACTTTACATTTCTCCAAACACATTTGGTTTCATCGTCAGTGTGTCTCCCAAGTCACTCTTTCTATATCGTTATTTGCAAATAGAAAAGCGCAAAAGTGATTTATATTGTAATGTCAGCATTGATTTGAAGATTCCCAGGAGCTTCGGCAACCGTTAAATGCTGATGGCGAACCAATACATGAATTCCATAACAAAGTAAGCCATACCCTCATGCAGTCTTTGCCTTTATTTGCTTACCACACGTCCAACATTTCCCACTTAACTGCTTCGATGCTACAGATGCTTGGAGACGAGTTAGCTGTTCGGCGGCGGTGTGAAATTTGTTACAATATCCCGTCACTAAACTTATAGCAACACTAACATTAAGTAATTAAATGTTGTTAAATACTACCATAAATGTAAACAACAACTTCACGGCCACTTCAAAAATCTAAAGTCGAAAGCAAAGCCAGAGCATTACAGTTACTGCGGCAGTTTGATGTATTATGGGCCCAGTACATCACACAGGGGGGGGCTCTAACAAGCCTTTGGTACTGCAACACAAATTTGAGGCAAAGTTGCACCAATAAGGCGCAGACCAAACATGGCGAAATCTAATTAAGCAAAAAATTCTATTGCACAAATATTTTCACACCTCACCTGCCGTTACAGCTGATGGTTGAACGGTTTCCTTAGAGACCGAGTTGGTGGAATCACCACATCTTAAGGCATTGAATTAACTTGGTAAAAGTTACAGTTATTAATTTAGCTTGAATGGACTGGTAGTGTTATGAAAAGCATTCCTGGATTATATGGAGGAAGTGGTAATCACGCTACATGACCGGCCGCAGTGATGCTGATGTTACTGAGCTTTCATAAAAGTAAACAATCAAAACGTCGCCACCGTAATAAGAGAGAAGCTGTACGAATTACTAAGATGAAATAAATAGCCATCCACTTTCACACCGTAGTTAAAGCCATTTGTTCATGTAGTTTTTATTACATTTTGAAGAAAAACTGTACTAATTTTAACATCAATTTGTTATACTCCCTTAGCCCAAAAAAAAAACCTCTTTGGATCATGCTTTAATATTTCAAGTTTTAAAGAAACTAATTAGAATATTGTAGTTTAGAATTAAAAGGTTGGCATGCATTATGACTTATATCAACTTTTTAATTCCAGAACAGAGGTGACAGTGGTTGGTACTGTACATTCACATGTTACGTTTATATGTTATTGGATTATTTAGAGCGTAGTCTTTCGGAAAAATGGTGTCATTTGAACATCTCATACTATTCTTAAATGCCAGGCAATCTGGTACGTGGCCCGCGAAATTTGAAAATTCACCTTATTTTTTGAACACTTCTCGTATGCCATTGTAAAGATGATTCCATTGTGCTTCTCTTATAGAAACTGTCATCCCTATTGGCAAAAAACTGATACAACTTTTCTCTTGAGCCGAATTATTCACTGGCAATAGGAAGAAACAATTGGTAATCACTTGGTACCAGACCCAGACTATAAGGTAGATACATAATAATCTCCCAAACCACGAGCTTGTGGCGAATTACTGTAGATGTGAGTCACCTGACGCCGTCGTTATGGAATACGATTTCTCTCTTATTGGCCAAAGTTATCAAGACCTGGAATATTGCTTCCTCCAGACAGTCCACTTGTTGACAGTATAGATCCGAATTAAGAGTAAGGCCACAGCGAAGTTGCTCATAGTAAATGATTCCCTTCCAATCCCGCCGAACACACAGCAAAACCTTCGCAACCGATAATATTGGCCTCGCTACTACTTTCGTCGGTTCACCGCCAATTGATCACAACCGCTTTCGATTGACGTTATCCTTTGTCGTATGTGACGAACTTTTCATCACTAGTCGCCATCCGGTTTAGAAATGGATTGATATTGGTACGATTTACAAGTGAGAATCAGGTCCATAAGGATTTTTGCAGTAACTCGTGTGATATTCATTCATCGAGCGCTTTGTGGGCAATCGAAACAAATCTCACATGACGGTCAGACGATTTCCAGCATTTTATTGCACATTTTCGACAATTGATATTAAAATTACCGGAACGAAATCGACAAAACCAAAACTGTATAGTACAGGGCACTATTCACGTTTTCAGCCACCTGGCTCGCATTTTTGTCTTTCGTCAAAGAAAAACTGTAAAATATGGCATATTTTTTCATTGCCAGTATTCATCTCTGACGCGCCCATAAACTGTACTGAGTCGTGCAATCATAATTATATTTACATAAATTAGAAAAGTGTCTTAGTGAGATGAACAAAGTAATATAAGTTAAAGTCATATTCCTAGTTAAATATGGAATTAAACTAATACAATGTCAATGCCGGTTAAATCCAAACTATTTTTGATTATATGCCGCTTCGATCTTCTGTGCTCCTCCCCTAAGTTTTGATATGATATTAGAGACCTAATCGTTTCAGCGGTATTATTCTTGCAAGTTTTTGTGCCATGAACGGAATTCATTGTCGAAATCTTTCTGTCGGCCAATGCAATCGCTATAATCTCAAACAATCAAACAAGTCGATGCTGGCGTACATTTCAGAAACATCACGATATATTCGGCGTACACGCTTCACATAAGCGAGTGCTTGAAATTCAGAAATCGGTTTTCGCCATCAAACTGATTTCAAACATGACTTGATGTATTTATGGTCACTAATTAACCCATTGTTGGTCGAGATTCTGGAAAAAATGATCATGTTTAAAAAAGAATTAAGGCTCAAATATAAAGAAAACAAAAAAAGTAAGAACAATGTAATGAGAATATCCAAACGTACTATATTATTGTGCCCGTAAAATAATACCAGTTTATTTTTTGCAAAAACTCAGTTTTTATTCATCCAAATCTATTTCGTCGCCTTCAAAGTATTCCGCTCTTTACCAGCCATAGAAGAATGCCAAATATTTACGGTTCAGTAGGGCCTTCAGAGTGCTCTGCGTTTCAATCGGATCAATACGGTGTTGTCGGAACGGTCTTCTTAATTTTGAAAGAAGAAGAACTAATGCTATGTCTGATGAATTATTTAGTATTTAGTGTTTAGAGTGTCTAATCATGAGACTTGCTAGACAATCGTGATTCAACCTTTGTATAGGCTAGGTGTACAATATTGAGCTTCCAATCGCCAAATTCCGTTTAGGAGCTGATATCTTTTACACATTATCAGCTCATCGCCACCGATTTTAAACAGATCTGCGACCGAGCAGCTCTACGAAGTTTATCTTTGTTTATGCTTGGTTACTTAAGTTTTCGCTGCGATCCGATTCTAATAAAACTCCAAGGATCTCAGGTCCGCCTTTACTTTTACATGTTATCACGTGGTCAATCGGAATGTTTGGGCTCTTATAACGGACAGACAAGTTGCCTAATGTCTGAATGTGTTACTAACCAGACGGCTAAAGAAAGTGCATTCATTTTTTGACAAGGATCAGTTGAAAAAAGTTATCGAAATGGAACTCAACCGCAATAATGTTATTGCTTTGTATTTGGCTGGAAAATCGCAGCCAAATGATAGGACTATTACTCGGTTCGGTTTGTAGCATTAAAAAACGTGATGGAGGTAGACACCAAAAACCAGCAATGCAATTGGTGGCGAGTTTGAAAATTTGGTCTTTTCTGATGAACAAAATTTGAAAAGTTCAGTCAACATGTATGTATGATTAGAGTGCAAAATGAAAAATAGCTTTGACCAGCGAATTGCTCAATGAAAGCAAGAGTCTGCATCACCACTCGTTTTCATTGAACAAGGCGTATAGATAAATCCAAAAATCTAGCGTGAGTAGATTTTAAATAATGTTTTGTTATCTTGCATACGTAATAATTCGTTAGAAACTTTTAGATGTTCCAACAAGACTCGGTACCATCCCATAAAGCCCGTGGAAAGTTTCCAGTTCCAGTGGTCGCCATATTTCCCGGACTAAGGCCTAATAGAGCATTGTGTGTGAACGCTTCAGACATAGGCGAGGCCGCATCTGCCTGGATTGTTTACAGCTTCGGACAGACGCCCACCTACCATTTGCTGCTAAATATGCTTTATCTAGCAGTAGGAGCTACTAAGTGGCTAGAGGAGTCCGTAAGGTTGTCCCTAGTTCTGCCAGCTCGTCCGTTCTGCAGTTCCCTGGTATGTCCCTGTGGCCCGGCACCCACATAAAGTGAATGTTGAAATTCTGAGCCATCCCTTTAAGAGATCTGCGCATTTCAGGGCCGGGGTCTTTGCCATTACAAATTATACAATCTGCATTCCTCAGATATTAAGAAAAACCAAAGCACTGCTGCATTGAAGCCAAAACATGTTGTTATCATCATAACAACACAAATACTTCAGCTTGGCAAACGCAAATGAAGAGAAAACAAAAACGATATTTCAGAATAGACGATATTGAATCTATTGAGATTGAGGAACAAAAGAAATACAGAAACATTTTGGTTTATAACACATTTAAATTAAATTGTACGAGTACTTCATTATTCCAGTCAGGTGGCAACCCATAGCAATTGCTGCCAGAGCACAATGGGCAATGTCATTACAGCTTTCAGCAAAACCGTTATTTAGATCGTGAACGTAAAGCAAATCATTGAATCATAGCGTACTCTGCAAACCAAGCAAATGACAACAAAGTCTCGGGCTAAGCTACGATGTTAACCAATACCTTATAATGTTACCCTGCTGACACACCAGCAAATGTACATATAGAAAGCAACAAAGCTGTGTGGCGAAAGAGAAGAAGCTGTTATGGTACACTGGCTAACAGCCAATCAGATGGCGGGAAATACCCCTTCTTCTCTAACAAGCTTTCGATTTACGGATAGCATACCGAACAGCAAAATGTTCCATTTTTTGTGATTTCATGTTTCTCTTGGATATGATGAATAAAATAGTTAGGTGGGGTAAAGGCATAACTATAGGTAAATGTAAATATTAGTTATTTATTATGTTTTCATTCTTAATTCGACTCGATCGTTGGAGTCAACTTACAATATAGTTGAACCTGCTTATGTTGACCACATTCGGCAGGAATTTGGTAGTCAAAACATCACAAATGTTTCGTGAAATTATAGGCCCTTGAAATAGCGATGATGTTCGAGAAAGCACACAGCTGAAGGCTCTGAATATTTCATTTTGGTAAATAGCGAAATAGCTATCGGTCCAGCCAATTTTCAATATAATCGATTCAACATGTTTTTAAATTAACCACACTATTAGCAGTATTAATAGAAAAATAGCGTTGGAAACTAGTAAATAGTATGTTAAGATCGACAAATATATCCAAAAACTAACAAAAATAGTGAATGTAAAATCAAAAAAAAAAGTGGCAAAATTCCTAACCTATAACATTTTGCATAAATCGTCAGATAGTCTTAGGGTACTGCTACACGTTCAATATATATTGAACGCGATCCAATATGGCGATATTTATTGAACGTGTAGCATGCGGTATTGATGGATCGCGATCCATATCGCCGAATGGCCTAAATTATGGAATCCAGATCGCGGATCGTGGATCGCGTGATAAATATTGAACGTGTAGCATTTTCATGATATTAGATCGCGATACGTTAATAAGAAGTGAAATAAAACATAAAATAAAAGACGTAGTGCAAAATATTTAACAAATAAAGAGTAAAAAATGTTATTATTATTAAGCAAGCAAAATAGCTAAACAGAATTTTTTTTTGGTTTTCTCGCGACATTTTTTTAATAACCGATCTGCACTGCACAAAAAAACGTAAATACTGACGCGATAAATATTGAACATGTAGCATACGCTCGTGATCCATCAATTGATTAAAATGGATCGCGATCCAAATATCACAATATATAGGTATACTGAACGTGTAGCAGTGCCCTTATGACGAATATGAGTATGGACTTCATATTGCACAAAAATATTTGCGACCGACCGTGGTGCAATGCTTTGTACTCACGACTATCGTTCACATGATCCCGCGTTCAATTCCGCTTCCAGCCATCTATCATTATTTGAGCGGCGGTCACCTCGATGTATCTGACAATCACTTCGAGTAGTCGAATAAGTGGCAAGCCTGGTAAATGCTGTTACGTTCCGAATACCGTTAAGTGAGTCTTAAAATAGAATGCGTTTAAGCTCACAAAATGTGAGCATGTAAGGGGATTTCTGTTTATCTTCGTTGCGAAAAACATAAATTTTTTTGCCAAAAATGTCATGTTTATGGCGTCATATTTCTTAGAAGGTTTTTTTAGATTTGTTTATTACCTTTTAGATTTTTCTTAAAAATTTTGTTAACGTTTGAAATATATCAACATTTTCGAATGGAGTCGCAGAAGGCCCCGAAGAACCACATACGCATAAATTTAAAATAAAATATATTTTCCAATTTTTACATTACAGTTTTATGAAACTATAAAAAATAGTAAATTAAAAAACATTTTATTTTCCATTTTGAAAATATTTATTCTATGCGGAATTTTCTTGTGACAGTAGCTGTAGTAGTTTCTTTTGTTGAAACCTTTTAAATTACATTCTGAAATTTAGATATGTTGCTAACAACATTAAAGACAATTTGCGACCAAAAGTAAAAAAAAAACCCTAAAGTTTATTTTCTATTAAATTAAATTGCTTCCTTTCGTAACTATAAGGCAGGTACTGTGGAGATAAGAAAATATTATTTCGAATGATTCAGAATTGTGCTGATGTTAAATTTTTCTTATGATATGCGTTATTTTAAACATAACGCTAAAATATAAAATATTTACCACTTCTTGCCCCAATATTGTACTGAATTTTCAACCCAGTATACACAAATTTACAATGCTACAGTTTACGGTGATCAAGTTGGGAAAAGTGATGTTTTTGCGTAGCAAATTTTTGATTCTCAACAGATTTGTTGACTTTTTCGAATGTTGTCAACTTTTTCGGTTTAACTGCTAAACGCTGAATAGGAACAAATAGATAAAGTCATGGTTCGTGGTTCAAGGAGTCTGCGGTACGTCACAAAAAAGTAGTTGTGGTAGAAGCATCCTCTTCCCATGCACAATGTATAAGTTTCACTCATTTATCCATTTAAAAATCTACTGAAATATATTTTTCAATAACCAGACCCACAACTACAATAATCGCTTACGTGTATAAACTGGACTGGTTGCTTTCTATATTTATAAACTATAACAACAATTTAGAAAAATAAAAATCCTAAATGGCGCTCATTTATTGAAAAGTGTACTTAGTCGTTGTATGACTGCCTGTTTTTCTGCTGGGTCACTTTGTCCCATTTGGGACATTTGCAGGTAAAAATGTAGTTTACTCTGCAATGGTCCACAGAGGCGGCTAATTGCGTTTGCAGTTATTTAAAGATAAGTCCAATAAATCAAATCAAATATAAACGTCCTATATTGGGAAACAAATTGAAAATATAATTTAACCTTAGAATTATCCCCCTTCTTTAAACTGTGTAGGATGTCCAAACCGTGGCGTGATGACCGTGGTGACCGACTGTGGCGCGATGGTTGGTTTACGCGACAATCGTTCGCATGTTCCCGGGTTCAATTACGCATACAGCCACCTATCGGTGGTCCTCTCCATATGCCTAACGTGTAATCAACAAGTCTGGTAAATGCTTTTCCTATTGTACACTTCGGAATCGTCGCTAAACTGTAGATCCCGTTGAGTGAGTCTAAAAATAGAAAGTGTGTAAGCTCACTGAATGTGAAAAAAGGAAATTTGTTTTGTTTTAGGATGTTGACAAGTTTGTACTCACCTTATCTGATGTTTTTCAATCCGTATTTATTTTCAGAAATCATTTACGTTAATTCCACAGGGACAAAAACAACAAAACATGTCGTAAAAAATAGTGTATGGGATTTTGGTTAAGCCTAGAGAAAATTTTTATATGCAATAATTGAGGTTGTTGTTGATATGTGATAAATAATATGGGGGAAACACAATTTTGATGCCGTTTAATGTTTTTTGAACACCTGCGATAGAAGGATTTTAGAAGGAATATTAGTTTGTTATGGTTAGCTCTAATTTTTGAGAAACGACAATATTACCTATATCGATCAGAACTCAATTAAGACAAGTGAATTAACCGTAGCCTTCAAGAAGCCGGCAGGATTTTAGAGTTTATATAAGGAATAATGTCATGTGATTCTATATGGCATATTAGTTCGACCAAACAAAATTTAGGTGATTTTAGGAGTTTTTTTTTTTTTTTTGAAAAAGTGTTTCAAGCTAAGTTTACAAATTTTAGGAATGTATTAGCTTTCAAATGAATCGTTTGCGCTGTCTCGCGAGATGCTCCAAGTTCTTCCAGTACTGCAATGACACCAATGGCTAAAATTTCTGAAAACAAGCGTTATTAAACTAGAATATAGTGCAAATGCATTAATTTACTGTATTCGGAAACCATTAAAATTTGACAAATTGGTGGAGTTTTAAAAAAAAAATTTAATTTGCTTTGAAAAATTGTCGCTCTACTCGATGTCAAATCGGCGGTTTCCAGCCAATCAGAAATAATTTGCGTCACTGTACAACAAAGTTTGTTTAGAAGAGCCCTTTAAAATTTTAAATCAAGCAGACAAATGGGCTGCCACAAATATATGAAATACAATTTTGAGAAAAACGATTGTAAATTTTGTACTATCAATGTCTTCATGACGAAAAAATGTATGCAATAATAAATATTACTCTGCTATTCTTAGTCCATGTAATGACCCCTCTTCTTCTTCAAATAATTCCTGCTTATGCGCTGAAGCTCTTCTCCAGGCTGTTTGATCCTCTCCCGAAAGCGCTTAGCGTCATAAATCCGCTTGTACAATATCATTGTGCTATTATCTCTCTTCTCGGCATACACCTTTGCAGTGGGATCATTGGTGACTTCCATTACTCGGATAATTTTCAAAATTGCTTGGAAACTGTCATTTATAATCAAAACAGCAAGAAATTGATCAACTTCTACGGCTTTTAAATCACTGTGAAGATATTTTAGAGCAAAGTACCAGAGCAAGCTATTGCAGTTTGCGTTACTGGTTTGGGTGTTCTCTCTTTTGCACCTGTCTAACAAATATCTTATATTAAAAGTCTTTTAAATTGGTTCCAAAGCTTTTGCGCTTCTGAGTTCAGAGAAAGACAATCCTGTTTACGTATTAACAAATCCATTCCTTCAACTTCAGCGCAGAGATTTAAGCACCATCTGACCTCAGTTGCAAAGCAGTTTCCATATCTCGTTTTCATGACCATCGAATACAAATAATAAAATTTTGACTAATTATCCTTTAACATATTTTCGCAACACTATCTTGATGTATAGGAATTGCTAACTCCGCTATTAAACTTGTTATGCCAGCGTTTCGCAACGACGAGGGACAGGGCTTCATCTAAACAAGTTGAAGTAAATCCATCAATGCATTCTTGATAGTCCACATCGAAAATCGTAATAAAATAATTACATATTTTACTGAGACACGGCTTTCAAGTCAATGCAAACAACAAAAATCGCTCTCAATTGTTTTGTCATTTGAATAAAATCCTACTCAAAAACATTGAACTTTCCTGTGGAAATTTCAGCTGACTCCTTACGACACAAAACACAAATTTAGTTCCCTAAATGTAAAAAATTCCAAAATAATATTTCGACAATTCAACTTCAGAAGTTTATTGATATTTTTTGTAATATTTGCCAGTTGTTAACTCACATCTGACTCATACTTGTCGAGCGGCTGTCGTAACACGATATCATCCCTCTTATTTTACTTTTAGTTCTGCATAACGCCTGAGGAGAAAATCAAACAATTTGTGATTCTTAACATTGTAAGCCAGCAATTTACATTCTCTATTTATCCAACCCTCCTTTCCACATACAGGCACGCGAAGCACTGGCTGTAATGCATTCAGAGATGCAGTTTATCTCTTTATTTTATACGAAGTGCTAACACGCTCTTGCCCAAGGGCTTGAGCTACTTGTGTTGCTGAACGCGATTTTGTAGCCATCTCTTTGGTTATGATGATCGTGTTATAGCTGGCGATGGTATAAACTTTTGTATTTTCCTTTTCGTGTCTTGCCGCACTTTTTGGAGCAATGATATTCATTTCATTTCGAGTTATTCACATCGTTATTTATAAATTTATACCCATTTAATCGCACACTTTGTTTTTTTGGATCGTTTTGGGGTGTGTGGTCTTTAATGATTAAATAGCTCGGAGACCTATAATTAAAATTAATAATAAGATATTTGTTGTCTTAATTACGGTCCAGCACGGCGTTATATAACACACATTTTGTGTTATTACCATGAGTCTGATTAATACACGAAGATAATAAATCATTTAGAATTTGATTTAGGTTAAAAATAATAAAAAAAAGAAAATAAATAAAAAACTAACTAACTAATATTTTAGTTGGGAAGACTGAAAACACAGTTTTATTAGTGAGAATATGTTAACAATTTACACAACGCTGCAGGATTCTTATCCTTGTCCATTCTAAGAAGGACGACTGTTGTAAGTCAAACAGTCGTCAATCGTAGAATTTTGCACAGGAATATAAGCTTGACATTGAACATAATCAGGGCAGAAATTTTAGGTAAGTAAACAACCAACTTCAAACAACGTCCATTGCTTTCTGGTGCAGCAGTGTGCCCTTTTACCTGGAATTCTCGGCTCAATCTCATCGATTGTGTTCCCCAGATAGCGCCAGCAATATGGAGCGACACCAAGTTGATCCCACCAAATACATGACTGTCAATGTTCAGCGTAGTCTTGTACTCTCCATGATTTCTTCGCCTTTGGGTTATAGTAGTGGATCAATTATTTATCATTGTCTACACGATGCAAAAAACCCCTAGTTTATGAATTCCAAGCAGTATTTTGCATATGCAAAACCGACGTTCAACATTTCTAGGCAGCAGAAGTAACATTTAGTTCAACTTTCTCATTTTAGAATCAATCATAATGATTTTAAATGACATGGTACTGCTTCATCATAACAGCAAATTGCTTTTTGCACTTGGCACGAGTCTTCCTTCACCAATTATTCCAATTTCGCGTTTTCATACATTTTCTTTCCTTCCTAGTCAAACTCAGCGTTTTATTCATGACAACTTCTTCCACCTTAAGTAGCTTCTACAATAGCGCAATCGTTGCTCTTCAGCTGCATATTTCCTCCAATTAAAGAAGTAAATCATTAGTTTCCGCATATGAGGCTTATTCTAATTCCAAATTCTAAAAATTCTAAAGTTCGATATTATCGCACAAAATATATATGCAATGCTGATGTAAAATCTTTAATATTTCGCAGTTATGTTGTTCCCCAACCTTACTACAGGGTTATCCAATTAGTGGTTTCAAAACCGCCAGTCTGGCAAGGCAGTCAGCTGTTAAATACCTGTCGTCTAAAGTGCTATGTATTTAATGAAAGGTTTGCCATTTATGGATATGGATCGAAAAGAAAAAACGCAAAGAATGTAAAAATAGTTAAAATTTACTACAAAAATGGTAATTTAAACGTGATTCAGCACGACCGATTTTGGCTTTATAGTATGAGAAGTTTCCAGAAAGCGTAGTTTCACCTTTTTTCGGAGTCAATTGGCCACCAGTATCATGTGATTTTTTTAGGGCTACGTCAAAGACCGTGTTTATGCGAATAATCTCTAAACGTTTTAGCAACATTCGTCAAGTTATCGCCGAGATACCGCTCGAAATGTGCAAAAAAGTGGTCGAAAACTTCCTCAAAAGGGTCCACTATCGCAACGAATCCAGAGTCGGTCATTTAGATGACATTGTATTTTGCACATAATGGCAAAGCTCAAGTATTATAATGAAATAAAAGTTTCATCGAAATAATAGCTTTATGTGCTTTTTATTTAGCCTTACTTTTGAAGCCGAAAAATGGATAAGCCTGTATATGAAATTTTACATCTAACGGCTTAAAGCATAACTAACCGATATGGCCGATATGGTAAAGCAGACTTATTTCTACTACAAATAATATTTTCGAATGTGATTCTCTCTTTCTAGAGCACTTATCGAGTTCCTCTGATTTGTAACGTTTAATGGCGCATTATTGAATAATTTCGGTCCGGCTTTAGTATTCAAGAATTAACATAAATAAACTTTAAATAAATTACAAAATGACTAATGGCTAAAATTGCTAATCCACTCAAACACCGTAAAAACCGAAATACATACAAAAGTAAAAGCCTTTATTTGACTACGTTTCCCAAATTCGAATTATTGCCATACAGTATCTGAAGTGTTTTTCAAATTTGTTTCCCTTTACTATTTTTCCTCAATTCATCCATCGCATTTTTTGGAAAAACCATATTTAAATTTTGCTCTGCCTGTAAAAAGTTAACATCTCTTAACTTTTTACAGCGTACATTAGGACGAAGGCATACAAATGTAAAGGAATATAACTTTGCGGTGTATGATTTGGTCAGGTCAATTTTGGTCAGGCTCTAAGTGTATGAAGCGTTATTTAATACTGATCTCATTTTGACTAAATTTTACTTCGGCATTTTGAAAACAACAAAACTTTTCGTGAGCCATATCTAGACGTGAAGGCTATTTCACTTTGTTGGAAATTAGGCATGCTCAAGCCGGCAAGCCGAAAATGTTAGGGTGACACGAGTCCGCTGAATCTTTTGAAATGGGCTGAGAAG
>JAHXMU010000008.1:3580061-3662286 GCA_019455685.1 Philornis downsi
AGGTTTTGTTAGCCGCAGGACTTGTACAATTTAGTTGAGCGTCAAACTCTGAGCTGGAAGCAACAACGGGCGGAAACTGAATCAGAAACGGTTAAATGTGTAAATGGCTGCTGTAGTTAAGTGAAAGAGTAGGCAACCACTGTGTGCGTTCAGTGGATAAAAAGAGTTGCTTAGCTTGCTGCTGCCGTCGCCGAACTACTCGGTGTTTTGTGCAACTTTGAGTGTGTGAGAACAGCAAAAGCAGAGATACAAAAGATTTAAGCTGCAAACACAGAAAAGCAAAATACAAAATCACAGTCACTTGCTGGAATAGTTACAACGAGAGCGAGGCGGCTTGAGTGTGTGTGTTTACGTATGTTTGAGTGTAAAGAAATCATAAATAATTGTATGGTGTTTTTATTTTTCTTTTTTTTTTTTCAAAATTTATAATCGTTCGTTCGCATGTTGTTATTATTGTGTTATGTTGCACTTTACTTAATATCGAATGAAGATCAACTTCGTCATAGCGACGGCGACGGGATGTTGGTGCGCGAAATTGTATGGGAATGCTATTGGATTAATGTGAAAGCAAATGCAAAGAAATGTTTTGTATTGAAAAAATAAATCCATAGTTATGGATAAATGAGAAGAAAATTGAAGTGAAAGAGTGAAATGGGTGCTGGATGAGTAGATGATAATTATAAATAGGCTCGTTAATTATAGTAAAATGTTTTTGCCGCAACAGTTAAAAATTCGAATTCGAATGTTGAAACATCAGATGTGAAATAGCTTAATAAAAGAAATGTTTGTGATTATTGGCTGTCTGAGCAATTGGTTTTACAATGGAATTGCCAATATAATTAAAGTTGGAAATGTCGTCGTATATCGAGTTATTGGAAATGTGTAATTAACTGTGGTATATGTCGATTTGAAAGAAGATAAAAATGACACGAACATTTTGCTAAATTTATAATTGGTTTTATTATTATTTAAAATCGCCAACATATTTAAAGCTTGAAAAAGAAATATATATATTTTTATAAGAAAGTGTAATTAACTATTGAATATTTTTAACTGGCAGTTGATAATCCTTGCTACAAAATACTACACTTGTTGTAAAATACTATAATTTGTTGTCGATGACATCCAACTAAATTCAAAGGAGAGTTAAAAAATCCAATTGGAATAGTAATGCAATGAAAAATACCAACGACAGTTCGCTTAGAGTTAAATATCACGGGAAAGAAAACGTTAAAATAACAAAAACTAAAACCGTGCAGTGCAAATTAATTAGAATTGAAAATATAATTAATTAAAAAAAAACAAGTTAAGAATTTAAAAAATGTAAATAGATACGGCTTAACACTTTCTAAGACTTAAGTAAATATTATTGAGAGCCCAAAGTTTTAAATGATCAGTGAAGGTGAAAGTAACCAAAATTAATTGTGTGAAAAATATGTTTTTTTTTTTTTTGTTATTTACCTTTATACGAAAATAGTGAGTTCTACAAGAGAATAAAAAAATCAACCAATTTTGTTATTTTCATAAAAGCGACGGCTTATGTTAACTTTATAGTAATACTAAGGAACAAATTAAGGTTGTTCAGTACTCTTCAGGATCAACACATTGTTAGTGATTAGCTTTTTTGCTTCAGAATATGAATCCGGTTTACACATATTTTTAACTCGTCACAGTTTTAAGAAGCTTACGGTTGAAGTTACGAAAAAGTACTGTCTTGAGACTTTGTGTACATCTACATATATACAAAGCGCCGGCAGCGGCGTAAAATTCGAATTAGACCTGATGATTCAAAAATATGGCAACATTCCTTTGGTTTACGAAATATAACGAAACGAAATTTTCTAGTCCACTATAATCACCCTTCACATTCTTCTCAGGACTAGTTTTGACTTTAATATCAAGTATAATATACATAATAATACAAATGTCAAGCAACCAAAATATTTATAAAATATTGATAGAGCATTTTTAAAATCCTGATAAAGGTAATATTTTTGACCTAAGAAATTAAAAACGCATCAAAAACTTCCGAATATTGTCCATAAATTGATCAAATTATGTTTAAACAGAGTTTTTAGTTTCTAACTTCTAACGAAAGGATAAAATATACCTGACAAATTTATTGATATCCTGCTGTGAAAGAAACACTCTGTGAAAATTTTAAAAGAATCTTCTCCTTCATAGCTTCTCGTATTTTGAACCCCAGATTGGCCAACAACAATGTTGTCAAAATACACGAGAAATGGAAGTTTCAGTCTTTGGTATGGAATAAAATTACGTTCATAAAACGAAAAATTTAAAGCTCCCTTAATCACTTCTTCAACAGGCGTGCTTTAAGATCTGGGTCGTTTTGAAATTAAACAAAAATGAAAATAAAAATAAAAATAAAACATTTATGGGAGAATCAGAAATCTTGAAGCTAGCATTACCCTTTCCATGAGATTTATAGTTTATGACGTAAAATGTTATAAAATACTTGTTCATGACTGTCGGGTTTAAACCAAAAAATAAGACGAATTTAGCGATGAACCACGTTGGGGCATCAACGTCAATTCTGGAAAGAAAATATTGAGATTTTGGAGTGTAATAACTATATTTTGAATGTCTTTTTGTAGATATCTCTTAAACCAAAATAAATCCGAAAAATTGAATATTTTTCAATTTCCTTCATTCACTTTATTTGAATTTTTTCTCCGAATTTGTTTCGGTAGAGCTAATAAAAAGCGAATTCTCCTGCATCCTATCTATGAGATATGAGACGACGTCTCACATTCTGTGAGCTTAAACGCATTCTATTTTTCATTCAACGGAACCTACAGTTTGACGACAATTCCGAATGTCACAGTGTGTGTTCGTCTAAGATAGAGGTGATCGCAGCTCAAATGACAATAGCTTACTGTGCCAGGGGTTGAACCCACGATTGTGCACACAACGGTAGAGTGTCCAAACCATTGCGTCGCGGTAGGTGGAACTACAATAAGTGCTGAAAATAGTGTTTAAACTTCAAATTTCTTAAAAATATGACAACTTGGCGAAAATTCGAAACCGGGTTTGCAGCACAAAAGCTAACAAATTCATAAGTTATGACCCTAAAAAGCGCTAAATAACCTCTACGTGATTCTCACTATAATTGTAGAAGCATCTACTAAGTGAATCCTGCTAAGATTTTAAAAATATCTTACATCCAGTGACGATCACGACCATACTGTGCCGTCGGCAAAATAGTTCACTCTAGCTTTATATAAAGTAATTTAATAAATTAATATTTAATTTTTAGCTTTATATAAAGTAGTTTAATATTCGAAATTTCCCACTTTTTCCCATTGTTAGACCACAGAACGCGCATCATCGGGCAACTCCAATGTGTGCATTTGGGAAATGATGAGGGAGCAGCCTCATCGTTTCCTTAGAGTAAATAAAAACGAATTTATTTGCATTTCATAAACAAATTAATTTGTTTCCATTTCCACTGTTGTACTCACTGAACAGAGGTTACTCCTTTGATTGGAGAAGTGTTTTCTGGATTTTAATAACCAAAAATCAAGTCGGTATTATAGAGAGGGCGGCATCTACCTTATATAAACTTATATGGCTTTGTTGGAGTTCAACTTTTCTCTTTCATGCACGAAAGAGTTAGTAACTCTGTTCCGAACACGGAACAGTACTCGTTAAGACTGCATGACTTTTATACAGAAATGCTAATATTTATTTTAACAAAAACAAAAATCAATTCCATCCCTTGAATGGGACATGGGACATTGGACAGATCCAATGAGATCCAACGCAATCTATTTTTAGACTCACTGAAAATCACTTATTGTGTAACGACGATTCCGAACGTCAGTTTGAGAAATTTCTACAATACTTGACGATATCTCGCCAGACCTACTCGAAGTGTTCGACACATCAATCCATTGCAGTACAGGTGAATCTACGGTCGATCGTAGGGAGGTTGCAATTAGTGAGGTCTTAGTGATTAATACTAAGATACTAATTATAAGTTCTTCATATTTACACATAATTTCAACCAATTTCCTCATATGAAAATTCGGGATATAATCTAACTTTTCTATTAGTCCAAATATATGGCGGTTTCTGGATGGGGCGTGATGAATCGCTTGGTTTATGTCATTTATTCAAAATAGTTTTCTATTGATTAGAATAATCGCGCAATAAGCTGCTTAAAATTATAAAGGAAATATGCTAAATCGGTCATTTTGTATTGAAATACCAGAATGGGGCCCTCTTTCATAAACATAAGGTCGCCACACGCATAATGTCTGACTGAATTTGGTCCAATGGAAGCTATGCGTGTACGAAGAATTGGGTTATAAGATCGATATTTTCAAAATTATACAATAACCATAAAGCAACGCAATGCAATGGACAAAAATTTTAATTGTCACTCCTTTACAATTTGAAATAATTCTCATTAATTCAATTCTGATAATTCGATACCAAAAAAGGTTGAAATGTATATGAGTCGGAAAAGGTATTGCAATGTTGTTTATTTCCATTATCTATCCTAAGCTTAGAAAGTGCGTAATGTGTTCAAAAATTGATTGAATTTCGTGTAATTGAATGAGACGTATGAACTAGCAAATGTATGGAATGTATCAGAACTGGCTAACTGGTGATACTTTTTGAAATTTTCCCATACATTATAAAACAATACAATCGCAATACAATACAAAATGTATACTTCTGCATTCCATAAATTAACAAAAAAGTATTAATTGTTGTTAATTTTGAAGTTTACCAACCATTTGATTTGCAGTAAATTTTACTGCATTTATTGAGATTTTTTTAAATTTTAATTGGGAGTAGAAATTACAGGGAAAAGTTTGAAATTTGGGAAATAGAGCGATTTATGGGGAAGATTTCATATTTGGTGTGGTAATGCAATCCATTTTCATTTTCAGACCTAAGTTTTGCAAATGCTTGATATGTGTTAAATTTTTTTGTAATCGTTTTATTGAATGAAAGGTACAGACCTAAAAACCAGAGACTTCCCCGAAAGTTTAGTTTCATTTCGGTTATGATATTGTAAATTTAAAATACTTTTTAAATATCTTTGTCGCTAATAGCAGTTCACTTCATACTTTGATTAATTTTTTACCTAAAAGGTAATTAGAAACTTCCACCGATTCCGTTTCTCTATAGAAATATAATGAAACTTATATTTTGATTTAAGACACTGAAGCGAAAATCATTTCTTAAACTGAATCAGAGCTGAAGGCTGCGGTAGTTTCGTTTGTTGGTACAGAAAAAGACCTGGAGCCAAATTGCGAAAAATACGAAAATATTTCAAATAAAATATTTTCTTAATTCACGATAACAGACTGTCATAAATTCTCACTCAAAAATGTTGGGGTTTTTTAAATTGAAAATTTTAAAATTGAAAACAAAAAATCGTCTGATAAGCTGGATCAGAATCAACACTATTAATAATTTAATTTCGGGCCCATGTATCAAAACAGAATTGTTTGTAATCTCGATGTAGATGTATGAAACGGAAAGATTTCGTTCAGGCGACGGTTCCTGCTAAAAACATATGGGTTAAATCGGAGATTTGTGCTGTCATTTAATCTGTCGACTTATTTTTATATTTTATAATGAATTATAAGGAAATAGAATGGAAAAAAATTATCAAAAGTGTATTACATAACAGATATAAAATTAGGAAAACCGCCTAATTGGTATGGAAGATAACAAACAGAAGCCGTCAATATGGCCCATTTTCAATCCCCAGCTATGATAGACTTAAACAGTTATGAAACACATTTGGCCAAATGATACTTGGTAATCTAATTGCTTGCTTCTGGGTGTTTTTTGCCGTATCAAATAATATGAATCTTCTCTTCCATGGGTGAAGACTGAATGAATAAGAAGGTATCAATAGTAATTCTTGTGCTAAATCTTCAAGATATCTAGTTTGCCATTCTTTGTGACTTTCAATATAAATACAAGTTTTTGAAAATATTCAATAAATGGTAAAAAGTATGTGAAGTTCATATATCATTCATTATGATTCCATGCTAGTATATTTTCTGTACTGGAAGAATCACGTGAATGCCGTCCATAATTTTTGATCGACGATATGAGTGTGGTACTGTCGAATATTCAAAATTGGAACAGAAAATGATTCCTGATGAACTGGCCTTGAATGCCATAACAGTATCACGAATATTTGATAGTGGATACACAAAGAAGTCAACGTAATGGATAATGGATAATGACACTTCTGCGTTTTTTTTTTTTTCAATTTTTATTACTAATTCAAAAAAGCGAAAGTTTTAGCAGGGTCCAAAAGTGTAGTAACAAATTTATTTTATCAAAGAAAAAGTACCAAGTGCTACCAGGGCTGCCAACTTTAACAATCTTTCGTGATTTTGGCGATTTTACGGTCTGATTTTAATGCATTGATAATTAACGATTTTGTTCAATCAAAGTGGTACAAAATGACGTAAATTATTAACAATTATTCGTAAACTTATTAACAAAAAAGCCAGAATTCTTTCTTTTTTATCAGGTAACATTAAAATCCTGTTAATAAAAAGCAATTCCCATTGAGAAACATGTTATTTTATTAATAAAATCGTGAAATTTCTAGCTTAGACAGTGCGTATGGTTGTCTTTCACTGATAATGTTTTAAGCTTGTGAAATAAATTCATTTGAATCTCCTGATCTTTGAAAAAACATTTCACTTTTCGGAAATGCATGCAGCGGTTTAAGTGTTCTTTTTCTAGTATTCAAAGTTTGATGTTATTAGGAGAATTTGGTATACCTCGCATTTCTGGAGAAGAATGAAAATTCCAAAGAATTTTGCTTTCAACTGTGTATTTTCGCTTTCTTCAATATTATTCGCGGTCCAATTTAATTTTTTTTAAAAAGAAAACAATCGTCGATAGCTTCATTTGATATGGCGATTTTTACACATAATTTTATAACATTTTGACGTTTTTGCAGCATTGGGAGTTACCGCCATTATTTTTAAAGCCAATTGTCAAGAGCCATGTTGAAAATAGCTTACCGCAAGTCTCTAAATGTGATGGGACAATAATGGAATGGGATAATACACCAACATGAACTACAGGAAAAACGAGAAACTTTGACCGAATTCTAGATCGAAAAACCAAATAGTCACAGAGTCGTCAAAAAAGAGAGTCAATATGGGGCAAGTCTGATATTTTTATCGCAAAGCGCATAATATTTTACTAGACCGGTCACCTTAAACAAACTGCGAATTAAACGAATAATAACGTAGATTATGTTTTTATTGATTTTCAAAATTAAATTATTATTTCACGGCGATTATACACATTTTCGCTGCAATTATAAGAGTTATACTCACTTGATAACGTATTTGATAAAAAATACAACAATAAATCGGCATGTTTGTTTATATTGTTATGCTCTCGTAAAAATTATTCTTTAATACTTCACATCATGGGAATGGTATTTTCAATTTTGTCGTTCATTTTAACATTCATTCACTTACTTGTCATCACACTGTAGAACAAAATACGCATTATGATCACTACATGTGTTTGACGTAAATCTATGATTTGTAACATTTACTTTTGTGGCTGCCTTAGTTATTTGATAGGGACGATGTACCTTTTCTTTTTGTTTAATACGCTTAATGTCTCCTAACCTTGATTTTATGGCTCTTTAATGCCTACACATCAGATCCATCTGGTCTCCCTTTTTTGTGATCATTTTATTTAATGAGTTTTAACTTATTTCACCCCCTTACACTTGCCCTAATGCCCATGTTGATTGTGGTGGGAATTGTATTTAAGATCATAACACATCAATAAAAAAGAACTTCTTGGGTTTTGGTAGCCTTCATTAATTATGTCATTGAGAATTGTAGCGGAGTTTTTTTTTTTTTTTTTTTTTTGCTTGTGCCCAATAAGTTCAGTTTGAATTTCTTTGGAGGATTAAAGAGAACATCTCTGGGTTTATTGAATAAAATTCTTGGAACTGTGGCTGAGGTTACACTCAATGTCTGTGATGTTAAATATTTTATTTAAATTTATTCTTGTTATTCTTAAATGGGCGATATATTTTGTTCGTTTGATATCCATAGTATGATTTTCTGTTTCAATATTACTGTTTTACTACTTTAAATTTTTATCTATCACGTTTTTTTAACAATTTGTGGTTTAGTGTTTTATTTTTTGCCAAAATTTCATGAATTAATGCGCCACTTAAATGTGCCGTTCTAGCAAATATCATACAACATTCTTAATATTTGTTTGAAATAAATATATCGGTTAATTATTATAATTTTTTCTGGTTTTAATGTTCAACCTAAAATAGAGGTTCGGCATAATTTCCAAAACCAAAAAAAGAACAACAAAAAACTGGAATTAGATCTGTGACTTTGGACAACTGAACTGATTTTAATGTAAATTCAAAGAGTTAGTTAAAACATAGCTGAGCTTAAGCTCCGAATCTAAAATATCCCAACTTTTTGTAAATCATACAATGTACTTCGGTAATCCAAAAAGTGATACTAACTCAGATCTCCGAAACCACTAATCCTACTAAGATTACATGCATTAAGGCGGTAAAAGATGCAGAAAAAAATAAATTCTTGTCTCAACACAATATGATCTGCAGAATATTAAAATTTACCGCCTGGGTTGCGAAATATCTGTCCAAGCTGGTACACAACGTATTATAACCGATGTATATAATGGCAGTCTATTTCGATGCTATTTAAAATTTTGAAACCTACATATGTATGTGATGAAACAAAAACGAGTAGAAAGCATATTTGCTTTTTTTGTAAAAAATTCGCGAAAATACTGTCCGATTGGCATCAAAGTTGCTTAACACAAAATATTATATAATAAATTCTCGTGACAATTTGAAGCAGACTTAAACAAAATTCTAAATTTTTGCAAAAAGTTGTACACATTTTTTCTTCTGTGTACCTTCATCCGAAGGAATGAAGATATATATCAATCCATACGACTAAAAATGTAATATCTAGATCGAAGCGTCTAATGCACCAAATATCTTTTAACTAAATGTGTTTCATGACTTTTTCAGTCGATTGAGCGATGTCCGCCTGTCTGAAGATACGATAACTGTCCAAAATCTTTATGAAACTCCATTAGACTTGGCACAACGCAATATTTTCTCAAATCGTACCTGGAGATTTCAGATGGGCTGTATCGAACCACCTCCTCTGGTACTACCCCTACAAATTGACTGATTTTCCGAAATTAAATTTTCTTTCTTTAGCTCTTCACCGGTAAACCGCGACAACTTAAATTTTTGTCCGCTTTATTGTGTTATAATTTTTATTAGAATTTGATGAAATTAACCGACTTTCGAAATTGGCTGATTTTCCGAAATCATCATCATACCAATATCAAATATTAATATCATGTCAATCTGTTCTTCTGTAGACGGCAGTAATCTAAATTTTTGTCCATTACATTAGTTAATAATTATCTATTAATGCCCTTTTCTCTACCGCCCATACAGATGATTGACATAACCCAAGTACTCTTAGCTTCATATTTTCCTAGCAGTTGTATTGGACTCATTCAAATTTAGTACACATCAGACAGTGAGTGAAGAACGTTCTGGGAATGAAAATGAACGGGATAGCCACACCCCCTCTCGTACCTCCCATACAAATTGATCCATTTATCGAAACTGTCATTTTCCTCTGTAATCACTAATTCGTAGACTGCAGGTATTTAAGTCTTTGTTAATTGTAATGCATTTTAATGCTCGGTAAAATTAAAAAAAAATTTACCCGATAATCATGTCCTATCTGATCATTACCATACAAATTACGTAAGGTAACCCATATACAAAGATTCAAACTTTGACTCAATTGCACAAAATTCGGTGGTGTAAATGAACATGCATTACACATTTAGTAAACTTACTCCTGCGAATGAAAATTGACTACCACAAACACAATTGGCCAAATTCCCTCGCTTTCTATGAATGGAATGTGTGAGAGCTTCTTCACATTGACAGACATTCTAAAATTAGCCCACTGCCTAACCATTATTCCAAGCATCGATTTGCAAAGGTTTTCCTATATTTGTTGATCACTACTCGAAGTATATGTCAGCATATTGAGACAATGGCCGCTCAGAGAAAAATACATGGCCGAAAGCTGGATCAATGCACGACAACGTTCAATTTTCTAGTTGTGAGAATAGTAACGTTAACGTGACTTAAGTTCGATGCAAGTTCAGTTTAATTCCGTTTTTGCGTTTCATAGTTACACCATTCTCTTTTGTGAAGTAAATTGACAGGTGGATTTGCCCCTTCCGAAATCTATATTAACAAAGGTTATTTTTCTATACCCTTTTGCAATTTTTTTTATAATGCAAATGTTTTGAATTTGTTGAGAAACTGGAGATCAGACCGCAAGTGTGCCTCTTTCTGAGCCACAGTTACATTTCAAGGAAACCACTGTGATGATTTCTTCGCCTGTCGAAGATAATGTCTTAAGTTCAAGCCAAATTTGTCAACAATAATAATGTTGGGATTTCGCTGATTTCGTTCTTTTTTTTTACCACCGCGCTTGCATTATCTGCCGAATCTGCTCTTGAACTTGCGAGTCCTTTTTGGTACAGTCACAGGAATTGATGCATACGTTCGAATGCCATTCAATGGCAAAGCAAAATCAGTACAAATAACGAAACAAATTTCCACTGCATTTTCACGGGAATCTTAGCTGTTTCGCTTTTTACGTTTTCTTATATTTTGACTGATTTTTCATAAATTTAAAACGACGTTTCGTAGAACTACAGAAAATAGTATTTAGTACTGTTTTGTTCAGTTTAGTACTGCCTAGTATTTAGTATTTGTTTTTTTTCTTGTTTTATCAAAACAAAGTAAGCGAACTTTCGTTCGTTCCCTCGCACTACAACTTCCGGTCCTTCTATCCACTCTTACTCTCTTTCTGACTCCATCTCATACTGTTCTTTCCGCTCTCACTCTCACACATGGAATGATGCATCATCGACATGAGCTTAGAATTGAACACGATGTGAATTATGAATGACCATCGATGGATGTCGTTGTCATCAGAACGTATGTCGCAGCTGGCCGTCTCACCAGCTACGATGGACTGATATGGAATTATGGGTACATGGCAGCACTTCCGTTAAATGAGAATAATGAGGAAAAACCAACAATCTCATACTCACACACACACAATCACTTTCTCTCGTTGAAACCACAAAAAGCCTGGTTGTGAGTGTATGGGTCCACTACAGTTGCCAACAAAACAAAAAAAAAAAATATATCAAACCGCTAAATTTGTTTTATTCTAAAAATCATTGATTATACAGGGTGGCGCAATAGAACGTGCATATTGCATCATCTTTTTTGCGGGGTAGAAAAGGCGCGGGCGGGGGGGCGCCTACATCGTTGGGTTGGCGGGCTCATGGAGTTTTAGTCGCTATGAATCACTTCGACGGGAAGCGTCGCGCATTTTGCTTGCGCGCATTTTACGAGAACTCTCGTTCATATATTGCTACTAGGCGACTATATTGTGGTGAATATGGGTAAAGCGTTTTGAAGAGACCGGTTCAACATTTAAACCACAAGCAAATGGTCGCCCAAGAACATCTAGGACCGAAGACAATGTTGAGAGAGTTATGGAGTCAGTACGAGGAAATCCACAAATGTCGACTCGCAAGAGATCGTCTGTCTTACAATTATCGGGACGAAGTTTGCAACGAATTTTATTTTTATTGGATCTTAAACTGCATCCATATAAACTGCAATTAACACAAGAATTGACAGAGTCTAACTTCATAGCAAGGCTCGCATTTGCTAATGAAATGCTTAATCGATTTTCCAATATTGACAATATCCTTTTCTCTGACGAGGCTCATTTCCTTATGAATGGGTTCGTAAACCATCAAAATTGTCGTTACTGGAACAGTGAAAATCCCAAAATCAAACACCAGATTCCATTCCACCATAGTCCTAAAGTGACAGTATGGGCAGCAATCTCTGGCAGAGGAGTAATTGGTCCTTTTTTCTTCGAAAATGCGCGGGACCAAAACGTCACGGTTAATACGGAACGCTATGCTGAGATGTTGGCCGGATTTTTGGCTCCAGAAATTGAAAGTTCAAGAATAGTGAATTCCAGAACTTGGTTGCAACACATGATGTCACACATCAAATGACTCCATGGCGGTGGTGAAGCAGATGTTCCCTGGCAGACTGATTTCGAAAATAGGTGATATCCCATGGCCCCACGTAGTCCGGACTTGACGCCTCTTGACTTTTTTTTGTGGGGATACCTCAAACTCAAAGTCTACAGTAATAATCCAAGAAACATCATACAGCTCAAGGAGAATATCCGTGGTGAAATGGCAGTCATTACACCAGTATGTATTACTGAAGAAAGTTTTCAATAATTTTCGTCTGCGGTTAGAGGAGTGTCGTCGTAGAGTGGGTTACCATTTAGATGATGTTATTTTTAAAAAATAAACTCCATTTATTACTCTACAATGCCTTAGATTTATTTTAACCACACCTTTTGTATTTATTTTTTAATCTATTTTTTAAATATGCACGTTCTATTGCGCCACCCTGTACCTTCACTTGAAGCAATGCAAGTATATACCAATTGATACGGCACATTATCTGCCAGATTGTAAATGGGCTTTATCCACCCATAGCTTGTGATACCTCACATTCAAATTTACCGATATTCCGAAATTCTATTTGTTAACTTAACTTTATATTCATGGACCGCAGTAACTTAAATTTGATGCCTCTTCTGGTACAACCCATACAAAAAAAAAACGATATATTCTTAAGTGCAGATTTTTGATTAGTTGCAATAAATATAGTCAAATTGCGTATACATTCTCTTCTTGACCACGATAAGTGCCCTGCTGGTAATTTGTGCAGTAACATATATATTAGTGCATTACAATGATTTAAAATTTTTCGTAAAATGGGAGCAAAATCGACCAAGTAACCACGCCCCTGTTAGTATGTCCTATACAAATGACCGATTTGACTCATATTTTCTTAACTTCACATATTTCATGCAGTTGTACTAAATTCAGTCATATTTGACAAACACTTAAAAGTTCTGAAATTAAGTTCTGAGAATAAAAATGTTTGTGCGCAACTATACTACTTCTAGTACTTCCCATACGTTATGGAGGATTTTCCGAGATTCAATGTTTCTTCTGTATATTCTATCTTATTTTGTAATAGGTTGCAGTAACCTAGATTTTAATCCATTGTATCGATTTATAATTCATTATAAAACTTGCAGAAAACCACGCCCCTTTCGGCGGCTCTCGTACAAATGACCGATTTAACACATGGCCTCTTAGCTTCATGTCTTTTCAGCAGTTCTATTCAATTGAGCCAAATTTTCTACACATCATACGTTTATACGTTTGATGAACAAAAGGCTGAAACAAATACAGAATTTTGCATTCTAGAATCACTTCGTTTTTGAGCATCGGCCACTCTTTTAAGATTCCTAAGCACATATTTCATAATGTCACACACCGGCATATTTCATAAGCATTATAATCATGTATTTGACGATAAACAAACGAACACACGAGTACGCACTCACGCAAGCCAATCCCACTGTGTTCATAGATACGGACGAATTGAGCGTCAGGTTAATTCGTCAAAAGTTAATTATTATTGAATTGTCGTTTTTTTTTCACTCGTGATTTTTACATTCCGTTTTCTAGCAATTTGTATGTTTACGAAATGTGATCAAATCAGCTGTCAATGCTGGTGCTGCTTAGAAATTTTCAATTTCTGTAAAATTTGCGTTTCTCCTGATGAATTGAGGAATAAATTGTTTGTATACAGTCCTATAAGAATACGCATAACTAAAAAAGTTTTAACATATCGTAAGCTCGATTCGAGAAAGATAAGAAACTCTAACTATCTGTTTCAGCTTTACATTCTGAAAATGAAAATGATTGGCATTGCCACACCCCTTCTGGTACCCCCAGCACATTGACCGATTTGTAGAAATCTAATTTTTGCGCTGTAATCTCTAATTCGTAGACTGCAGTTACTTAAATTTGTATCCAATGTATTGCATTGGTGAAAGTAAAAAACAAAAAAACGAACGGGTAACCAGTTGTTCTCTGATATCTACCAGATAAATAACTTCGTTTTGGACATACTATATTCCAATGTTCATATGTTTTATTGAATTGTACTCAATTCAGTATAACGAATTCATTTGCGGTCATTTTGGTGACCGCCGCTCGAATGCTGATAGTTGGTTTTATCAGATTTTGAATCCACGTTCAGAGTATGTTCTGATACTACTCTTTTGGACCTACGTAAAATAATGCAGGTTGAAGGCATCATCAAAGAAGGCATCATCTATAGATATATTGGCATTTTATTCCTCTGAATTTAGTTTGTCTCTTGTATGTTATCGTGGACCCAAGTTCCTTCCATGGCTGTAAAATGATCAATGAGCTATGCCGAGTTGAAAGGACGGCCGATCAGATAAAGATAATACATGATGTTCACGTACCATTTACACAGTATTTGTTTGAACAAACAACTGTTTAAACAATTTGCCACATTTATCTTATTTGCACAAGAAATGGATTTTTTCGAAAATTAATTCTCTTACGGTTTAAGGATCAAATCGAGTCAAACATTATGTATTGTAAGATAATATTATATAAAAATCTATATGTTATTGTGTGTCGGTGTGTTGGATGAAGGTTCGTATTTCTTTCATCCAATTGCGAAAGAATTTTGAAAGCATATTCTTAAAATGTCTGTAATGGGTTTTAAGCTAATTTGTATATAAAATATAGGTGAGCAAATTACTTACAAATATGATGTAAGAAATAGCGAAGGCTTTATGTAATTAGTACGTTATAAAGATTTTAAAAATTAGTTAGCATTTTAGTCAATATCATTCATGGACTTGGAAACAAGACAATAAAAATTGGTGTAAAATCGGTGGTAAAAGTTGAATACTTTCTCTATTTCGAAACGTAAACTAAGTCACAGACTTTTCTCTAACATTGATGTTTTTCGAAATAGAAACAACAAATTACAAATGGTTATTTAATTGCGCACCTAATAATATATTTTCAAGTTAAACTTCCAATTTTACCCAAGCCCATAATGCTAAGAAAAACACCTGGCAACCCTGCTGTAAACGCACAAATTACGATACAATAACTTACCCATGGGACTCTCTCTATCACATGTCACTAAAAGGAAAAGTGATTATTGTGCTTTTTTGTGCGTTTATTTTACACTAATGCAAATTAATTAATTAGTTTGTAAAACGAACAATTAACACCATATTAAGACAGCCAAACGGAAGGACAGACGGACACACATAAGGAATAAATTTTACACGATCATTTCACTGGTCATTAAATACCATTAAAGACAAAGACGAGTGGGCAAACAACGTATATAAAGCAATAAAATAAATAATGATTAGTAACTGAAAAACAATTAGTAAACAAATAATTCACGAAGCTACACTAAAGATCTGTTTTGAAGCGGCAAAGTCGCTTTGTGAGTTTTAAGCTAATCTACCACGTCATACATTTTAATACATGTGAGAGTACAGCTGATGAAAACATTCATCTTTAGTAACTCAGCATACAATTGTACGTGAATCTTTTACGATTTGTATTTTTTTGCACTCTGAGACTGAGAGAGACCGTATGGGATCCATACAACCATGTGACATTTGAGCTCGTCAATTGACAAGTAGACAAATTGTGTTGCTCATATGTTGTACGAACACAAATGATAGTTTGCATCGCGACTCGCCGGCTTCAAATACTACTAGATTATTTATCTGTACCCTATCTTAGATATGTTAAGGGAGAACGTAATTTATACGTTCCAAAATTAGATGATACTCGCTTTTTCGTATATTTAAATTTCAAAATTTGCTTTCAATTCCGCCATTATCAGATGCAAAAATCACATTTTTGTAAATGGTTTTTGTTACTCTTGCAGTGTAACTATGCTAATCCAGAAACCTACCTCAGACACATTAGATGTAACCTTCAAAAATTCCAATGCTATCGGTAGGATGCTATGAGAGTTTATAAGTAAAACAATGACAAAGTGTTTTAGTATATCTGGGGGTTGGATACCTGCCTGACTCTCATTAAACCTAAGAATATTTTTCTCTAGCTATCCGGTATCATTTTTATGGGGCCAAATTCATTTTACAATCAGACAAACGACATTGGAGACAATGCGTAACATAACACACAAGTTTATCGAAAAATCTGTCTGTGTGTTACTTACAGGCTCATATACCGTTCATGAAATTGCGATGAAATTTTGGAAAGTTGCTCCGCAAGTATATGATCTAGTTTTTGTAGTTGGCAGTTGAGTTATTGAAGCAAATTTAGATCTTCCGAAACTCGTCGAGTTGCAACATATTTTAAATCCAAACAATCGTGTAAAAGATTGTGAATTGATTCAGAAAACGCAAAAAGTTCAGCGGCCATCTCCTTCAAATTTGGAAAACGAGTTGCAGTTACCATTTCCTCCACTTTATCGATGTTAAGTTCAATAGAAAATACTAATGGCCGACCAGAGTGAGGCAAATTATGAAGTCATGATTCGCTGTAAACCATCTGTTACATATTCTGCTGTTGGCCACATGAAATTTCATTTGCAGTAGAAAATTTGACACAAATTCTTTATTAGATATTTGTATCCATTACGAAAATCGCAAACACACTTGTGATGAGCTAGCAAAATCTAGCAGTGTAAACAACCTAAATGACAGAACATTTTGAAAATTTGTACGGTATATTCCTGGTACATTTTTAGTAAAATGCTGCATACACATTTATAGAGCTACTTTAGGTCATGATTATTGAAAAACTCTAAAGGCTTTTTACTGGGAAAACTAGGCATGATACGTTCACTCATCTGACTATGAAATTAACCAGGATATATTTCCCACTCTAAATAGACTGTAAAATTGGACCTGAAAATGATCAACCCCAATTTTATCGTTCAAAATAATTTCCTATTCCAAGAGTAGAGTGTTTCTCGATCAACTATACTGCTTTGCCGCAATACTACATATCAGCTGATGTTTATTCATTGGAAAACAGCAAAAACATCATAATATTCTGAATTTTAAATTAGTATAAATTGAATTGCATTTGCATCGTGTGGACACGTCTGTAGTCGTTCGTATGTCTGCTGGTTACAGTATATACAGTTGTTGTTTGGATAGCTAAATGTTCACTCTCTTTCCCTCTGTCTCTCTCTCATTATCGCTCGCTCTCTTATTCTGTCGGTTGAAAATTATGAATGAATCGATGAGATTTTACAAACTGCATAAGATGGCCAGAGTAAAGACAAAGTATATCATTAAAAAAAGCTAAATGTAACCAAATGTTGTGAATGGTCAGTGACAGCACAATAAAATAAAATGGAATGAAAAGAATTATAAATAAAATAATAATAATAATATGAAATGAGTAATATCAATAAAGATTACGAAAATATTTCAAGAATGTTATGTTATGAACAAAACGAAAAAATTATCATCCATAAAAATTACTGAAAACTTTGTTAAAAATTAAAACCAAATTAAACTGATGCATAATTGAACATGCTATATGATATATTTCAGTGCAATTTAATACAATACGCGAAAAAGATTTTGTTTAAATACTTTTATTTTGATAATTTGTTTCCAAAAACAGCTTAAAGCTTGAATCTAATATGAAACTAAGGACAAAACCAAATCTATTAAAGTGTACACTAAAAATATCATCCATCACATTTATAAATGGATAATAAGAAAATTGGAAAATTGTCCGAAAAGTGAAAATTGTTAATTACCTACAACTATTTAAAGTTCTACAATGGGAACTAAATATAAAAATTAAAGTGGTAACTTAAGCAAACACAAGGAATTATCTACGAGTTTCTTGTTAACTTAATTTTAGTTGCACAAACCGCAATAATTTGCTACACAAACCATCACAAAATTTAAGAGAATAGTTAAACTTTCTCCTATATTTTGTTGAAACGTCATCGTCGTCATCGTGTTCGTCAAATAGCCGTCATAACAGAAAACCAATCACATGCCTTCAACAACGTTATTGTCAGCATCAGCATCAGCGTTATCATCTGCAGTACCCGCTTCTTACAAAATGTTTACAAAACATTTTCGCAGAAAATCTATGGATTACTTATCGACTAAATCAATTAGTTACCGTTCCAGTTCCAGCTATAGTAAATTTACCTTTTTCAACACAACAACAGCAACAACAGCGACAGCAACAATGCGTATAGTAATATTTGTTATATTAAGTGTATTAGTTAGTAAGGTGAGTACGATATGCTTTACAATATATTTTACATATTATTAAAAGACATCTATAGGTACAATGCTTTCTGACAAAAAAGTTCGGGGAATTGGTCCATAAAATACAAAATGTTTAGTATTCGTTCAAAGTTATTGTATCGTCTTCAAAGTAGGTCCTTTCCCGTGAATGCAATATAAAACACCTTCTTACATTACGTGAGCTTACACGCACTCTACTTTTATAAGCAGTCAGCGGAATCTACAGTTTAACAAAGACTCCGAACGTCCATTTAAAAACCATTTACTGACTTGTCGATTACTCGACTACCCGAAGCGTTTATCAAATACGGGGTGTGATAAAAAAATAACCGTTATTTTAAATTTTTTTTCAAAAAATATTTATTTATTCATCAATTTCTATTTTATTTCCTTTAAAGTAGTCTTCTTCTTCACTTCTAAAATGCGCTTTTTGGTATCGCCAACAGCTCCTGTTTCGATTATTCTTTTATCTCCTCAATCGTAGCAAAGCGCTTTCCTTTCATCGGTGTCTTCAGTTTTGGGAAGAGGAGAAAGTCAACGGGGGTCAAGTCCGGTGAATACGGTAGTTGAGGCATGATTGCGGTTTTGTTTTTGGCCAAAAACTCACACACAAGCATCGATGTGTGAGCTGGTGCGTTATCATGGTGCAAAATCCATGATTGAATTTTCCACAATTCTGTGCGTTTCTGACGAATTGCTTCGCGCAAACGGCGCATAACTTCAAGGTACTATTCCTCATTGACCGTACGACCTTGTGGTAAGAATTCATGGTACACCACGCCATTACAATCGAAGTAAACAGTGAGCAAAACCTTCACATTTGACCGAACTTGACGTGCTCGGGCGACCGGGACGAGCATCGTCATGGACATCTTCTAGACCTTCCTTAAACCGGAGTTATACCACAACTGAACTTGTGTTCTGCTCATACATAGTAAACTCTCTAAACGCTACAGTCAACATTTCAAATGTCCTTGTACATTTAAATTAATTTTTTACACAAAACTTAATACAGTCTTTTTGATCCACTTTTTCGAATAGTAAAAAATCGAAGAGCACACCAAACCACGACTAACCTTTTTATCTGTCAAAAACAAACTGACAATCCAAAATGGCTGATATTGTCAACATATACCTATATAACAGACATGTGTACCAACATAACAAAAAAAAAAAAAAAACAAAAAAACAAAAAATGCGAAAATCGAACATACAGGGTGGGCCATAAGGGTGTTGGTGGTTTATATATTTAATTAAAAAAAAACTACGAAACATAAAAAAAATATATTTGTATTTTTAAAAAGTAGAAGCATGGGAATTTTTAAGACTTAAAAATAATGTTGTCCAAATGGCTTCCCTCGGCTGCTTGACACTCTTGGAACCGAAGTCGCAAATTTTGGAAAACTCGTTGAAAAGTTGTTCTCGGTATTTTGTTACTTTCCTGAATAATGTTCCTCTTCAACTGCTCTAAATTGGTCGGATTGTTCTCGTAGACTACCGATTTGAGGTAGCCCCATAGAAAATAATCGCATGGAGAGAGATCGGGGCTACGTGGGGGCCATTCAATATCCCCTTTTCGAAATGAGTTTTCCAGGAAAACTTGACAAAGTTAAGTCGGTTATTGGCATCATCGGGTTTTAATTCTTGGACTATCTGAATCTTATAAGCCTTCAAATGCAAATCACGTTCGTCGTAAAGTTGTTCTTTTGACATCCAAAGACTGACTTCTCTTACGTGTTGACTGTTGCGGATTTCGCTGAACTGAAACACGAACACGCTCCACAATGTCGGCTGATCTTGCAGAAACTGGGCGACCACGAACCGTAATTGGTACTGTTGAGCCGGTTGTTTCGAACATTCTGATCCATTTTCGTATCACATTGGCGCTTGGAACTTCTCTTAAATCGTGTAAACCGTGTTCATGCCGATACAAACGTCGTGCATACGTGAACGTCGTAATACGCTCGGACACAAAATGCACGCTGCACTCCCGTGTACGGCTCCATGGCGACTAAATTTCCAGGAAGTGGCGCAGTGAACAACATATCCCCCCACCACCCCGCGCCGCGCGTTACCGAGAAATTGAGGAATTAAATTGCCAACACTCATATGGCCCACCCTGTATTATAATGTTAAATGTTCTGTCAAAACTTGCAGCATTTTTCTAGTCGTTTGCTTGAATTTTTGTATTAAATTTTGGAAGGTTTGCTGGACTTTTACAGGATTTTATGTCTCCTGCGCCGAACATGACAAACTCCCTTGTAAAACATTCTTTTTGTCTCAGTTGAAAGTATTTTGAAAATTTAAATTATTCGCTTCACCATATCTTAATAATATTTTAAATGCTAAAATATATGCATCTTACTTTTTAGAGCAAAACTCCGTTGTATTTTATCAGATGAGGTGAACAAACATTTCTTGTCATATACTTTTTTTATGTGAAAATGGTAAAATATGATAACATATTTATGTTCCTTTGGAATCGAAAAAATGGTCCATTTTCAGCGCGCCGCGCGTTGCCGAGAAATTGAAGAAATAAATCGCCAACACTCATATGGCCTACCCTGTACATAACTCACGAAATTTGAAAAAAAACACGTTCTTTTATCACACCTCGTACATTGAGCTGACCGCCGCTCAAACAATGAGAGGTACAGGCTACAGGGGCTCAAACCCACGATCTGATGGATGCTTGTCGGGTGTTTTAACCATCATGCCGCCTTCAGTTGAAGTGATACATTTACGCTAACGCATAACGCGGGTGTTTTGACTATCATGCCGCCTTCAGTTGAAGTGATACATTTACGCTAACGCATAATTATATTATCAAAACTTTTTTTTTTTTGAAGAAATGTTTCTTTTTGGATTGTTTACATATTCTGTCGACTAAAACAGATAACTTTTGCATTTAAAAAGGGAAAAAAATCAGCCGGAGCAACATGAGCTGAACACGACGGTTGTTCGACGATGTTTGTATAGTTTTCGGCCAACAACTTGTTCACAATGATAGCTTTGTAAAATTTTGCGTTATCGTGGAACGCAATCGATAACTTTTTGTTTTGCACAGATCTGACCTTTTCATTAAATTTGCTCCCTCAAACGCCGCATAATGCCCGCATAATGTTCTTAATTTCCCGCGTGACCTACTGACAAGAATTCCGAGTGAACAGCATCGCGATAATCAACATTGTCTTGGCTTTTAAGTGCCTTTGACATGTTTTTTTTTTTTTTTTTGGTTTTGTCTCAATTGAAAGGCGAAGCTTTTTGATTGGTTTCCATGTCATACTCGTAAAACCATGTCTCATATAATGCGTTTTACAAATGTGGAGTAGGAATTGCTTCATTTTAGCTCATCTTCCTTAAACTTTTCACCACTGAGCTTAGTAAGAATATTCGGTTATTTTAGAACTAGTCGAGCGGCAGTGCTTTTTATAAGCAAACCACCGTGTAAAACGATACAAATTCATTTGTGGGAGGCAGAAAGTTTAGCCGCTATTCCTCTTAAATTTAAGAAGCAATTTTCAATCAGCGTCTCCTAAAATGTTATCGATCAGAGCGAGGTAAATTCTCCATCACATCTCGTTTTTTGCGGAATGCAGTGTACCACTCATATGTATGTACATGTTTGGCCGTAAGCTCTTTCTAGCATTTTCAGCGCACGAAATTTAATTTGCAATAAACAATTTTCGGTCTATTTTTTACAAAATGGACATTATTATAAAATATTTCAATGCCTTTGACCTCGTTTCATTTATATAAATTACATTTTTATTTCCTCTATATTGTTTATGTGTCTTCTGCATGATAACGTTTATTCCCTCTGCAACATCTAATCTTTCATTAAGATCACAGCTTTTAGCTATCTATTTTCCGTTAACAACACAAGGCCAACAAATTATTGTTATGACTGTTATTACAAAAATAATTTCAATCACAAAATCCACCAGAGAACACCAAAAGATTAAACTGTCAAAACGGTCATCATTAAAACGTTTAAGAACACTAAAGAACGAAGAAATCAAACGCAATCTGTCGAAATGTTCAACAAAGAGTAATGGTCCAATTAACAAACCCCCTTCCTATCAAAACCGCTATCGGAACAACAGAAATCATGAAGAAACAAAATTTTAAATAAATCGAAATCAAACACTTCGAAGCAACAACACAGTGCTAAGAACCTTTATGGAATGGGGCCACTACAAAGAGATCATAAGCAATCATAAGAAGAAAAAACTGAAACATCCATACAAAAACAACAGCATGATCCACAAAGAAAAAAAAATAATAATATAATTTCACACAGTTTTGATTTTTTATTTCATTTTTTTTTTTCTTCTTAAACCTTAATAAGATGACCATAACAGAATTTCAGCATCTGAGGAAACTTCAAAATAAAGTATTGAACAAACATGATGATACAACTTCTAAATGTGATACAACAATTGTATGTAGACAATTTTAATACCTTCATGATCACAGAGATAAACACCCGACGCGTTTAAAGTTGATGTGATCTGTTGGTTGGTGTCTACATAAATGCGGTTCAAGACTTAACTAATGAAGATAATTTATCATAAGACGACGCTTAGCTTAAGTCGGACATGGCAAGCAGACGGAAGAACTTACTTAGGCTAAAGACTGGAACATTGAAATAAGAAATCAACTGCATTTGCTAGCAAAGTTTGAGACATAACGAAATAGCGATTAAATTGTGTAACTTACATTTTGTCCCCTTTTTGAGAATACCGCAAATATTGGTTTGGCAAATATATATTTTCGGGTTTTGTGCTCAGATTATGCTTCAAATTTATTTATTAAAATATTTAATTTCATTTATAGTATATGCGCAACTTTTTGATCCAAGATTGGAAGAATGACTGATTCTTCCGAACAAAAAACTGAAACAAATTGGATTTTATATCCTCAACAAATTTTGCAGGCTTCAGAACAAGTACAAATTCCAAAGTGCCAGTTCTTTACTATAAGATAGAAATGGCATTACGCCTTTGCAACTTACCAATTCAGATCTTGCTCCTTTCAGTTTTTCATCAATATTCATCAATAGACCTCAGAGTTTATGGTTTGATCCATTGGAAGCAATTTAAAGCAATTCGCTCCTTTAAACTGTCACCAAATTGACAAAATAACCTTTTTTGCTGAAGTCTGAGCAGCTAATCTTGCTTGAATCGACGTCACGTCACAAATATCGCGGTTTGCTTCCATGGCTTTTTACCATTTGCGACTTATTACAAGTTGAAGCTTAACATGTCAACTGTATAGCGGTTACAAAAAAACAAAAAATGGTTTCTGTTTCAGTTCCGATTTTGGCTCCTGCTGAGAAATTTTAAACAAATTTGTTTTGTTTGACAGCAAGTCAGTTTATAATTGGAAAATTTCAATTCAAAACATGAACAAAATATTTAACTACTTTTTAGGAACCGTGATGTACAAAAAAAGGGGAAAACTATTAGAAACGCTTTATCTTTCACAATGGAAATTCGGAGTCAATACAGGTTACTAATTTCGATTCTCGTAGGAAATAATACGTCCAATAAGTATGAATTCAACAAAAATTTCAATCAAAGTTCAATTTCAGATACAAATAAATTTATCAAATATAAAATGACGTGAATGAAACGGAAATGTCGTCAATTTCTTCGCTGAACAAACATTGTCTCAAACAGTTCAAACGCGACAGAGAACCAGTTGAAGACGATGAGTGCCCCGGATGGCTATCAGCCTCCAGTTTTGCGCCAAGCAAGGTTTTCGTTTTGGGACTTGATGACACTCACCAAGTGTAATCATTTTGTAAAAAAGCCATCACCTTGGTAGCAACATTTATCAGGCACCTTGTACTGCATATGAGAAGAAATCATTTTTGGCTACAGCAGTTATCTGAGCCTTCGTATTGTCTTCGAACTGCAATACATGTTGACTTGATAATAGAAAAAAAAAAATCGAGAAAAAGCAAAATTTTTTGATAAAATTAATATAGTTTGAGCTAAGAAGGTACAGTTATTTTTGTTGTGTCTTATAAGTTGGAACTTAGCAGGTGAAACTTTTATTCATAAAAGTTCTTGCTGGATTAGATGTATATTTGAATTTCAATTCAATTCACGAATTTATAAGAATTATGAAAATATGTAGTCTTCGTCCAGCCAACATCAGTTCTTCTACTTTTTACTATTATATTACTACTATTATTACTTCTTTATTTGAGTGTCCAAACCGTTGAAGTTGTTTTTATGGCCGGATAATTCCTTTTCCAAAACGTAAATTTTGATTACAGATTATTCACTTCGGCTAATATATTTATTAATCTGAATTCTATTTTAATATTTGTGAAAAAATGTTGAGTTCAAAGTTATAAAAAGAGAAATTAATTTCAGATAATAGAATTTATGCTTATATCGGATATTTTCTGTCCATACATAAAAAGTGAATAATTGATTTTAATTCTGTATGGTGGACGAATTGTGCTACAAATAAAATGTCAATGAGGCCCATTATTTAAAGATGTTGAAAGAGTTTTACTCAGACCTGCGCAGAAGACGTATCCGTCTCGACAGCATTTCATTCCAGCAAAATGGAGCAACTGCACGCATAGCCAGATCAGTTGTGGCGGAGCTCCAACAAAAATTCCGAAACAAATTAATATCCATAATCTCCATTTTCAGCTGGCTCCCAAGGTCACCTAACCTGACTGAACCAGACTTGTTTATGGGGTTATGTCAACCAAGGGGTGTACAAAATGAAACCAGGAAATTTGACTGATTTGAAGTAGTCCATTAAAACAATAATTGAGGCGATCCCACAATGAATTATTTTCAGAGGATGAATTTTCTATACAATACAAACATAAATTAAATACGTTGATTAAAAAAAAGTTTATTTGAATTTCTTATTGTAGCACAATTGGTGCCCCACCGTGTATTCATAACTAAAACGAGTTTGTAATTGTCATTGTAAAAATCTAGAGTAAATGCTAATTTGAAACCTGTTTTCCACAAGGCAGTTCACATGTGACCCGACGAGTTGAAATTTTTGCGCTGTTTTTTATACAAAAAGTGGACTTCAAGTGGTTGTATAGAAAATTAAGGAAATGGAAGGACTGTTGTACTTGGTAGTAAAAAATTTCATATGGTTGTATAGAAAATTAAGGAAATGGAAGGACTGTTGTACTTGGTAGTAAAAAATTTAGTAAAAAATTTTAAATTAAATTTTTGTTTTTTCTTAATAAGTTTATTTTATCTAACTTTATACGCAATTTGATCATAAATGGATTTAAAATTGTTTCCGAGAAGAAATCCAATCAAATGCTAGCCTATCTTAAATTCAAAATCTAATTTTGCCTTAAAATATTTATTAAAAAGGCAGAGATATTGTGTGAAGATATTTATATTTTATTGCTAAATGTATCAATTTTGCATTTACTTTTTGCCTAATAGGCACGATGATTATTAAATAAATTTAGGCACGATGATTATTAAATAGATTATTTAAGTAAAATTTCTACAGCAATTTAATTTTCGGACCATTCGTAAGGTTCTTCAATATTTTTTTTTTTACATTTGGTAAATGATTCTCTTTTTTTTAGTAATAAAATTCGACTATAGTTCGTTCATATTAAATGTTAATTTTTTTGCACAAACATTTTGCTGTTTCTAATCTCTGTGCAAATAACTTGTACTTTTCTATTATGTAGATATTTCTCTAAGCCATTTTATAGCAAAATTACATTGATTTTGGCTTACTTTCGCGCATAATGACTCGAGAAGTGGGGTTGTGATTTTCGTTATTAATTTTGGTTTTTTTTTTGTGCCGAAATAACTTTCAATATTTAACGAAAATCTCTGAGAAAAAAAGTCTCAAAAACTTATAAAAAAATCCAGAAAAAAGTTAAAGCTTAATGCAATTTTTTCCAAATAAACAGGTGGCAAAAAGCTCAATTTAGCAGAAAATAACTGAATTGGCAACACTGTTGAGTGTATAAGTCGAATAATTTGCTTGTTACATTTCAAAAAATCAATTGGTCTGAACATTTTGAATTATGAGGCACTGTTTGCCACTATCGATCATTTCTAACGCTTGAAATTGTATTTAGTTGGAAATAAAGCTGGTGAATTTTTAATCAAACCTACTGAATATTTACCTACGAGTATGAACTAAAAATCGTATACGCTCAACTGATTTAGAAAACACACCCAATGTTGCAGTTTCCATTCTTAAGTTGTTGTGTACCGCGAACTTTGATTGCATTCATGCGGTTTTTGGCTTTGTCAATCAAAATAGCAAGACAAAATCATATTTTATTTTTTTCCGGAAATTTCCATTTCTCTCAGAAATTATAACACATTTCGTCACTGGTGAAGATTCATATGAAGACACTTTTTCAAATGAAAAATTACTATGAATATTCTTTTCTATATTTTCTGTAGATAATTTTCTATAGAAACACTTTTTCCGCATAAAAAGTATTAATAAGTGCAATACGAATACTTAAAAGAGCGACTGTTCGAAGAGGGTGGCCGCCATTTTAAGCCGATAGGAGATTTGGCGGCGTTACGCTGTTGGTAAGACTGCTTGACTTTGAACTCTGCCTCAGTTCGCTTCTTCTGTTCCCGATCAGTTTTTCTGGTGTCTCTTCCAAGGACAAAAGCACGGTGTAGAATTAATTAAATTCTTGAAAGTTTTGCATCTTAATAAAATTCATCAATTGTACAATTCGAATATAATCCAGAAATTTTCTACTGAGTTGTTGAAAGTTATATAATAAAATCAAGCAAAATTTTGAATATAATCGAAAAATATCCAGTTTTCATGTTTCTAGTTATTGTTTGTAGATATTTCATAAAGTTGTAAATTTATTTATTTGTAGGGTTAGCGAAAATTAGGCATTAGATTAGGAAGAAATATATAAGTTTCTAAGATTCATACTGACACTTTTAGATTTCAATCAATAGAACTTGTTTTAATTCGACAAATGAAATTCCAATATCGCTTAAACATGCATCAAAATCAGCAAATATTTGTTTACTTTCTACACTCTACTAATATGTACACATCCCTCAGACTAGTGTTCAAAGCTTTTTTACTTAATACACATATTAATTAAAAACCTTAATTGAGGTTAATTTCAATTTTATTAAATTATAACAGGCAAAATTCAAAACCTTTAAAACATAAATTAATATACGTTTCTCAAGATTTTCAGAAAATATCATCTTATATAAATATCGTTTTATATAATTCGAAATAGAAATTGTGCTATTCAATTTTCACTTTTTTGAATAACGTTATAAAATTTTCGTCCACAACGACTCTTAGCAAAATCTACTGTGCAACATTTTCGCAGAATTGTCATATTTCCCTATTTAGTGAGTATTTTTGACATTATTCGAAAAGAAATAACTGAAACGACCCGCAGACTAAAGTAACGTTTATACGAGTTTAATTTTGGCGTAAATTTTTGGTAAATTATGACTATTTTGTTCTTTATAAAAATTCGTGTTGGGCAGTACTATTTTGACAAAAAAAATAATAATAATAATAATTTTACTGCGTCAAAGCGACATTTACTTTTAATTTATAAAATTTTTTAATTGAATTTTCCACATTTCAGGGTATTCTTTTAATTTTCCATAGTTTCTTTAAACATTAAGCGCAATTCTTTAGCCGGCTTCTGGCAACACTGTTTTGGGCATACCTACTGTTACTTTAGTTGAAATGCGTGCAATTATTGAATCTTTTTGCGGCTGCTGTGTGCGGAAAACAATTGCGATTGCCTAAAGTCTATAATGATACGTTTTATAAATTCCCAAGACATAATTTAATCTAAAGATTTTCAATTTCCTTAATAAACAGCAACGTCATCAACTAAACGAATGACACATTTATGATCTGCCCCCACCTGAAATCTGTTAAAAGTAAATTAAGCAAACATTAAAATTCAATTTTACTATCTGATAAAATTACTTCCAACTATCATTCCATCCAAAAAATCATAAAAAATCGAATATCTTAAATTCCATTCCATAAAATTCTTGTTGTGTCTCTTGTACTTTCGGCCGCCTTTAATAACTTGAAAAATCGTCGTTTTGTTTATTTCTTACATTTAACATTCCTATTCTGCCCGAAACAGCAGCGCACCCAGCCATGAAATTGTGCTCGCACTCGGACACAACGATAAAGTGATGGATTTCTTGGCCTATTAGACACTTGACGTTGGCCACAGAATGTAATCAATTAGAACTCGCAACAAAAAACAAACCAAACGGTCGGAGTATTTCATCTGGCGTAAAAACTCATAAAATAGTTAAGGCCTTTTTTCTCGTCGTTTATACATTTATAGACATCATGTGGACATACATATGGACGGACATTGAATGAATTCAGTTAAGATAATGAGACATTATATTCGATTTAATTAATTGTAAGAAGTAAAATGTGTAGAAATGTGTCTTTCTTGTTGGCCCATCAGTTCACAGCTGCGGATTTAAAATGTTTTTCTTTAAATGTTCATGATTAATAGCTCGAGATTAGTTTTAGCATAGCATTCAGTATACCTATAAAATAATCTCGTAGCTGTTGGTTAAGGAAAAGAGACAGTCGATAAAATTAATTGAGTTTATGATCAAACGGTCATGTGGACAGCAGCAATCAGAACAACATCGTTATGATTGTGTTTCGAAGATACAATTTTCAATTTTCAAATTTCAATTTCCTTCTCATTAAAACAGATGAAAAATGATTTCATAAATAGCATTGAAAATCTGAATTTAGCATAAAATTTCACCGCATCTACGAGTATATAAATTGATTTTTACGGTTTTATTATTAGAGGGATAATAAAAGTATTTCACATAAATATTTGAGAATTCAATTAAACGAATTTCGAATATTCTAATCTGAAGTATACTGCTACAGACAAATCAAATAATAATCACTTAACTTTTGAGATATGGTAACACCGGGAAAAATACGTCAAATCTGGCATTAAATTCACCACTTTTTGGGAGATTTGAAAAATTCATGCCGACCAGAAATTAAATGAAATTGTGAACATTTTATTTTAGTTCAATAATTTTTAATGATATCCACCCAAGTTATACATTTTTACCTATAGGTACAATACTTTTTGAAATTTTCTGGAATATACAAACTTCTGTATATTTACAAATGCAACAACAAAATTTATTTGAATTGGCCGGATGATGTTGCGAAATGACTGGAAGTTTTCAGAATCTGCTGGACTCCGAATAAATAACAGAATATTTCAATTGTAACAACTCCCATTTTAGTATGCATTTTCCTTGCGCAATTTCACTGCTGTTTACAGTTTTTACATGAATTTTAAGAACTTTTTTGAACAAATTGTGAAATTAATAAGTATTTTTGTGATTAAGGTTGGTACTATGCTAACTTTTCGCGGTCAAACTACATATAAAAAAATAGTCGTGAAATTTAAAGTTAATTTTTTCCAGCAAATGGTATTATGATTTTCTGGAGAAGTGTTTCCTTACGTAGCAATGCCAATCCAAATTTCTGGGCTACCAATACTGAACAACAACAAAAATTTCAGTGTTGGAAGCCAATTCAGAAAAAACTGGCAGTGTTGCTAAATATCTTCTCGACTAAAGAATGTTTCTTGGAATATTTTCTTGTGAAAAGTAACTAAGACGACCCACCTCAGAGGGAGACAAATTGTTGAGATATTCTATAACAATATGCCTCGTGATATTCCGCTTTAGAAGTACTTACAGTAAACTTTTGTTAAAGTTATATTCAAAGTACGATTTTCACATTAGTCCAACCTTTGGTACAACCTTTGGTGAAAATATGCATTTTACGTAGGTCGTAAAAAATTGTGATGCCAAATTTCGAAGTTCAATTAATCGAATTTCGCAATTGTTTCATCAATTCATACACGAACAGGATATAATTTGAATTATGTTATCAATAATTTTTGCGATATTCGATTGAGTTTTCTTCTTTTTTTTTTTCAATATGATCGATGTCACATACAATTTGAGATAGGTCTATGCTGAGGAAGATGCTTCAAATCTATCATCAACCTTATAAATTTATGAGTGGCACATGTATTTGTTTTAGAGATTTGAAAATTGAAATTGAAAATGATTTCTTATGATTTTCAACGTAGATTAACTTAACAGAGACTTGTCGGTCAAATCAATTCAACATTAATAACAAAGCCATTTTGACGTGTTTTACTCGCTACCCCACGAATTTCATTAAGGTCGTTCAAAATAAGTCGTTGTGCCAGAAAACCTCTATGATGTGGGGAAATTGATATTACATCCTGGGGCTTGTCGAAAAAATATGGTTAACCTGGGCATTAGCTCCATTTGCATATATTTAGCATGGTTGCCAAAAAGATTCCTTTTCTTTGGATCGATGAATGGTCAAAGAAAGTTCGTGTCAATTGATCCAGAAGATGTCTATTAAATCGTAAAAGAATGAGAGATCCATATTTATATGCCCGAAACTAAATAGCAGTCGGCTGTAACAGTCTTTCAATACGAGTAAAATCCAACAAAACTTTTGGAAAAATAAAGAAAGGCAATCATTGTGTGTCAGGCCGATTTCATAACAAATTACACTCAAAACACAGAATTTGTGAGTCATTCACATACATACACATAATTTGGCACCCAATAAATTGGTTTTAACCCTGCATATTAAATATAGATTTCACCAGATGGTGTGATTTTCGAGTTTCAAAAGCATGTTTTGGAGGCAACTCTACTATAGTGAAAAAAGTGGTTTGGCAACTGGTTCGAACGTTGCAAAAATTTTTTCCTCAAGTGTATACCTTAAAGAAGAGAAGAATCAATGAAGCTATTTGATGACTAATTTTCATGTAATATATCTGAAGTAGACTCCATTTGTACGGAAGAAAAAGTCGACGTCATTGTACTAAGTTAAAACGTACGCTTGGTTCCTTTCAAATATATCCTTAACGTTTTGCGAGTTTCTCTATGGTTGTTCGCGGCCTTTCAAAGTAATCTTCAAAACGCTGAGTTTTCTTGTATACAACCTACCATTTTGGGGGTTTTAAACAAAAAAACAACAGCAAAATACAAAGATCCAGTCAGACCTCCATCATTTGGTATCAAGTAATTGCAACGCCCAATATTTGAATATTTTAGTTCTATTCTTTTTGCGTTCTATATAAAATTTAAAATAGCTTCTACATTTTTGATCTGATTGTTAAGCAATTGTAAGATTTATATTAAGGTATTGGTATTGAGTAGCATAAGTAGGAGGAAAATAAATATCAACTATCAACAATATTTGGGCTCCGCAATATTACATTTGGTTCATCGCACAGCGCCAGTTCTGGGCACATTTATATCACAACCAAAACAAGGTGAGGTTCTTATCCACTACATGTAAAATTTATACAATATGAATGCCTTTTTGGTGGCTTTTGATTAAAGTCAATAATAACTTCAAGATATTTGACTGGGGTTTTTTTCTTATGGCCTCTTCCTACAGTAGAATGGAATTATTAATTAATAATTAATTAATTCCATTAATGGAAGAAATTGGAAGAACTTTTTGAACATATCCTATAATAATTATCCCAAAAAATTAAATAAAGTTTCGATGGAGGATTTAATTATGTTATTAGTTGCAGTTTAGCTGTAGTGCTATTATAAAATCAAATGGCAAATTGCATTTATAGTATTTTGTATTACTAAAATTTAGTTATGTATCATAACTTTAAATGAAAATTAGAACAAAATTAGAATTTACATAAAAAGTATTTAAAGCAAATTCCGCATTTTTTATTTGTTTTTGAACATTTTATTTATTTTATGTTTGCAATTTATCGAATTGTTCACGTGATGAAGCCCATTTTATCATGTAGATCTTTGACTTGATATATAAATCGACAAGAATTTCTAAAAAACGCAATTAGCAACCGCTTTTTTCTTAATGAGCCTACAAAAAAAAAAAATAAATAAATAAATAAATATTAAAATTTACATTAAAAAACGTTGACAAATCATAAATATGTATTTCCTATTTGTAAACCAAGCTACACCAACAGCAACAGAACTGTGCAATTAGTACCTGATAGTGTAAATAAAATAATGTTTTCTTTTGTAAAAAAAATGAACGATATGAATCAACAATCACGTCACTTAACTGTGGTAATACCTACATACGTACGGATCCCTTCTTATTTATACATATATATTATAAAAATGTGTATACTTGAAAAGTTATTCTGCGAGCATTCTTCTATATTTACCATTTCATGAAAAATCGTTGGCTCCATTCGTAGGAAACGAATTTATTGGGACACATATGGAGATTTTATTTTGATACTGTCATCACCGTTTTAAAATCGCCGCTTTAACTGACATTATTATGACAATAATCAATTCTTGCCAGATATACGTATCTGCCCACATTTATTTAATTAAGAAAATTTAAATATTCCTTTCCTTCCTATTGGACATTTTACATTTTGATACGATGAAATTAAACCTCAGAAATTTAAAGCAACCAAATATCAGCGGCATTTTATTAAAGTCTCATGGCTCCTCTGATTATCGTAAAGATTTGCTTCGTTTATACCATATTATTTGGTTCAGTTTTTTTTTTTTTTTTTGTATGCATTTATTTAAATGTGTTTTTTCTGTTGTCTTGGATATTGTCTTGTGTTCACAGTCCATAACCTGGACATTTAACATTTAAACGAAATGGTCGTAAGCATCAATTAAGATTAATTTACATGCACTTAAATGTAATTCCAAGAAGGCAACAGACAGCCAACCAACCAAACCGTTGAATCTGGCATCAAAAATCAAAATCAAGTATTGACTCCTGGCTTGTAAAGACACATGCATGTGGACGTATAAGAAAACCTGACAAAACACAGGTTTCGAAGAAGATGTGAGTTGCCATAATTGAGTTTAATGGTTAATGATTAAGTTTCTGAAGGAACTTATTTTTTGGGTTAAGTTTTTGCCTCTTTCGCCAACCCCCAGTGGTGCAAGCACAGCCGTTTTTCTTATCATATTCTCTTCATTATCTTCAAATATTTCTAACGTTAAACTAAATTAATGTTTAATCATTAATCAACGCTATAATCATGTCTAATAAGTCTATGATTAAACCATAATATATTTTTCTGCTATGGGCATTGTATTATTTTATTTGTCTAAAATCAAAAAATTCTCACCAACAGCTACTCAGTAACAAAAATATTGACTAGACATGATTAGACATAGCAAAACCATAAAGCATCGCTAATTTCAGTTGGCAAAAGCAATTGGAAAGTTTAGATTTTTACATTTATAATGCTAACAAGGCTATAACGGAAGGAAAATCACAAAGAAAGAGCAGAAGCCTGTAGAGTTTCGATTAGAAGCTTCACAAGGTTTAATTATAAAAAAACGATAAAGGAAAAACACATCAAAAGGTAACCATCCGACAGTAATTTACGGTCTAATAAATCTATTCAGCAGATACCCATTCAATCACCCCAGATCACTAATAACGAACATTGTTTTATGTTGAACACAACCTGTAAGTCTTTCCACTGTCTAACAATCTTTTGATTTATGATCCAAATTCAAAATAGACAAAATTAAATTTCATCAAATGTAATCGTCCGCCCCTTTTCCTATAAGTAACCCAGTATTGTTACAAGAGTTTTAAAGCGTGAAGTTAAATTTTCCAAATTTGCAAAAGTTATGGAGGGAATTTAAAATCATTTATATATTTGAATGAACTTGCAATGATCCCGTATTTGGAAGCTAGTTTATGATGAGAAAAATGTAGTAACCGTAGAATTTAGTAGTAGTAAAATAATCTTGAAATCAAATAACAAAACAATATAATAATAATAATTTAAAGATTGTGGCTGTGACTAATTGTCATATAAGGTCCCAAAGATTGTGGGTGTGACTATAAAAAATTTTGGGAAAAATTGTCATTTCATTTCCCCACGACAATGCAAAGTGAACGATGAGATTACGTTTTCGGCATATCCACTTATTTTACTATGAACTATTATATCGATCAAGACCCTGTGGACGGCAATCCCTGGTAAGCATCTATCCGGTCAAACTTTTCTTATTTTATGGGCAGCGGAGCCGACCAGTTATAGTTGTCGATGTTAAAGCAATTATGCTGGATTCATATCAATGCAAGTGAGGAGTTTGCAGCAGCATCTAACAGTTTTGGATATATGCTGTCGATATCATCAGCGTAAGCAGGTAGTATGTGGCTTTGGTTAAAGATTGTGCAATCCTGTGCACTACAATCTCACCCTGTTGGTTGATGGATCAATAATAGCTTTGCCCATCTCATCTAAAAACTTCAAAGCATCGTTCGCCAGTCGGCTAAAAACATCAACTTTGCAAGGACGACTTTAACCAGGTTTTAGACTTTTGCTCATTACGCTTGAAAGGACCTAACAAGTAATACGCAAAAGATTTGTCAACGGTAGATGAGGCACAAAGTTCAATTACTGTTGTTGGACTCAGTACCCTCAGATTCCAATAATCGGGCATGCTTCTATTCAACTAATTCAAGTTCAGCGGGTGATGCATTCATATTATTGGCAACCGCTTTATATAGCTTCGCCGACAGACCACTGATACCTCCTACTACGTTCTTCTTAAATCGACATATTGCCATTCTGATTTCGTTTGGTCTCATTTGTGGTCAGTTTATGTCATTGTCTGTAATTAGCATGGTCTCATCACTTGTGTTGTCTTCCGGAACTAGCAATTTAAAAAGTATTCTCTCCATATTTGCAGCGCACTCTGAGTCTAAGTGAATATATGTCTACCATTGTTTCCATTTTGGTGGTTTTGGTATTTCCAAATTTTACCTCCTTTTCCGCTCTCTTGATCTTTCCGTAACCGTTTTTTCGGCTAAGCAATACTACGTTTTGCTTTTCGTCAAACATAAACCTTTCGGTTTATGCGCAATTATTGTCTCTCTGTATCAGTATCATCGAAAGACAGTTACGTTTATAACTCTAGAGTCATCTGTCCATGATCATGTGATTAATCAGGTTTCTACAGTTTGAATCAGAGGATGAGCAAAAAGTTTTGTGGACATCTTTATGTTGACATATAATTACATTCATTACCTTCACTACTGTCTGGTGAAACTAACCTGCCTAAATCCTTCGGCCACTATGTAGACCTAATTTTCAGTCTGATGACTCCAGAACATCTTCCCTTTTCTCCCAGTTGTGGCTCAACTCTAATATGAGGGGACGGAATGGTTCTTCTCAATTTGATTTTCCGAACAGCTGTTAAATTGTAGATTCTTTTGGCGCTGAGTCTAAAAGTTGAATGGGCGTTAGATCACTGAATGTTAGGAGCTCTCTAATATCTCATTCATAGGACCCTCACATAGCAACTCAATTGTCTTTTGGTTTTTATATATTGCTTTATTCACCTAACAATCGTCAAGATTGTTCAAAATTTCTGAAAAATTAACCTTTTTTTGGAGGCGTTGTCAGCCCTTGTATGCGCAAATCTTTTTTTACTTTGCCTCCAAGCTTAGGTGGTTTTTCCTCTATCGCTCTGTTACACCGTCACTGTGGGTGGACCTTAATGGGTCTAATATGAGTATTTGTAGCTGTTATGAACTTGTCATGCCCTCCACCCAATAGCAATATAACAATATTAGGTGCCTAAAATTTGCGGCAGCTTTTAGCAAATATAGCAGCATATTTAATTTTCGAAAAAAGCCGAAAGTTGTTCTAAAATTCGGACCATAGTTCTTCCACAAGATTTATCAACAGTTGCAAAACAAACTTGTTCGAAAGTCACGTTAAGGGATAATTGCTAATTCTAAAGACAGTTTTCAGATTTGCCTTTTTAATTGCCAAAATATTGTATAGGTAGGCATTTAATAAGGGGCAGCAAACAAAACGTATGTTAAAAACTTCAGCGCTAAATTAATATCATTGATTGCTCCACACTTCGTTCCCCTTACAACAATGAAAAGTAATTTTTTAGCTCCCAGTTTTGTTAAGTAAATCGATTGCATTCCGTAATATTCTTGTTGTAGCTCAGAAATATGTAGATTACTTAATTCTACTCTGATTTCCGGACAACAGTGGCTCGGTCTGCTTTCGCATTTGGATTACAATTAACATCTTTTTACAACCTTGTTTTACACTACTCATTACTGATAGAAATAGACATAAAAATCGCATAACGAAGAAAACATTATAAATAATAGCTCTTTGCTGATTTTCTGCAACACTTTTCATATCACACTAAACAACTGGTGACATTGGCAATTTCACTTGTTGTGAACTGAAGTGGCACAAACTTCTTTAGCCACTTGCGCGTTTGCCTCCAATCTCCCTCGCTGCTATATTCCATTCGTTTTAATGAAGAAAATATTTGAATATTCCTTGTATCCTTTCATCATTTCAATGTCATTCTAGTCGTGGCCACAATTTGAAGTTGGGTATGAAGTATTTTGCTGTTTTTTTTTTCTTTTTCATCAAAAAACACCGATGACATCGCATTAATGAGGCCGGTGTCATGCAAATTCCAATGGTTTTAGAAATAAAAACAACACCGCGACATACTTCTTTTACTGCCACCATCAACCAAGTGCAGTAGTGGGCATTTATGCTGGCTCTTCAGCCTTTTGCCTGTTGCCTGTTTCACTGTTCATCTTCCTTTGGCATAGAGCGGACAAAGCCAAATGCCAATCGGCAAAAGAACATCACCACCATCATTATCATCGTCATCAGCTGCATCAACGTTAGCATCATCATCTACATCGTGGCCTTCGCTCACATCATTCTGTTCAATCACTTGGTCATCTTTTCACTCGTTTATGGTTTGGCAAAGTTAGCTGTATCTCCCTCCGGTCTGCATGTGAAGCTTTAGTAGCTGCATTCCAATAATCTCCAAACATTTTCAAATTGATATACAACTGAAACCGTAGAGAAGAGAAATGAAACCCAAATAACTCCCGCATAAGGCATCTCCTGTAACGGAAGTCAAACTTAAGTATCATTGCCAACATTGATGCTGGAGGGTTGTGTTATTTTTACAATTTCTGTGATAATTCTTCTATTGTGTTCGTTTTTTTTTGTCAATGTCTTGGATGTTTTCTTTTTTTTTTGTATTGCTGGCCAATATTAGTTATCCAAAAAATCGTTAAGGCCAACATTTCGAAAAGATTCCTACTTACTTTGTGTAGTACCATTACATGTCTTCACCATAACAGGAGTCCATTGGTATGTAACAATTTCAACCTCTTTTTCTTGAACGTCCATTTGGTTTTCATCATCATCGTCCTCATCATTCACATATCCGTCCCCATATCCACCTTCCAGTATCAAAACGCCAGCATCGCCTTCTTCGGTCGGCCTTCATCCCTGCCTATTCCATCTTTCACGATTCATGTGATGCGGGATAGGTACATAATCGCGTTTTTTTTATTGTTTTTGTTTCTTGGGATTGATCAATGCCAGTTAAAATTACGGTGTCCTCTTCTGATGCTTCTGCTTCATAGATCTGGTTTCTTTTTCGATTTTTTATGTTGCCAACTCTTTGCTTTCATTAGTTTTGCCTTTTCTCAGATTTGTGATGTTTTTGTTGTGAGCGTGTGTGTGTGTGTGTGTGTGTGTAAGTAAAACACTATTTAGACGAAAGAAGTCAACAAACAATAAGACACCATTTGTTGCTGCTTCATATTCCAAGATAACCACCTGTGATCGACATCAACATGAATGACAGTATGACAGTCGTATCAGGATTTCTCAACGTCGCCTTTATCGGCACCTGACTAAACGCACACACAGATCTAATTTGCATTTTATTAAATAATCATTGTGTAAAGACAACCAACCTACTGTAATCCATACTGTACCGAATATTTTACAATGTGACGAGACAAGTGGACAGGCGCAAATAACTTCAAAAGCAAATTTAAAATCAAATATAATAATTATTTGGAGGCTAAAATACAGTATTTCATAAATAACTTATTACGAATTTCTTAATAATTGGAAGCATGTAAAAATACTGGCGCTTCGTAAAACGGTCATGCCTATGCAAAAAATTGCATTCGTCATTCGGCATGGGTGGTTATGTATGTCTTAGAGAAAGCATGAATTTTCCTCCACCTTCCTTGAAATATCGTTCTGGAAATTTCACGCTGAAAGGTGACCACAAAAGCTATTGTAGAGTCAGAGCAACATATTTCCATTTGAAGAATTGCAGGGAAACTGGGCTGGTCCAGGAAAGCTCGATATTTTGGTTCCGCACATGCTGAAGGAAGTCCACTTAACAAAGTGGATAAGCACCTGTGATTTATTGCTTAAACACAACCAAATTAATGCGTGTTTGAGAAAATGGTCGCTGCAGAAGGAAAATATTTTCTTTACAATAATGACGACCGAATTGCACAAAAAAAACTTATGTTATCACTATGGTGGAGTTTTCCCGAAGTGGTTTACTTTGACTTTTTTTCCAAGTAACCAAACGATAAATTATAGGGTGCATTGCCAACTATTGATGAAGTTTGATGAAATACTGAAACAAAAATACCTGAATTGATAATTCGCAAAGGCATGATTCTCCACCCCAACATCTCTAGACCTCATACACCTTTGCACACTCGTTACAATATATGGGAGGGAGCCGCATCCACATTATAGTCCCAAAATGTAAACTTAAATTTAGTTTAGGTGACCCTATGAATTACAAATTCTTGGACAAATTTATCACTTTTGTATACATATGTCATAAACGAAACGATATGATTAAATGTTCAAGTTACGTTCTTTGACAGAGAAAAAAGGCGTTTCTATTGTTTCAGTGGAGATATTTCAAAAATTGCAATAACTATACTATGCAAAATTACTGCATGTGACATTCCGAAAGTTCTAATAAGAACAACAACAAATCACTTGTAAGAAGTAACTGAAGAGCTAAAAAAATCATCGGAATAAAAATTGATCGGCTAGGGAAATCAAATTCAGAATCATCCATCGGATAGCAGAAGCTGAAACAGATTAAAACTATTTTTGGGTTTGAATTTTTTAGACCTTGGTGGTGCCTAAAATGATCAGACATTTACCAAGCAACTGATGATGAATATTAAAAATACTAAGCACAACTTTTGCATCCGTTAATTGATTGACAATTCCGCTGCACTTTGATCAATTGGTACCAACTGTGACAGCGAATATGTTAATTAATGTTTCTTACATACATATACAATACAGCAATTATAGCAACTTTTAATGAAAATCGAAATGTGTGTAGTTTTTTTCGCAATAACTTACCTCAAAAATATGAAATTGTTGAAGGCGCGTGAACGCCACGTTGAGAAACACGAGTTTACATCATTTCCTAACTTTTCCTGCTCTCCGCATTGTTTTTTATCCGATTGATGTCGGAACAGGGAATAAGATTTATTTATTTATTTTTCTCTTGGAAAATATCGGTTTGCTCTCTTAAACCAGTTTTTAAACTAAGCACAGTGGAAAGTATGAGTAAAAACTTGTATTGATATTCACTAGTAAAAAAACAAAAAATTACTGAGAAATTTCGACGATGTTTGCACTAAACCACAATAATTATAAACAATAACCATTTAATTTCTCTCCACAGCACGCTAGTCGATTGTTATTAAGATAGCCAATTGATATAGCTTTTAGAGAAGTTCAGTGCCAACTTGGTCTCTCACATTCTAGCCTTCTTCAAATTTTATTGAAGTCTGAATATCGTGATAAAAAAATTTTAGTCTGTTCTCACATAGCAGAGTAGGCAGGTAATGTACAGATACGCTTGCAGCGCCATTTCTGAACACAGGACATAATACTATAGCATTTAAATCATCAGGTATGCTTTCATTTGGTAAAATCATGTTTAAGAGCCTGTCTTAAATAGTTTTGCCAGCGGAGCATCAATTTTGTTTATCTTTATCCGTGATACTGTTCGTTAATATACTTTCGTTTTGGATTGGTATTGAGCAATCTATGTCATCGTTGGTAATAGGTAAGAATTCTTTACTTATACTGCTTTCTGGAACCAGCAACTGGCGAAAAGGTTGCTGTAATGTAATGCGTATCCACCACCTGATATGCGTTATCGTCCTAACTAGAGAGGATTTGGTAGAACTTTCTGGCTGCACCTCTATACCTGTATCATTCTATAATGCCACTCTGCCGATGTGGTAAGATCGAGACAGTTTCTTCTGTTAAATAAACATCCGTGTTGACTTCCCCTTAGTCAGAATTGGCTACAACGTCGCCTTATGTGGGGCATACTTTTCCTCAGATTCTGTAACATTCTTCATCCAATTTTTATAGTAGTATATATTCATAAGTAAGAATATTGAACTGTCTCTTCCGATTACTTGCTCACAGTAAATTTATATTGAGACTATTTTCGAAGAACTAAATTGAACTCGCAACGAGTTGAACTATAAACTATCATTGGATGATTTTTCTCTCCATTGTTCAAAGAATACTTACGTTTCTTTTTTAAAACGTAACATAGGACCACGGAACCCAAGAAGGCAACTGACGGATCAAAATATTCAAGATATATGTTGTTGAAGAGATTCTATTAGGAGTTACCGAAAATTAGAATCGTTCAAATTTTACCTTCAGATGTCCACTTTAATAATAATATAATATTTATACCAAAAGTCATTCCTAACTATCAATGAAGTAAACTTAAAGGAGGGGTTAAGTCGTCATAGGGGAGATATTATTTATCTACACTTCCTCTAAATAAGTAGATATGTAGAAAGTTGGACTGGCACTAAAGGTTCACCAAAGCTTATATAGTTTCTATAACGGGTTGCGACTCACATACATAAAACAAGAAGACAATTCCTTGCATTTATCGAGTACCTATTGCTCTTAATGACTGCTCATTCCTGCTCCACCTACTTGGAAAATTCCAGTCTACATTCTTTTTCCGCAGGTCGACAAAACCCGTGAATCATCATCGTCATTTGGTGTTGGACCCCTAGTGGGAGAATCATGCGGGTTATTGGTTGAAACCTAAATCGCTTTTATAGTCTTCGTGCTCGAATGCGCAGTTGCAATGCAACTGGGTGCTACGGACCCATAGAGTAGCAGAGGTGGTAAGATAGGCCTCAACTCCGTCAATGGGGATTCCATACTACCATAATCAATTTCTCACCTTCTGGCTGAAAGAAAGGGCTGACACTTGCGGTAGTTTGCTCCAAAATTGTCGGCTCCTATTCCTAGATAGTCCAAGCTTACATGGCTATTCCAGAGGGGCCCTTTCAATCACGTTAAAATACGTCCAGTGTGGTTCGCACACCGTGGGTAAAGCCGTCATAAAACATCCGTGGACTCCGCTCTTAATAAAAAAACAAATTGCAAAAAATTTAGACAAATGTCACAAAAGTTCCATCCTCTCAAAAGCAGATGGGCAGGTTTTTTTCCTACTAGGACAGTTTTCCCACTTGTGCATGCATGCGATCCATAGTGTCGAGGACGATATACTAACTTATTAAAATGCGTTGTCAAAAACGCATTTTTCTTATACATAACATATAGACTACCCTCATTTTTCAGATGAAAATTCGTATTTTGTTAGTATTTTATAATAACAATTACAATATGTGTGGTTTCATGTCATTGTATGTAAATTGAAAAGACTCTTTGCCATATCTATTAACTGCTGTTAACATAATGGACCTTGCCATTATGTACGAAATGCAATGTCATCTGAATGATCGCTTGTGGATTAGTTGCAATAGTGAATTCTCTTGAGGTTGCTTCAGTTCGAAAAAATATGCCCCAATGACACCTCCAAACCATAATGTGCACCATTTTTTCCGCTTTTTTACAATCACTTATGAATTATTCGAGCCCCATGTGAGACAATTTTCCCTGTTGACGTAACCACCAATTGAGAAGTAAGCTTCGTTGCTGATGAAAATTATTTTCGTTCGTATTCGTAAATGGAAAACCTTTCACTAAATAAATAGCACTTCGATGACAGGTATTTAACAATTGACAGCCTTGCTAAACTGGCGGTTTTGAAACCACTAAATGAATAATCCTGTATTATATTATCGGTAATAAGTTATTAACACGAAAATTCTATGGAATTGCCCTCAAAATTCTTCTCTCAAGTTTATATTCGACTAAATTACAAAATTGTTGACACAAGCACACGGAAATAGATTCCTAGAAATGGTAATGAGCTGTATAGACCACTGTTTCCGGTACCTAGCATACAAATTGACGGATGCTTCTAATTCTCATTGGTAGACTGAGTAACTAAAATTTGCATCAATTACATTTATAATGTTTTTTTAGCCAAATTTTGTACACATTGAGCATTTGTCAAAATTGGATCTGAGACTGAAATCGAAGCGCATTGCTATAGCTCTTTTAGCAGTTCCTTTACAAATTGGCCAATTTTTTGGATCCTTCCTTTCTAAATTCTCACTAGTAGACTGCAGTAACCTCGATTTTGATCTATAATATTGATTTGTAATTCTCTATAAAGCTTTACGAAAGGTCTACCAAACAACGACACTGATTCTGGTATCTCACATACAAATGATCGATTTAACCCATAAATTCTTTGCTACATGCCTTAACAGCAGCTGCACTGAATTTTGTTGAATTTGATTGATGTCATGCTTTTGAGAATGAAAATCCATCATCTGTAAATGGTCAATAAACATTGGCCAATTTATCGAATTTTTATTTTTTCATTGTATTTCTATGATTGCATTTACTTATATTTTCGTCAGTTGTGTTGTATTAGATGCATAGTAAAATTTGAAATACATCGAACAGGAAATTACACTCCCGTTGGTACCTCCTAAAGAAATTATGAAATTTAACCCATATATTCCTATACTCATGTCTTTGCTTCAATTGCTCTAATTTCAATAGTTCAGTAATTGAGTAATTGAGCTTAAGGATACCACGCATACAAATTCATCGATTTAGAAAAAATTTTGTGATCCCTCTACATTTACCTTACATTCTTGTTTTTGTTACATCGTTGGGTTGGCGGGCTCATGAAGTTTTAGTCGCTATGAATCACTTCGAAGGGAAGCGTCACGCATTTTGCGTGCGCGCATTTTACGAGAACTCCCGTTCATATATTGCTACTAGGCGACTATATAGTGCTTAATATAGACTACGGCGAATTAGTGAAGCTCCGAGTGCTAACAACATTTAAACCACAAGCAAATGGTCGCCCAAGAACATCTAGGACCGAAGACAATGTTGAGAGAGTTATGGAGTCAGTACGAGGAAATCCACAAATGTCGACTCGCAAGAGATCGTCTGTCTTACAATTATCGCGACGAAGTTTGCAACGAATTTTAACATTGGATCTTAAACTGCATCCATATAAGCTGCAATTAACACATGAATTGAAAGAGTCTGACTTCATAGCAAGGCTCGCGTTTGCTAATGAAACGCTTAATCGATTTTCCAATTTTGACAATATCCTTTTCTCTGACGAGGCTCATTTCCTTATGAATGGGTTCGTAAACCGTCAAAATTGTCGTTACTGGAACAGTGAAAATCCCAAAATCAAACACCAGAAACCATTGCATCCCATACTGTCCTAAAGTGGTCCTTTTTTCTTCGAAAATGCGCGGGGTTAAAACTTCACGGTTATGCGGAACGCTATGTTGAGATGTTGGACGGATTTTTGACTCCAGAAATTGAAAGTTGAAGAATAGTGAATTCCAGAACTTGATTCCAACAAGATGGAGCTACCTGTCACACATCAAATGACTCTATGGCGGTGGTGAAGCAGAGGTTCCCTGGCAGACTGATTTCGAAAAGAGGTGATATCCCATGGCCCCCACGTAGTCCAGACTTGACGCCTCTTGACTTTTTTTTGTGGGGATACCTCAAACACAAAGTCTACAGTAATAATCCAAGAAACATCGTTCAGCTCAAGGAGAATATCCGTGGTGAAATGGCAGCCATTACACCAGTATTACTGAAGAAAGTTTTCAATAATTTTCGTTTGCGGTTAGAGGAGTGCCGTCGTAGAGAGGGTCACCATTTAGGTGATGTTATTTTTAAAAAATAAACTCCATTTATTACTCTACAATGCCTTAGATTTATTTTAACCATACCTTTTATATTTATTTTTTAATTAATTTTTTAAATATGCACGTTCTATTGTGCCACCCTGTATTTTTGACTGGAAGTGGAAAGACAAAGTTAGTTCCATGCTGTCGCGAAGGACAGAGAAAATATTAAGAAGGTGTATGAATTATGTGCGCTTAAAAATTTTTAGAAAATGTTGCTCTATCGCTGTCAGCTCTGACATTTTGTCTTAAAAAAGGCAAAGATAATATTTGAAAATTATTAAAATTCATGAAAGATTTTTCCAATGTTTATATTTGATTGTTAGCCTTGTTAAGGATAATATCGGAAAGGAGAAAGGCGAAAAATTGGCGATACTGTACCTCAAAAATTTTTATTTTTCGCTTTCAATTAGTCGTTTCTGACTATCGCATATCAAACCATTTTAGTCCTCTGAATTTGTTTCCATTCATTTTAATGCACTCATACCCCATTAAACATTTTCTGATGATTAACTTTAACTAAATCCTAGAATTTTTGCAGTCATTCATATTAAACAAAAATGTAACCAGTTCTGAAAACGTATTAGCATTTTTCTTTTAGAATAACTAGACATATTTCTTTGCCGCATAGAGTGTTTCTTCTTTTGAGTTTATCTTAAGGATTTCGCGGCATGCGACGTTCAGTTCTGCGCACGTTGTCTTTACGCACTCGTTTGCTGGGGGACAATGATAAACTGTCATCTTAGAGAAAAATAACCGACAGCGAAAAGCACAAACAGACGAATGTTGTCACAGCGCACTCACTGCGCATCATAGCTGTTATAATTCTAGGTTATGGTAAAGTTTTATTAATGAATATCATGTAACGAGTTTCTTCTTCTTATTTATGCGATTCAGTTACTCGCACATACATAACTTGTCGCTCAAGCTATGAGATATTTATGAGTTGAATAGGATTGTCATCAAAAGACATGTGAATGCATCAAAGGTTTTTTTTATCGTCGCCTTCTGAGGAAAAGTAATGTGCCGGTTTTTATGCTATCTAGTATTTATAGGTGGCGTCAGCTGGTATCTGACAATTGTTTTCCATTGAACTTAAGACTAACTGGTTCGGCATGCACAAGCGGCGCTTGCATCTGGTTTATAGTTTAGCAGATATTTCAAGATATTTAGTTTTGTCGTCGTCTGGACGTGAATTAATTTGCTGAAATATTGGTGGAAATTGTGGCAACAAATATGACGACTTTGTTTAAGGATTCTACTTTATAAAAATTCAAATATGTGCATATCAACTAAAAGGATATGTATATGGTGTTATTCGATCGCTATTAGATATAGCGTCCATCTAACTTTTTATTTATATTGTTGCAAATCGGATTTAATAAACCTTCCGAATGAAAGCAGTAACTTTACTACAATTTTGTATATACATTTTTGTATAACTTTTTGAGTACCGCTTTAAAACTTTTAAAATTTGTTTGTTGTCTTTGCAGATATCAGCCATTGGAAATTTTGAATTAGAAATATTAGAAATTTCAAATACAAATAGCCATTTATTAAGCGGCTATTGCTGTGGTGTTCCTTTAGAGATAAGAAGTACAAAAACAACGGGTAAGTACAGAGATCTTCGGCCTAGGGTACTTTTCAAAATTTCATTATTCTGAATATTTTTACTACTTTCAGAAAATACTGAAAATTTTTTTAATACTACGAATAGTTTAAACATTTTTAATGTTTGAAAATTTTCCAATATTCTAAATATTTGAACACTTGAATATTTTGAAATTTATTAGTATTGCGAATGTTTTAAATATTTCGGTATTTTATATTTTGAATTATTTGAAATATTGAATATTTTCAATATTTTGGATATTTTGAATAATATGAATATTTTGAAAATTTTGAATATTTTGAATATTTTTAATACTATGAATATTTTAAATGTTTTGAATATTTTAAATATTTTGAATATTTTTTGATATTTAAAATAATTTGAATATCTTGAATATTTTAAATAATTTGAATATATTAAACATTTTGAAAATTTTAAATATTCTGAATATTTTGAATATTTTCAATATTTTGGATGTTTTGAATAATTTTAATATTTGGAATATTTTAAAAATTTTGAATATTTTGAATAATTTCAATATTTTGAATATTTGAAATATTTAGAGCATTTTAGAAATTTTGAAAACTTTGAAAATTTAAATATTTTGAATATTTTAAATAATTGGAAATATATAATTACAATTTGAATATTTTGAATGTTTGAAATATTTGAAATATTTGGAATATTTTGGAAATTTTGAAAATTTTGAATATTTATTTTGAACATTTGGAATATTTTGAACATTTTCTAAATATTTGCAATATGTTGAACAATTGGAATAATTTTAATATTTTGAACACTTTGAATATTTTGAATACTATGAATATTTTGAATATTTTGAATATTTTGGATATTTTATATATTTTGAATATTTTAAAACTTTGAATATATTGAGTATTTTGGAAATTTTGGATAATTTGAATATCTTGAACATTTTGAAAATTTTAAATATTCTGAATATTTTGAATATTTTAAATATTTTGAATACTTATATATGTTTTAAATATTTTTAATATTTTGAATACTTGGAATGTTTGGAATATTTTGAATATTCTGAATATATTAGATATTTTGAACATCTCTACAATTTTCAATAACGTTTGATTTTTCTTTTGCTTCAGGTTGTCAGCCCTGTTCAACAGCATTTCGTTTGTGCCTTAAAGAATACTCAGCCGCCGAACAGGGCACTCCAAGCATATCTGCAGGATGCTCGTTTGGCAACACCACCACAGATATTTTGGGTGGATCCAGTTTTGTGCTGAGTGATCCTGTTCGAGGTGCCATGGTACTGCCATTCACATTTCGATGGACGGTAAGTGATATGTGATTTTTATAAACAGCATTCCATGGAAATTGACGCAAAATATTTTGATCGTAAACATTTATATATTTTTAATTTGAAATTCCTAATTTCGCATTTAATGAAAAGTTCAAGATTTGGGATCGTTCTCTTGGTTTCAGCTCTGAACAGTTTATTGCTTATTTTTGGTGTATTTGATTTCTATCCAGACGACTGTTGGCCAAAACCACAAAGTATCGATAAAACCCACTTGAAAATACATATATGTATAAGATTTTACTATTACTAAGTATACAAATATTATCCCAGCGTGTTTTTTTTATTTTTTTTTTTTTTTGTTTTTGATATCGTTTACATAGTCTGGAACATAATTCACGCACGTGTATTTCGACATACTCGTACATCGTAAATGTAAAGTATAGTTCATATATGAGCAAATGACTAAACGGTATAAAGTAAAGTTTGATAGAATTAAAGTATCTGGACACGAGTTCGAGAAAACTGTTTAACTTGGCGAATGAATTTAATCTCCATATGTAGTTGATGTTCTGCAATTTAATACACGCTGTCAACAAATTAACGAGACTTGTCGCTAAGTTAGCACAATTTGTCACTTAGTTTGTTTACTGTGTTTAAATTTGTCAGCTCATCTGAAATGTGTTTTGTGATTTTTTTAATAGATACAAACATCGAGTAAGTTTTCTATTGCCAATAAAAATGTCGTGTACCGAATCACTGCAAATATTTGTAGATGGCCTGCGGTGAATGTATTTTTCAAAAACAGGTGCATTTGGGCGACACAGTTCATTCAAAAGCGGCCGAGATACCTCGCTCTAGTCGGCCATCAACGGCCTTTAACTGAAGTCAACACTGATAAAGCTTAAGAAAAGGACACTGAAAATCGTGATTTAAGTTTGAAGAACATAGTCTCTGAACTTTCTGTGTCTCATAAATCAATTGGTTCCATTTTGCACGAGAATTTCTTCTCAAACTCGAAAGCATAAAGATCATAGATGACATCATAGAAAGGGTCACTTACGACCCTGTATTCATAAAACTTATAATAACTGATCATAAGACATGGGTTGACAAGGTTGACATGCAAATCAAGTCGGTCAAAAGTCAGGGACTGTTTTATTTTACTATCGCATTACTCGTAATTCGAAATTCTGGCCAAAGACACAACAAATACTATCGACATGGCTTCGGCTGATTAATTACCACTTTTAGGCGTTTTCAGTTTTCAATCGATAAAACTGTACATACAACTGTAGTCTTTTCTGGAAAATGTATTTGAAAGATATACAGGGTTGCCCATATTCGACGGACCCATGTTTTAAAAAAAAAATCAAAGAAAAAAATAAAAATTTGGCGGTTGGCAATCTTATTCATTTAATTTGTTCCAAGTAGATTTGTTTACATCAATTTTTGAATATGATATCTCTCAAATGGCCGCCTCTGGCGTTGATGGGGTATTGCGCCCTTTTTGCAGCATTTTCCATCGTTTTCGCCAACATTTCGGCCGGAATAGCGGCTATTTCTTCACGAATGTTGTCCTTGAGCTCTTCTACGGTCCTTGGCTTGTTAACGTAAACCTTTGACTTCAAATGTCCCCACAAGAAGAAGTCAGCGGGCGAACGCGGTGGCCAGTCCAAATCACCACTTTTCGACATCAAACGGCCCGGAAACAAATTCTTCAGAAAATCGATTGTTATGCGACTTGTGTGCGGTGGAGCGCCGTCTTGTTGAAACCAGAACTGCCTCATACGCTTTCGATGAATAATTGGCATCACAAAATTGGTCATCATGTCGCGATAACGCTCCTGGTTGATGGTAACAGCATGGCCATTTTCGTTTTGGAAGAAAAACGGCCCAATGACCGTTTTCGCACTAACGCCGCACCAAACTGTGACTTTTTCGTCATGAAGAGGCAATTCTTGAATCTCCTGAGGATTTTCAGTGGTGTAAATACGGCAATTTGCTTATTTACGGTCCCATTCAATGTGAAATGGGCTTCATCGGACATGATAATTTTGTTCCAAAATTGCTCGTCATCATCGGCCATTTCGATGACTCGTTGGGCCCATTCCAATCGACGAGGATTGTCCGCAGGCAACAATCTTTGCGTCAATTGAATTTTGTACGGGAACAAATGCAAATCAACGCGAATAATCCGTTGTAAAGTGGACCGAGCCATGCCCAACTGCTGAGAACGGCGTTTTTGGGATGTTCTTGGGGACCTCTCAACACTGGCTCGTACGGCAGCGATATTCTCGGCCGATCGCCTTGGTCGACTTTTATTTGGCCTCTTCGGATTAGAAAGAGCCTCACCAGTCGAAAATTTTTCGTATAAACGCTTAATGGTGTTCTTAGAAGGCGCACTTCTCACATTTTTTAATATTTTAAAAGCACGTTGAGTTTTCACAATTGACTTCTTCTGTTGAATGTAAATTTCAACTATTTCAGAGCGCTCGCGTGGCGTGTATTGTTCCATGGTAAAAATCTGCTTGGACTGACGCTTCAAACGCGGTATGTCATTAAGCGATCTGACATCTCTGTCAAAAGTTATGGCGTTGCCAGATGGGTCTGTCGAATATGGGCAACCCTGTATTGATGATCATATTATTTTGGAAGGGGCCCACTTTGAACGCGGTGCAATAAATTTGGGTGAAAAATACATATCTTCTGTTTTATTAACCAATTCCTAATACTTTTTCGACAAAATGTACAAGATTATCCATTTACGATTTCAAAAGTAAAATTTAAAAAATACACTTTGATTTCGATAAGATTTATATTTCATTACAATGCTTGAAACTTATCATTACGTACGAAATATTATGTCATTTAAATGAACGTCTTTGGATTGGTTGTAGCAATGGAGGTTTTTCCCGCGTTATTTTCGAAAAAGTGCCAATACCTATGTCACCGGACCATAATGCGCAGCAAACAGTCAATTGCGACAATTTTGCTTGTTGGTGTAACCACCGAGGGAGAAATGAGCTTCATCGCTGAAGAAAATTTTGTACGATTGTAACCCCACGTTTTAATCACCACTTTTGTAGTAAGTTTTTGGTTGTTAAACGATCCATAAATGGCAAACCTTTTACTAAATAAATAACGCTTCAGATGACAGGTATTTAACAGCTGACAGGCTTGCCAGACCGACGGTTTTGAAAGTACTAATGGATAGAGTTGTTCTTGTTGTCATTCTGAATTAAGTATATGTCTTAGTGGCATATGAATACGTTGGGGGTATCATATTAGCGGACAGCTACTTCCTTCTTCTGTCTAAACTAAACCACCCTAACCTAAATTATTATTTCCAGAAGGTTATATCCAAACTTGCTAGATGTTTTTATGTACATATAATGGTTGTAATTGAAAGCACCCACAACTATCATTCATCCTTTAACAACCAGATGTTGCAGATTTTCAGCCATTTAAAAACAAACTGGAAACATTTGCCATTCAGCTAAATTCCAGTAAGAAATCGTACTCATAAGCTTTCGTCTGGAAAACAGAATTTAAAAACGCCTTGCCGTCGTTAATGACTGATGTCGATTTTACCACTTGCGGTTTGGAAAAAAAAAACATAAACAATTTTCCTCGGCCATAGGAACGTGCGCAGCCGTAAACACTGTTTGTGTGAACTCTTAAATGGTCAAATAATAAACAACAAATTGTTGTTTATGTACAAACAGAGACAGACACATAAACACTCAATTGTTCAATCAAACAAGACTACAATAAGAACTAAATGAGAGTTACAACAAAAGAACGTGATTGTGGTACCATGAGTGAGGTCTTAACATGTTGTGGGGCTCGTTAGAAACATATTTATCATTTTTTTTTTGTTTGAGCCAGTACATTTTTTTTTTATTTCACCAGCCAGAAGTGTATTTGACCGCATTTATGTCTCGCTCATCGAGTAAAGAAGCAAGTTTATTTTTGGTTCATGAAATAGTTGATTTTTCCCCGGTCGGGTAGTATTCAAATATAGAGAACTAATTGTTAGAAAACAAAGCAAAGTGTTAACAGTTTTTTATAATAACTTATCTGTCGAAATAAACATTCCTTTATCAAAAAAAAAAAAAAAAAAAAAGATAAGAAAACAAATATGTATTACACGTTCTAAATTTTGATATTCAATAAACTAATCAAAATAAGCATGAATTTGTTTGAATCCCATAGCACTAAATGGTACAAGAAATTCAATGTACAACAGTTTCCGCCCCTTTAGGGATTTGAGCCATGAGAACGGCTGCGTTATGCTAAAATTGTAACATTTAATATTTTAAGGTTTTACTACCAAAATATTTAATTCAAAATATTAATTTGGCTGAGGGATTATGTTTGATTTTCTTGTGTAACCTGGTTTTCTGTGGTATTTATCGTTTCTCACTATTCTTTGATTAGCGAATCCCTTATATTTTTTTAGCATGATAACTATGCGGAATCATGACGCTATGTCAGCGTGAGGCTATGTTTGGTCCTCTGTCTATGTGCGACTTTGGCGGCTAAATGGCTGAACAAATCATTTATTTTATATTGTTTGTTTGCCGCCACTACTTGCCACACTTGCCTACTTGTTAGCCGACTGTAGCTGCTAAATAATATTATAAATATTAAATAATATTATTAAATATTTTTGATTTTTACAAAGGAGCCGGTAGCAGACCATGAGGGTGTTTCTATTTATAACCGCATATTTATCTTCATGCTTGATATATTAATTGTGAATAAATGTAGCTTTTTTATACGATTTTCAGTACTATTGTGGAGCTGTAAAGTATGGGGAAATAATTAACCATTAACAATAAAAAAACTGTTAAAGAAGATAATTTTAAGTCATCAGCAATCAAACAATTTTGATGATAACCTCAGACTGTCATCGAAAAATGGCGATGGAAGTTACTCCCTAATCAGGAAATCAAAATGACATTACCGCCAAAATATTTCCATTCCTTGAAATCGATAATGCCACTTGGCTGTTGGATTCAGAAACATGATTTTATACGAAAATGATATCGATTTGTCAATTGTACTTGCATATATATATTTTGTATATATATTTTGCAAGACACTTCAATTCCTTTGGCATAATGCTTGCGTCTAAATTCTATTTGAGTTGTAAACAAACACTGGTTACAGAGCCAATTTTTTACAATTTCGGTGGAATACGCAAAATATAAATTTGTTAATAAATAAATATGTACTATATGTAGATAAAGGTAATATGGAAATGAGTTATGTGATTTCATAGCATACGATTCCAAATTCGAAAAATAAAATTGAAAATCTCATCGAACTTGGTCCCATACTTGGTCATGTGCCTTTAAGCTTTTCCTCAAAGAGTATTATGACAGTGATTATATATTATATACCTTATATATTATATATTATATATATATTATATCTATATAATTATATATATATTATATCTATAAATCAATTGCTGTGCGTTAGTCTCGTTAAAGCTCGAGAACGGTTGGACCGATTTGGCTCATTTTGGTCTTAAATTATTGGTAGAGTATTCCGGAAGGTTTAAAAGGTTTATTTGAAGTGATTGATGGCGTTGGAGATGAGATTTTTGCAATTAATTTTTTTTACTACATTAACATTGAATCAAATAGTGAATAATACAAAAGGCATTTTGAAGGCAAAAGAACGTTTGCCGGGTCAGCTAGTATTATATATATATATTTATAGAATTTGTTATATATTGTGCGTCGCATCTATAAAAGAGTTTCAGAGACCTGACCCATCAAAAAAGTTTTGGACGCTGTGTTCTAGGCCGTTAATATTGATGGAATTATTTTCCTCTCGAAGACTCTTAATAGATTCATCAGCCTGTGTCACAACACAAAGTTCTAATCTCTGTAGTCAGACGAATAGGATTAGTGTCTGATATACTTGAATATTTGTTCGTCTAGAAAGGTCTTCGCCATTAAAATGCTTGCCTGGCCCATAATAACATTTGTTTGTAAACGATTCTCTTCTCATAATTCTTAGGCTGTTATTATTTGTTTTGTTGATTAACTAGACGAGACAACAAAGACATCCTCTTCCAAAAATATAGTCGTCAAGATTTACGTAACGTGGAAAAGTATCTTTTTTTTTGTTAGTCGAAACAAAAATTTGGTTTTATTCTTGTTTGTGGCAAAACCCACTTTGTGCACTACATCTCAAAGTTTCAGATGGCTGCAGTAATGTCAAGCAGTTTTCGACCAATAACGTCCGTATCATTACCCCGCCAGTTTTATTGTGGAAAGACGTATCAACTTAATGAGACTATCAAACTTAGCATTTTTTCCGAATCTCATCTAAGTTATTAGCATTTGGCAGTGTGAATATCATTTATCAAATCCAAAATCACATGATACACTTACTAGCTTTAGGAAAAAGACTGCTGATTCGTCGGCGGTTGGTATAAGTATTTGGATCGTCAGTTTCCTTTACGGGACATAACACGCTTTGTTTCTTATTGTCGCTTATCCGAATCTTGTTTAGGATACCATGCATGCTCATTAGCAGTTCGTAACATCATATTTTCGCCCAAAATTAATTACATAAATTACGTAAATAGTCTGCTTTTTAAACTGTGCTCAACAAAAGAAGGGATAAAGAATCTATAATATTAATGCTCATTACTGTCAGCTCATCGCCACGCCACAGTCTTGTTGGTTTTAAACCCCGATATTCCTATTCTGGCTCCCGAAGCTTTTGCCAAATCACTGTCGATGTGTGTGGCCTGGCTAAAGCTGCCTCTGAGAGGTTACTCCCTTCAGAGTAGTCCAGTTACTGGCGGACAAGTCCAAATTTAGAGTTCAGCTCATAGTAAATGATTTCCTGCTAGTCCCACCAAAAGACAAAGCAAACTTTCCTGACAATTAATTCTGTCTCAGCCATAGTTTGCTTCGACCAACCGCGATTCGACCGCGACCATATTCCCTCGACATTGTCGTAAGTGAGCCACCTTTTATCACCAGTCACCACCCGCTTCAGAAAAGGGTGAATTTTGTAGTGATTTAGCAGCGATTCCTTGAAGTTTTTTTTGCGTTAATTCGTGTGTCGCTCATATATCGAATTTTTTCCATATCAAGCCTTATTCAAATTGTTCCAACTCGATTTTACGCATTGTTTGGCTCCTAGCCATTCTAAACAATGCTTAAATGACGGTTGGATTTGACGATTTTTGTTATTCTATCGATATTTTTGGCAATTGGCATACCAGAGCATGAGGCTGTGCTGTTACAGTATCAGGATTATATATTGTTTCACTTTTTCAGCAGCCTGAATTGCTTATTTGCCTTTGTCGAAGAAAACCTATACACATATATGGTTTGTTTATTCTTTTCTGGCGTCCATCCTTGACGCGTCAAGCATTCGCACAACATTTCAGTACGAAATGTTATTTTTCTACAACAACGGAAGATACAGATTACTAAAGCCATCTATTGGGGAAATAATGAATTGTTTTTCATTATATCCACGTACCTGTAAGAAAAAAGTAGAATCATTCTTTTATTGTTTATGAAGTACTGGAAAATTAAATTTGCAATCTCATAAAATGAAAACATTTTATTTTATCAATTCTAACGAAAATAAAATAATAATTTGCTTTAATTCCACAGATAGTTCTGGTTTCATTTCACACAATAATCGAATAGAAAATAACAATAATTCTTTTAAGATTAATCGGCCAATTGACAATATAATTTGATATTTATGAAGTATTTGCCTGATATTTGTCAGCAAACTTTCACAATTCACTGTTATTGTGGCCAGTAAACACGAGTGTCAAATACTCTTTTTGCCATCGTTCCGTCATTCTTAAGAATATCATTAAAATAGCAGCAACAACAGCAACAACGACAGTAAATACAAAGCAAAATCCTGAATTAAATGCATTTTTATCCACATTCATTTGCAGCAAATTCGCTGCGGTTGTAGTCGAAGTAATAGACCACACATTTCAAAGAAACGTTTAAACGTTTTCAAGCACAACGCTCACATACCGGCCAAAACCACTAACAGACATCCACTTCATCGTGGAGCACTGCAATGGACGCAAGATCGGCTGCATGAACGTTGAAAAAAAGTACTTGGGTAATACGTAGTAGTGGCTCAGTGGAAGAGCAATATCGAGTCCAGTTGAGAATTTTATGGCCGTCTGTTGCACGCTGTTAGCACTGTGTGGTGTTGCGCTGTCTTGGACAGTCGTCAGTCATTGAGTTTTGTAAAGCAACCTGTTTCGTGGGAACATTACCTTGCTGGGGGCTTTGCTTTAGCCTCAATACACACAGTCACAGTCACAGCCACAGCCAGGCTTATGAAGTCATGCCACCATAGACATTAGTCTCTTTTGGGCTTTGTTTTCTCTGTAAGAACTGACCAAATTGTCTAACACACAAACAGACAGATACATTAACGAAGTTAATAATAAAATCAGGCTTAAATGAAGTAGCGACTGTGTGCGCATGAGTGTGCGTTTCTTTATATTCCCTGCGTATGTACATACATAAGTACGTACCAAGGTTTATGTGTGTGAGTAGTGGCATTTTGGTGTTTGTATATTTGATGTTGTTGTACTCATAAATGAGACCTGTTAAATGAATGAAACGGAATGTTTTGCTTACTTTAATTAAACGCCCGTGTTTCTTTTTTTTTTTGTACAATTTCAAAATCTTTGTCTTGGCTTATTTTGTTTTCTCTTACTCCTGTTCCAACTTTGCGGCATCTTCTTCAGTCTGTTGTAATCCCTGAGCGCGTTGTACGTACAAATGTATGTACGATGACTAAGGGATCTTTGTTGAAGCTTCTCTTTCTCCACTTTGCTGTTTTTTTACTGTTGTAGCTCTTTTGATGAAGAACTACTTGACCAATAAAAACTGAAGTGTAGTAAAACAACATTGTACTTTATATTGTACATGTTCACTGAAATTTCTGTTATACTCTTGAGTATAGGGTGACATGAATATGTTAAATGCGTCACATGGTTGGTAATATATTTTGTGCGAAACTGCACACATAGTGAATTTTGGTACATTGAGCATTAGCTGAGTGTAACATAATTTTATAACGGTTTTAAAGTCTAAAATTGATTTTGTTCATAAACCAGTTGTAAAAACTATGATCGCTATTTGCTTAAAATTCTCGGTATTATAAACTTTGTTCCAAGGGCCTTCTAAAATGTTTAAGAGCATTAAAATATACTACTAAATACATACTAATATATTACTTAAAATGCTACCAAATCCGACGCCGTAGATTGATACTTATTAAATTTTTTGGTGAAAAAGTCATGACAGGCAGTGCGAGATGGCGCAATCACTGTCTGCCCATAAATCAGCCCCGTTTTGAGAATTGCTGCACGCACATAACGCACAACACTCAGTTAACAGTCTGGGTTTGCGGGAGAAACTCATACTGCACAGTACCATGACAATCTAAGACAACTCAGCAAACTCTTGAATTTTGATCGACTTCAGTGTGACCTTTACGGCCTTGCTTCACGATTTGGCACGATATTCTCTAGATCGGTCAGTTTTTCCGAATCATAACCATAGATTCAAATCCTATTTCCCATAATAATGCCAGAGAGTCAGAAATTTCTTTTCTCAGGCGGCCTTTAAAAAAAATGATTCAAGCACGTTTTAGACCCAAAACATCTTTTAAAATAGTGTTAATTCAAACGGTTTAAAAGCATATAAAGAGGTCTCCATAATCTGATATGTTTATCAGATTTATAGTGTTTTGCTGTTCAAGCTGCAATATTTAATCTACAAAAAGCGACCAAATGCTACAGAAAACAAATATTTTTATTTGGCAACGTTGATGAAAATTGACTGTACTTCCAATGTCAGTGATTTCAGTTAACACATTTTTTATATAAATACTTATAAGCAACCGGGAGAAAAGTGGAAGTCAATCAAAATTAATCACATTTTCAACACTTCTAGAGATGCACTCAATGCATATTTTGCGCTTCCAACGAAGCAGTTTTCAACCACTTTCAAAGCCACCACAGTGAAGTGTCTAAAGAAATGTTCTTATTTTCATTTATGATTCCAAGCAATTAAAGCAAAATATGTTCGAATGAAGTACCCCAAAAACTATTTTTTAAAGAACATAATATGCTGCGAGAAAGTAATTTCTGATAGTCAGCTTATTGAAGCTGCTTTTACAGTTTTTGGAAAATATTTGTTTACCTTCCTTTATATGATGACCGATATGCTAAGTTTGTCATTCTATTTGTAAAAACTACAAACATTCAGAGACCAGATAAAGAATATACATTTTTATGTCGCTAAGAATGCCCGTCGCCAATACTGTAGACTGCAGTCCATGGTAGAGAATTTGCAATAAAGATAATAAAATACAAAATCAGTTCTCTGAAATTTGATTTGAATTTTAATAACACCCACATCACTCATGAATATGAAGGGAAGAGGCATCGTAAAATAGTGATTGCTTCCTATGCCAACCCTATGTTAATTTCATTGGTGAATGGGGAATTTTTCACCGCTACTCTATCACAATTTGTGATGAATATTCGCTACTTTGGATGCACTTCTTTTGCTGGGCAGATTATGCATATTTGATATGGGCATTAACCGTAAGTATCTAACATCCTTTCAATGTTAGTATAAGGGCGTAATTCATTGTATTGATCTAGAATATTTTCGGTGGACACCTGCTTCACATACGCATCATTCTAAGCTAATAGTATTGGTTTCTTTATAGAGGTTTGGACTCTAAAATAAGCCATTTTTGTGGGCGATTTACTGAATAGGCTTTTATTTCAATAATTATTTTCCAGTTGAAAATGTCTTCCAACTTTCACTATGAATTTGATATGTAAGCTTTAGTACTCCATCAGAAAAATCAATATTAAAAGTGTGAACAGTATCGGGCAAACAATTCTATAACTTATTTCTTCTTTTAAAAAAGCATTATTGATCTCACTAGTTGTTTAAAATATAAGTAAATATAATTTGTAATTGGCAGAAATACCGGCAGTACAAAAAAGCCCTCGCCGTTTCACAAAAAATATTTGAAATTGTCAGATGTTAAACATCATAAGGTTTAAATAGCAGTCATTTTATATAAACATCCTATATTTATATATATTGAATTACTTATTTCATTTGAATAAATCTCCACCTGAGGCACATCCATTGATTGCAAAAGATTATGGCGGAACTGCTTTAAAAAGGAGGAGAAGTTTAAAAAGGATAAGTTTGAGCAAGAAGACAAAAAACAATTTCACACAGTTGAAAATCGTTGAGAAAGATAACAAAAAGTGGCGAAATTAGGTTCCATATGAACTGACGCTTGGAAATGTGGAACGTCGAATTTGAACATGTGAAGTGTTGTTTGCCGAACATAAAGGGCAGTGCATCGTATAGTTACTGGTGATGAAAAATTGGTCCACTACCCAAACCTAAAGAAAGAGAAATCATCATCATCAACATCGACAGCCAATCCTTATGTTCATGATGAAAAATTTCATACTATGTATTAGGTAGAATAAATTTGTTGCTCAAACTAATTGAAACCATTACTGGGGCTTCTTACCAAATGAAATTGATGGTATTGAGCCGTATACACAAGGAAAAACTTGACCACAATTACTTAGGACACAGCAAAATTTTCCTGTTGCATTATAAGGTCTGTCCGCGGTTTTCGTCGACAGTCGAAACCTTCTTAAAAACCCTCCGTTGGGAAGTTTTATCCCAGCTACCGTATTCACCAGACATTGGCCCTACCAATTATCATACGTACTGATAGAAGGCACAGGGCCTGTTTTGAAGCGCTTCACATTATATTAAGAAAACCGAAAACGGGTCGATTCCTTAAAATATGTGGTTTTCTGTTGGTGGGGAATTTTTGTGCTGCAAAAAAAAAAAGGGGAATAGTAATGGCCAGCGATGGGCGACATTTTGAATAATACAGTACAGTTTTTTTTCACAAAGAATGACCAATATAAAAAAAAACTGGCTACTTATTTGTACTCCCAAAAGAGTCCTATATTTGCAATAATTTTTGTCAATAAATTTGTTGCTTCTACAGTTCATCATTGAACAAACCTTTGAACTATGATATCATTTCCGTCATGGTATTGGTAACTTGGGAATCGTTCTTTTTACAATATTAGTTTTAAGTACGTTCATATCTTTGCGGTTAATTAATATATTTTTCAGCTAAACTTTAACTGTTAACACGTATACTATTTCTATAGTTACTAACAACTTTACTTTATTATAGAACAAAACTACTAACAGGCGTACAGATTAAGGACAGAACTCATATTTTCTTAAAGTTTTAAAGAAGTTTTCAAGTTCACTTTATTATAGAATGAAACTACTGACAGGCGTACAGATTAAGGACAGAACCCATATTTACTTAAAGTTTTAAAACTTCAACTTAGCATAATAATAATGTATCTTTAAACGTCGTTATCTTAACGTTGTTGTTGTACATCCTTACTTGTGATCGTTCACTACCTTTACATTTTTATTCATACGTACATAACAATCTTAAAAGTTGTATTGGTAGCATTTTAATCAAGATCAACCATAAAGATTATAAATGACTTAAAAGCAATTAGGTTTTAGTATACCCATTACAAAATCAAGTATATTATCTTTAATCAATCCACTTTCTGGGGATTATACTTAAGCCTCATTTTGCATTGAACCAAAAAATGGGTTAAATTTTTTCAAAGATTACTTCAATATCGTAATGCGGACAGCTGTTTTTCCATTTTGTCTTGCTCTCCGCTGTTTCCTCTCTGATATTTTCAATAATGTAATTCATTTTCGGGCTGTGTAATTTAACTTGTATTTATGTTATGACTTACATTAACAACACCTTTGAACAAGTCATCCAATTGCTTCCAAACATCATATCAAAAAATTAAGTTCACTTTTTACGCCATTAAATCATCAGAAAACACTGACAGTTAAAGTTAAAGAACCCATATTTACAAGTTCGTGTGTACTTGTTTTACGTTAATTGGACAAGTTACTGGTAATCATGCCTTTGCATCTTGGCAGTTAAATCAGTTTCGTTGCAAGAACTTCCACATCTTTTGACCCTCTTTCATGTGAAGCCTACTAATACGGTTTTGTAGAGATAATATCAACTAAAATGAAATTCAGTCAAAAGTTTAAAACATTAGGTGTTATCTGACAGTATTAGTGACAGTTTATGTACGCTGATTAATGTACTCAATGGGACTATGGATAGCGTCGCCACTGGAAAGAAATAAAAATTATTATATATTAAAAAAAATTCCGAAGATGCGTAAGATTTTGTAGGGAAGAAATTAAGCCTATAAGAAATTTAGTTTTCAAACTCACCTAAAGGATATCGAAGTTCACAACTTTGACCACATAATATTTATGAGAGCTTGTAAAGTTCATAAATGTTAACAAATTTGCATCATTTGTCGCTTTTCGCAAACCTTTTAATAAGCTCAAAAAGAGATATAAATAATACGCTATCATTGTTTCAAAAATAAATGAAGTTAAAAAAACTATTTTCGATTCTTGGCCTTGTTAAAATATTATCTTAAAAATTACCATTATATTGTTTCCAAAATATTTACCTTGAAATTTGTGGATGTGGAAAAGTTTCATGTTTTTAAAAACGAAAATGTAACATATATTTATGATACATTTTACGGTTTGTCCCTCTGTTGTTTGGACAGTCATATATAAAATGCTACAGTATGAGCTGAAAGTAGGTTTACATTGGGATACCAATGTTGTTATACAAATAAATAAAAAATCAGTAGATTTTTTTTTTTTTCAGAATGATCACTATAGTATAAATGCTTTCATAAGAACTTTTTACACATTTTTTAGCATTTCGCTGTGTTTGTCGTGTCACGTTGGCATAAATAGGCACTTATTCGATTTGTTGAGCTGAAACCGAAGCAAATAAAGTCATCCACCAGTACAAAGTTATAGCCGTTAATGTTCACGTATCGTCTCTTACGTGTAAACTGTTTGCTAGTCAAAGCAATCAAATTAATTTTATCCTCATTTGTTACCAAACCAACTTATGCGGATTTCTTCTTTCTTCTTGAGTACTCTGGAGTAAATCTTACATATATCTAAGATATCTTCAATGAAAACTTCGTGTCAGTCAGTGGCATCATACAAAGACATATCAATTTATTTGTTAAATTTGCGGCATCATAATATCGAAAACAGTTTTATAAGTGACGAAAATGTGACACGCACTTTTCTTGGTTCTTTACCAAGATTTATAGTAGATGAATATCCAGAAAATTATCGATTTACCATGTCCAAAGACATGCTAATGAGGTCCAATTATATCGACAGAGCAGACTTTACTTTTCACACAATGCGTTCGAAATAACGATCTTCTGCCACTTTTTAATTCTCTTTATATTCTTCCCTCACGTCGTTTTGGAAATTGAAATCCGATTGCCATGGATGCAGTATCCTTTCCTTAAACGCGATTTTCATATCCAATTTCTCTTATCCGCGTTACCTGTGAAGTAGGAATACGAAATAAATTATTTTCCCAGTACAAAGAATAAAAAGTTGTGCAGGGTGTCCGTCGGGAAGGTATACTATTTTGTTTTAGTAAACATTAGTATTGACAGTTCATATTTGGCAGACATGAAGTAGAGACGTGGCAAACTTATTATGGAAAAATATTCGATAAACCAAAGTGTTTTAATCGTTAAAACATTTTATCAAAATCAATCATCGATTACTGTGGCGATGAGAAAGTTACGTGAAATTTTTGGGGGAAACAACGTGCCAACAAAACGCACCATTTGTCGCGTAGTGAATGATTTTGAAGAAAGAGGGTCTGTACCTGATAGGGCCAAGCATGGACCACAACGTACTGCAAGATTGGCTGAAAACATTACTGCTGCTCAAGGAAGTGTTCAAAACAATCCATCAACCTAAATTCGACGCCGTGCTCAGGAGCTTGGTCTTCAAAGAACAACTTTGGCCACAATTTTGCACTAGGATTTGCATTTGTTTCCATTTAAGATTCAGTTGACACAAAAGCTTCTTTCATAATGATGGATATGCGAATAAACAGAATAGTCGGTTCTGGGCAATGGAAAACCTTCAAATATTCCATTAGTCACCTTTGCATCCATTAAACGTGACAGTCTGGTGCGCAATTTGGTCAAGACGAATCATTGGATCTTACTTCTTTGAAACTAAAAACGTCGTAACGGTAACTGTCAGTGGGGAGCGATATCGTGATATGATTGAAAACTTTTTAACGCCACAACTGCATGCTTCGGACTTGATTAACATGTGGTATCAACAAGACGGTGCCACATCGCATACAGCCAGGATTACAGCCTCTTTCCACAACAAGTTATTCCAGGAAATGTTGATTGGACTGCTCCGCATTTCTTTTTGTGGGGCAATCTAAAAAGCAAGGTTTATGCAAACAAACCAGAATCGCTTAAGCAACTCAAATAAAATATTCGTGATGAAATGAATGAAATACCGCGTGAAATGTGTGAGAATGAAATGAAAAATGTGCTCAAGAGGGCTCGCATTTGAGGCGCTAACAGAGGCGAACATTTATGATATTGTATTCCATACATAATTGCCGACATTAAATAAAACATTGATCAATATAAGATCCATTCTCTTTCATTTAATCAAAAATTATAAACAAACAAAGTAGTTTACCTTCCCGATAGACACCCTGTATTAATGTCATGAAATTGTAAATGAATATGTATAAGTTAATAAAAATGTATAAATTATTATAAATTAAATGGAACGTAAAAATATGTTATATATATATTTAAATCATAACTAAAACAGACAATCTTATCTGTCATACATCGCACATGGAAAATAATTCCAAGCGCGCCGTTTTTATATCGTTTGTAAGATGTGCAGATAAACCAATTTTCGTCAAGGCTTAGTTCAGTTAATTCTGTATCGATGTGTAGAAGGCAGTTTATAGTCGACAAATAACTGGCACGAGTCGATCTGTGTTTTTTTCTCTTCTTCACGATTTGTCGCAGTATAATTTCCTGAAGCCGCACTGAAAGTTTCCAACCAAATCAGACAGAATAGAGTTTAATCGTACAGATACCACATTCGGCAAAAGCTTATTTGCGATAGACAAAAGGCTGATATCGCCATATTTGTTATACAAGTTGGGATGTTCGTTTTTGTACCCAGGATGACTGAATATGATACAATCGTTTCCGGGGTAGAAGGGCTAGTGAAGAACCTCGATACGTAAAACCTATTATTATTTTTTATTTTTTGTATCGCTCAACAATATATAGGTATTTTTTGTGCCAAACAACCGAATCTGTCAGTCTCACAGAGTCAAATGGTTCTACTTATCACTCCGAAAAATTATTCATATACTCACTTGATTTTCTATACAAGCAATTACAGGTATAGAAAATATCAACTTGTCAAGAAGATCACGAGTTTTAATACCTTTTGATTTATGTCTTTAAAGAGTTCCCAATTTACGTTAATGAGTCACAAACTATGAGAGTGCTTAAAGGCAATGGTTGTGTTGCAATCAAGCCTCGCATTTATGAATCTGTTTTAAGAAAAGACTAAAAATCTAATAATAAACATAGACGGCCATTAGGAAGATGTTATGTCCTTTTTACAACACCTACACTTTCGGCCAGTGTAATAAATTTTTTTAACATGGTTAATTTCTGCCTTGGTAAATTTGTGGCAGAAATCTCAGTAAATCACGGATTTAAATTAAATTAAATGACAAAATCACTGTTACTTGCCAATAATCTACATTCTTACATTTTTTTTCGTTCAATTATCCATAGTCCGTATTCAGTGAGTGCACTTTAAAATTACTTTCATTAATTCTGCGTTAAAATGAAAGGTTTCCCAGTAAAGTGTTCACATCTGTTGCGTTGACATGGCCGTGCATTAATAATTCAGTGGCAAGTTAGATTTATGCAAATATTCCAGACATGTTAACATTATTGTTAAACACATAATATAGATTTTTAATCTTACCTTAATCGTTTGCTGATTGTTTAAAAACATGCTAGTTTGTTATTCATACCGTAGGTGGTTATGGCGATAAACTGTGTAATAAATGCTAACAATTCTCACGCAGAACCCACATAAATTCTTGAGCGGAACACACCTTGCTATAGTTCAGTGAATTTGAAATTTTCAAATTGAATATTGATAGGAAAAGCGTAGTAGGTAAATGGAAATTAATACGAAATAATGTTACACGTTTAATGTAGTTAAATGTATCCGACATATTCAAATAAGAACAAATAATTGACAATTGAAATTTAATTGGAAATTACAAATTTAATTACACATTTTATAAAATCAATACAAATTGATTTTTATTCCAGAGTTGTTTCCATACATTACCCCCTTTTCAAATGAACTCCCATTTCCCCGTCTCGCGTTTTTTTCGTTGCATGCATTTCTAAAGTCTTCGTATGTAATAACAACATATTTACATTTAGGATACAACAGAAAGGACTTATCTACAAAAAGCTAAGTTCCTAAACAAACATTTTGTTTTTTATATTTTTGGTTCCCTCTTGTTTATTTGTTGTTATTGTTGTCTTTTTCGCTATCACGTAGCCTAAAGTATTCAGAGTTTTCTACATGAAAGGCAGAAGCATTTCTTCTAGTACTTCAAAGTACTTCAAAATGAAATCGGTATTATTTATTGCCAAAGATATTTTTAATGTTTCATCGAAATCGCACTGCATACAATTCCGAAGATAAAAAAAAGGAAATCTGCAACCACTTGTTGGCCAGCAGACATCTAAGAAGTCTTTGGACGACTACTCTATAATTCTTCAACAACATACAATCGTGACTTACTTCATGCAGCATTGTGTTGTTTTGCTGAAGAGACAAGCCGACGAACGGTGGAATGTTTTCCAACTTCCCAAAGACTGGTGGTTACAGACAGCCAATTGATTTGGCACAAGCAGTTGCTGGCTTATTTCGCCAAAGAAATCTGGGGTGGAGTGGCAACGAAGCCACAGAGCGCGGAGAAGATGAGAGGAAGCACAAAAAACTTGGCCATATGTAATGGTACAAAAAAAAGCGCCTTAAAGCCGGTATCGAAGAGCATCATCCATCGTTTGTACTTCTTTATTGCATAAGACCATAGGTAGTTTCGTAGTGGATGACTCTAAAGGTGGCGATGAAAGGCCACATATTGATGGATGTTCGAGTTGATTGGTTGGACAGGAATCGCGTTATTTGTGAGTCTACAAAATTCATGTGAAATAATAAATTTTATTCACCAAAGATATGGAAGATGAAGCGAATTTTCTTGCAGACAACATATTAGCATAAATATCATATTTCTTCTATTTCGGAGGTTGGAAAAAAGCCGGCGCAGAAGTGTCAGACAGATGAACATATTTTGTTTAACCATTTCCCGATAAGGCAATCTCGTCAATAGATAACTTTCCATTAGATGATAGACGATTATTTTACTAAATGATTACATTACATGAGTAAAATTTAATCAGAAAAATTCAAAATGTGGTTTGTCCAAATGGCGGTCAAAGTTTTGATTATCGGAACTACATTTTGTTACAATATTGCTTAGTGAAATTTTTTAAAAATTATTGCCGTAGAACATTCAAATGATTCATTTCATTTCTGTCTTTTAAGAATTGGCAAAAAAATGACTAATATATTTAGGTGTTGGATTAAAATGTGCCAGTGCCAGTGTTTTGTGCAACAAATCTCATTAGGGGTTGTGGGAGACAAGAAGCTGTAAGCTTAAATTTTCTTTTGTTCCTTTGGAATGTTTGCGAAATAATTCAAAAACGTCTGCATTAATGTTGCGAAATCATTCATTTCTTGTGACCAAAAGCGTTCACATCCTTTCTTGAAAACACCAAATTGCAGAAAATTTTAGTAAAATTAGCAGTTACAAGGTCAACATGTGTCGCGAAAGAGCTTTTGCTTGACCTTTATCTTTCACATTTACCTTACTGGCATTGTTTTAAAACAAAGTCATAACTTTTACTTATTCTATAATATTATGTAACTTTACTTTATATTATTTTGGACTGTTTTTAAGAATTATCCTTTCCAACAATCTCGGGTGTTGGATCTTTCACACACATTTTAGTTAAATTTCCTTAGTCTTACATTAAAAAATGATTAAAAGTGTATTTAGAAGGTGGAGATGGGCAAATCTGAATATTTTCAAATTATGTTTGTGGAACATTTGCGACATTTTGTGGTTTTTGAGAAAGAAAAAAAAGGTATTATGAGCACAGAAAGACACACAAACAACTTGTCAAATATTTTGTTTCGATATTTATGCATTTTAGTGTACATTTTTAATAATTACTATTAAAAATGCGAAAAAATGAATGTCGTATTCGTCCTTTTTCCATAAAAATTCTTATTGTCAAAATCCTTCAAACAACTCATTTGAAGAATCTACGAATAAAATATAGAATATAAACATTGAAACATATTAGCAGATCAATTGTTCTACTCTATTTTACTACTATTCTCCAACATTTATTCCACTATATTTCCAGCTGGATGTTGGGCCATGGAAAATTTGCATTTAAATTACTAAGAAGGAAACTCTGAACGCTAATATATTAGCGTTACGTTAGGATTTGGGGAAGCCATTTAATAAATATTTCTCCACACAATATATTTTTTCAAAATAAATACCATTTCCTAAATGATTTTTATGGCACCTCAATTGTGGACGCAGATAATTGTTGGGACTGTTAAGCGAATTAAAGTGTGCACCCACTCAGAGAAATCATTTGGTGAAAAAATTGTAATTCAGTAAATTACAGTTGACCGAGTATAGTTTGAAATCTGATTGTCTTCTGATCTATATCAAAACAATACACTGGGAAGGCAGTAAAATTTACCTTCTTAATTTCGAAATTCATGAGGTCCGATATTTCGTTATTTGCTATATGAAAAATTTTATTTGAGGCCCATATTTACCTTATATAAACTTCAGCAAAATCGTAATTTTTATAAAGATTTCAAGAAAAATGAGAAATAGCTTTAAATTGGTCTCATCATGGAATAGAGAAAAGTTGGGAGCAAACCAGGAACTCTACCAGCAGTAAACTGTCGTGTCGACAATAATGTTAATTTTAGAAAAAGGAAAGAACCTTTTTTTTGTAGAAAACAAATTCCGTCGAAAAGTAGTGAAACGAACATAAACAACTTCATTAAATAAAATATCTTCTTCCATCTAATAGTGGACAGTAGCTCAAAGTAGGCATCCCATTGCATGCATCCCTTGAAAGAGATGTCAGAGGACTTCTCTTAATCACTGAGTTTAAACGTATTCTTTTATTGAACTCATTAGAATGGCCTACTACTAAATGACGAATGTCAGTTGGAGAAACTTTTCCCAGACTTGCCAATTAACCGACTACTCGACATGTTCGTCAGTATATCGGGACGATCACTACACAAAGGGAGATTGTATCTCGATGCTGTTATGGTCAGAAATTCGTTCAGTATGCTAACGTTGCGAGAGGGTGCGTTATCGTGTCGCAGAATCCGTGAGTGCTTCTTTCAACGAATGTGCCCTCTCAGTCCTTCGGATCTTCTAGCAAGAATTCAAAGCGCACAAAACCGTTATAATCTAAGAAAGCAGTCAACATTTCCTTGAGTTTTGCTTAATTTTGACATAGTTTTTTCGGTTTCAGCTCAGTTAAAAACCCATGTCTTATCACCAGTTACGACTCGTTCTACGCAAGTTTTTAATGCAAATTCAGGTCGTTCAAGCTGTGCTTCATACCCAAACAATGGACTAAAATGGTAAAAATTGATTCGTTAGATGCGGAAATTTTGCTGCTAACTCCCTCTAGCTTAAATTTCACTCACCATTTCCTTCACTTTATGTCTACTTCGGTTGAAAACATTGATGATCTTCCACAGCGAGGCAAATTTTCCATCACATCTTGACCGCTTTTGAATGCACTGTAGCGCTCATATAGACGGGATTTTGAAAAAATCCATTCGTCTTCTGTAATTTCATTCGTAATACAAAATTTGAGATAAATTCGTTGCCCAATTTTTGTATCAACTGTAGAAGTCTCTAAACACAATTAAAATGGACTGACAAAATCGAGCACCATAAACAAACCAAAAAAACATATCGCTTTCAATCTCTACGTCAGTACAAAGAGTAGTTATGCCAACTTACAATTTATAAAAATAATTCCGACTACCCCTTTAAGCTGGACTTTTAAATGATCAATTCTCTGCACTTTTATGGCAGGAAGTAAAAAAAATTTGTGGCGAGAAATGAAGTGTTTTTCCGAAAAATGAGTTTAAATAATATTTCACTGATTGGATTATTATTGATTGGAGTATATTAAAATAAATTTGAATGGATAATAAATATTTTATGCTTTATTTACCAATTCCCGGTACTCTTTTGACAAAATGTATGTTCTGTATTCCCGGTACTCTTTTGACAAAATGTATGTGCTGTATGTATAAGTAAGGTCAGTAGAAGCAGAATAGGAGATCTTCTTCTACGAACATAGTTTTGCATATGCATCCTCTTATGAATTATTAGTTATTATTATTGTAATATCTGCGTAGTGACTTAGAACTATATTACTTTATTTCAGTAAATCACCCCCTTAAGAAAGCTCTCAATACCTAGATGTTTGCGTCGCTTTATGGGATTGTTTGATCGAAAATATATGAACTTATCCATTACATAACGCATAACTGGGCATACTTTTGACTTTAAGGGCAATTATTTCAATCAATATGAAGACTTCTAAGAACACAATCTTCGTTTCTTCAGTTTTTCATTCTTTCTTTTAAACAAGGCGTACATAAAAGCCATACTGAAATGTACCACTTCCAACTTCATTGTCTTCTATTTTGGATATTTTTCTTTTCATGCATTAAACTACTGAACAGATTACTTTGAACTTTACCACTTTTCTACATATTCAGTACATTGTCGATATGATCAACAACTAGACCATGAGTTTGTTGTCCAAAAATATCATCGTATATTTTTTGCGTTTACAATCATCAGCAGGTTACGTTCAGTCAACCTTAAATTAATAAATACAAATACTTCAGACTTAAGTGAGGGTATTCTTAGAAAGTAGGTGAAGTGTGTACATACTATTCTACAAGTACCACATTATGCATAATTTCATTAACTTGATAATTTTGTAAAATAAAATATATGCCAGTACAATGAATGTCCACTCATAAGCACTTGAATTCTTTCTTACTCTTCTTCTTTCGCCTTACGAATGCATATTAAATGGCTGTGAATATATTTTCTTGTCATTCACAAGATATTTATGATAATTAAATAATTGTATTATAGTAGTAACGACTTAAAGTTATGCGCAAAGATTCAGCAGTCGGAATTGGTTTCTTTGGAGATGCTTCATATTACGATCACAGAACGAAATTCGTTTTACATACTTTTTATACAATACATAAAAAATAAGGTTCATGTTGTGGCGAAATTATCACAAATGTTCTTTCAAATTCCAGACATGAAGCCTAAGAGAGTGGGCCATAATCACTGGTTGAGTACCATATTTTTTTTATAGAAAATATACAATTCAGTCGGTGTCCTGGCAAAAGAGGTATAACTAATGCTTCAGAAACAAATGGCTAAGCCATTTGCCACACTAAATTGCTTTTGCAACGCACAATTAGAGACAAATTCTTCATTCAATTTATTTATTTAATGTAAATGTTGCACTATGAGATGATGAGATGAATTGACAAAATAGATTATTGTGAACAACTAAATGTTACGTCGCGCTGAAACTCCGAGTGAATATTGAAGGCAGTTATGCTTAGTTAGAGGCAAAAATAATTTTGGCAATCCCTTTAATTCCTTATTCTTTTCAGAATAGTATAAACGGTTTATATATATTTTATGGAGTCTCAGAAGAATGTTTCCAGTTGTTAGAAACAGCGTCGACTGTAGCAAAAAAAAAAAAAAATTAAAAATTTTCTATTTTTTATTTTTCTCTTTTTATTTTTCGATAAAATTCTGTTAGTATTTAGAATGTTCGAGCTTTATTTAATATTTTTTATTTCCATCGACCCTTTAATCATTTACAAATTTAAAAAGAACACACATCTGCTAACATCCTCAGTCTGCCAAAAACGCTAATTTTCCGTACGTACTTCAGTGGAAAACATCAATAAATTTTCATTGATAGTGAAATTTGTTTATGACATATCGGCTCAAGCCTACGACTTAAAGCAATACGAGTGGCTTGAAATGTCCAGTTGTTGAATTCCCAGCACTGTCTTTTACATGGCAGAGGTAAATTCACCTTACTGTTGTGCATTAAGTACGATGTTCGTGACTATATTTGATGAATCGACAAAACCCACTTCGATTGTTACGACCAATACCATCGAGTATCGATTTCATAGCAAATACTTCATATATGATTTTGACATTCGGAATATTCGTCTTTTCTTTGTAGTTAGCAAAAAGAGGAAAAATTGATTTTTCTCAAAATTACTGCGGCATTACACTGATGTTGAAAACGAAACTTGTCAAGGCATTCGATCGTTCAGTTCACATCTCATCCTTTATCGCAACCTTAACATTATGATGAATTCTGTCAGCTATTCTGCGGTTCTTCGTCCATTCATTCATAAACCTATAAGTTTTTTCATTCATGAGAAAAATTAGCAATTCTTTGTTTTTAACCGAACCATTACTCAGATACTTTGGGCAAAAATGTACAACCTATCTTTAATATTCAATACATAATTCAAGTGCAGCGTGTAAAACAGCAAATAAAAACTTTAATGACAATGTTGACAAAATAGACATTCCTTAAACAACAACAACAACAACAAAGAGCGTCTACCAAACTTTACTTTACGATTTCAGTTAAACAATGCAAAACATTTCCCCTACACAGCATTTAGAATGTGTTTCCTTAGTCATATGGCGGGACTGCCGTACGTTAAAAAGACTTTCGGCTCCTTGAAACCCAGCGAGCGACTGTAATCTTCATCACTTTTGTCTTACAAACACGATCGAGACAAAGTCGCTTACTTTCGCTTGGTCATGAATATTAATATTGTTAAATACTCGTGGCCCATGTGCATTTATGAAGCTTTTTGCTCAGATTTATCCTTAGTTTGTACTTGTTTTTGTAATACTGTTTGTTGTTGTTATGACAACAATGCGAACATGAAACTAAAAAAAATGATTAAATATTATTTGTTTTTTTTTTCATAAGTTTTTCATAGAACATAAACGGATTCATGAGCGAAAAAAGAGCTACAATACATTCCAGTTTATATGCAATTGTTTAGTTTTTTGCCAATAAACTATAGTTACCATTGTTAATAAAACGAAAAGAATAGAAACGTGCATTGAAACTTTTACTCCTGCAGTATAATTCGTTTCGCAGCTTCAACATTTCGATGCAGCGAGTATCTATTTTATATGAAATATTGGACAGCGTCACCGAAAACCAAATCATACCAGAAAATAGTTTTGATTTCTTTTATTTTCCAACAATTTTGATTTTCAGTTAGTGAAACGTTTAGTTTTATTTGGTTTGGAATTTTTTTATTTCAAAAAACAACATTTTCAATTAGCTGTGAAAATTTCTGAGAGCCTGGTATTTTATAATAAACTAGCCGACCCGGCAAACGTTGCTTCGCCTTCAAATTTTATTTTTATTGGAAATGTTTCAATGTTAAACAAAATTCTGTCTAAATACCGTTAGCAGGAGCAGAAATAATTGCTTTTTAATTTGTGGTTTGTATAGGAGTTACCACTCCCCATTGTCCAATCCCGCCCATATTTGCAGCAGCACTTAAGATATGTACACCAAACCGATGTACCAAATTTTTTTCAAATACCGTAAACAGGAGCAGAAATATTGGATATTTAATTTATGGTTTGTATGGGAGGTACCACGCCCCTTTGTCCAATTGGACCGAATTGTAAATCTAAACCATCCCGGGCACCACCCAGACGCATATACAAAAATTTATGCAAAGCGGTCCAGCCGTTTAGGAGGAGTTCACTGACAACGCCCGTACAGTAGAATTATATATATAAAGATGCAAAAAATAAATTATTTCAATCATTTTCCACCTAGCAGTCTTTCTTCTCTGTCAAAAAATGAAAATACGTTAATTTTCAGTTCACATTCAAATTAAAAAACGAAATTGAACAAAATGACTCTTTTATTTCAGATTGTCGAATCAAAATAAATAGTTTAGTAAAAAGAAACACATTATTTTCAATACGTAGTTTTAGTGAGCCGTATCGATTGTTGTGTAAACGTGATTTTGTTACGATACAAGAGAATCCAGAAGGCTAAAAGTGTGAAGACTGTTTATGATCCTGATGCAATAATAACCAATATTGCGCAGTTTTTTTCGTCGACGTTCCGGTAATTTTAATGTCAAAAAAAGTCGAAAAAGTCGATAGAATCAAGTCTTACCGTGATGTAAGCACTGTTTCGTTTGCCTAAGAGCAAGAAGAACATCATTAACCGAATTTCCATCTGCGAATCACTGCTGAATCGCAACAAAATCGATCCATTTCCGAAAGGGATGGTAGCTGATGATGAAAAGTGGGTCACTAATGCCAACATCAAGCGAAAATAGTCATAGTCAAATCATCGACGGCCGACGCTAACGGTGGTCGAGACAAGATGGACGATCAGGAAAGTTTTGCTGTGCGTTTGGTGAGATTGACAGGGAATCATTTATCATGAGCTGATTCTCTATAGTCAAGCTCTTAAATTGGACCTGTACTGTTCTAAAGGAAACAATTGCCAAATAGGGTAATAATTGTGTTTCATCAGGATGATAAAGAAAAAGTTTAAACTATTGAAACTAAATTTACGATTAAACGAGGGCCGCAAGACTACTCAAACACACAAAACCCGATTAGTAGTCATGAATATAAGACTATGCAACATTCATATTTTATCTGGCATTATATCTCGTCGATGTTCTGAGATATTCTTCTCTAAACCCTCCCAAACCATGGTTCTGTCTTTAAATGGTTTTCCAGAACCCCTGATTCGTTAAACTAACACTACCACACTTTCGAAAGGAAACACTTTCTGATCAATTTAACACTTCAATTTTAGCAAATTAATTTACTCATTTAATCTTTGAATTCATATTTAAAGTAGTTTAATTTTAAGTTAAATTATTTATAGATTTAAGTTAGGATAAGTTAATTTTACAAATATATTTATATATATATAGAAAATAAATCATTTTACAAAAACCGATTCACTTTACGCACAATTCTTCACAATCGTCGAAGCAATTAGACTACCATAATCAGCGATTTTTGTAATAATACTTTTTCTAATAATAATTTTTTTAAATATTTACTCACCAGCTCGATGATCGATGAAGGCCTCCATAGGTTCGATGCTTGTGATGGAAATTAAATATTATATAATTGGTGAAAATGATGATGTTGGTTGGTCCTGTGCTTAGGGTTTGATTAGGGTTTTTGTAACATGACTTTAGTTAAAAATTTAAACATTATTAGAATAAGAAAGTTTTAAATAAATTTTAGAGATTTTAAACGAATTTAAAAATTACATTATGACGAATTGATTTTAAGAGAATATTTTTAGGTTAAGTTTTAGCATGGTTTGTGACTGTTTTCAATATATCTGCTTAGGTTGTTTTTGTAGAATAAGTTTGAAGCATGATATTGTAGGTTAATTTCTTTAGGTGATTGTTAAACAATATGTTGTGTTGAAAATGTCTTGTCTCTGATCTTGGACAGGCGTATATGCTGTCGAAGTGCTCAGAGGTGGAAAAATCTTGGTTAAGTGTTACTGAACTTAATTCTCGCCACATATAATTGCAACAAATATTCCCACAAGTTGCTTTAATTGATAAGTTAGGGCTTTTAATGTTTGGTAAGCGTCGAGCCCGTCTGCAAAAATGCTGGGCTGCTGGACGCTTCAGCTTTCGTTATCACAAATACTTGCGTAATGCAGCTTTCAATTTTGGTTATGTCTTATTATTTCTCTATTTATTAACCTCTAACTAAAGAGATTAATTATGAGCACGTCTTCACTCCTCGGGATTGTCAGCAAAAAGGAAAGGTTTTAATTTCTTGTCGATGCAAGAAGAGTTGACATAAATCAGGTGATCGTTGTTTATGTCACTGCTGACAAAACAAGTCTGTGGTAAACAGAAGTCACACATCTTTTCGAAAACAGTTGTAATAATATTTGATTCGAGTCTTGAATAAACTGTTGCCGTTTTAGCATTTTTTTCAGCATCGTCCATTACAATTTTTGGCAAAATTTCTTTTTACATGGTCACATATACACTTAGAGATGTAGGAGGGACATTCTCGTAAAGGTTTAAATCTCAACTAAATCGTATTTTTATAAATTTAATATTATGCCGAAGCAGGAAGGATTCACTTAAACACTTTGAACGGAAACAACAACGGTTTTTGTAGAAAATATGAACAAAATAGTACTTTGAAATTATTGCTTTTGATTTTCTTGTAATTTTGTCATTTTCAAAAAAACAAAATATATTTTTGGCTAAACTTTTTTGTTCCTTTACTTTCAATCAAATGTTTCCATATCACCTATTTTAGAGAATATATGATATTGAACCAGTAATCCATAAATATTTATTCATTTTACCTCATATACCTTTAATCATTTAAGAAAGTTATGGCCGTAAAACATTTTCTCAATAAAGATATGTTGATTAGCTTATTGTAATTTAAAATTTAATTTTAAGTCACTTCGATTTGTTCGTACAACCACCACTTTTGTTTTCCAAGTTCAACAGTGTCTATGATTTAAACACGGATACATTTCCTAGAGTTAAAATGTCTTCAACCAAGAATCGTTTATGCTAAATAACATACAAAGACAATTCATAGAAACCTTCATAATTTTCAACTAATTTGCGCACATGTACCCCTGTCATCGAATACAAAATCACCATCTTTTTATTAAAATCTCATAATGTTTTTTCCCACCAATGATGGTAATAATAAAATGCAGGAACAAGCAATAAAATATCATCGAAAACCATTATTGGTCATTTCTATAGAAATAAAATATGTGACATAAATTTGAACCAAATTAAATTCGCTCAAAAAAGATGAAAAGAAATAAAAACATTTAATATGATTGCGGTCATTAAAGAACTTTAAAATTTATAACACATTGCAAAGAAATTAACATAAAACATGGTTTTTTTTTATAAAAATGAGTAGCCAAGTAGAAAATACACATTGAAATTTATTCTATTTGAATATTAGAAGTGCAAACAATCGCCTCTTGATGACCTTTAAGTGATTATATTTTATTGATGTTTGAAAAAGATGTTATGAGAAACAAAGCTATTGTTGAAATCAGTGTAGGAATTTTAGCAATATTGTTTTAATGGATTGTTGTTTTTGGATGCTTATTCGTAAATGTTATCTAATGAATCTATGACTCAAATCATTTTACCAGATCTAAATCAGCACAAACTGCATTAGTTTCTTAACATGATATTCGAGCACCCGCAGTTAGTTCCCTTGTAATATTCGATTTACGGAGGCAACAACTCATTTGCTATTTGTTTCATAGAATGTCATTAGTTTAATTTTTATTATCATCCAGGAATTTTTAGCTCGCTAGATATACCGCATTATACAAGTCGTCCCCTCTTTTAGGGAACAGCTGCTTACCGTTTTATGCCGCTACTTTCACTATCACGTTATCAGACTACTTCTATATATCTCATTCTCCATAACGTTTAGGCAACCAGAGAAGGCAAATTGTACTTTGCTTTGAATGAAAACGATTTAGATCAGGGTTGCCTAGAGAAAGCATTCATTCTCTCCAAATATATATTCTGGGAATTAATCATTTAAAAGCCTGTCGCTAAGTAGACACAACTGTCCTCTATACCGACGCGGGGTTTTAGCACGATCTGTCACACTTGTAGAAGATTTTCATAACTCTGGTCGCCCATCAAAGTCTTTAATTTAAGTTAACATCGATAAAGTGAAAGAAATGGTGTCTGAAAATCATCATTTGTGTTTCATATATAGATAGTCGTATTAGTTTTGCATTTTCGAAAGACATGAATTTTCTTCATAAACTCAACCTTGTAAAAGTCACTGAAAACATAAGTCAGTTCCAACCTCACGTTCATAAAACCAATCATAGCTGCTTCTCTGCTCTACAATAATCAAACTCTCAGTGGAGACCAGCACTGTTAACAATTTGACCGTCTAAAGGAAGTAACTATCTAGAGGCATTCAGCTTTGGGCAATAGGAGAGGAGTTGTATTACATCAGGAACGCGCAAGGCACACAGGTCGATAATTACTAGTCAGAAAATTCACGAGCTTGATTAGGACATTTTTATGCATACATCTTACATCCATCTGATTCTAAGTCTTTACAACCTGTTGTTGTCTATGGCGAACGGCTTTGCCAGTGAAAAATTCGCTTCAAGAAAAGCCAGTGAAACTTGACAGACCCAGTTTTTTGCCAATAGGGAGGACTGCATAATTCCAACTATGCCAAATAGAGCCTTTAATGTTATGCAAAAATAATGAATTTTTTACTACACATTATATTAAATGTATACGAGTTATAACTATGCCCTATTACGCCGAAATGTCGCGAAAAGTCATAAGATTATAATGCAATATCAGCTCCCGTGTGTTTTGTTTCTCAACAATCGATTTTGGATGAACTTCAACAAAATAGTCCTGAAGCAAATGACGAACAGCAAATGGAATTCGAAAAACCAGCGATGCACAGTGGTCCGAGATGGAAATTCATAAGTTTAGGTTGAAATGCAGTGATCGGCACACTAATGTTGTATCGAAAATCGAAATAAACTATCGATTGAAAAAAAAAAAATACGCAAATAGCATTATTATGCCAAAACATTCTCAGTACCACTAAAGACGATAATGAAAACATTTTAAATTTTGATGTGTCTGTTGCCATATCTCAAACTGGAGCGAAAACTCTCATAACCATATTTTTGTATGTAAATTTTATGAAGATCACAATTGCAAAATTACCTTATTTAACATTTCATGGTCACAACACAATTCAAGCCGAATTTTTATTCAATTATCAATTTGTCAATGTTAAATTTTTGCACGTGTCTTTGCCAGAAATAATTTGAAAGTCATTCATCAAAAGAAAAACAAATTAAACAATTTCTTTTCCACTTTTCTTTCCCAATGAAGGAGGGAAAGTATTTAATACGAGTGTGATCTTGTAAGTTAACCCTGATTACAGGATACACAGAAATTTTAGCAGAGATCTTCTCTTTTCCCCATTACTCAATTTTGTTTCTTTCGTTCATCTTTCTCTCGTTCATAACGATAGACATCAGATTTTCAGCAAAATGTGGCAAGCAGTAAAATGATTTATCATACACTATATGATTATAGGAAAAACTCGCATTTTTCCTTTTTGTTTTTTGCTTGCTTAAACTAAGATTGGCTCAATATTATGACTTTGAAATGGTTTTGAGCTTTACAGTTTTTCATTCTATGTTTAAGTTTATGTGTACTACGAACGACTCTATATTTATAGGATAAAGGCTTTAAAGCAATTAAATTTAAACGACGTTGACCAGCTGGATGCCAGGAAACTCTCATTTAAAAAGTCTCATCTAGACACTTCACATACACGTCCACATGGACGGCACGTCGGACATTTCACATAGTCAGCGCGCTGATGTGATCGTTGCTTGCAGTTGCAGTGCGGGAAGTTGCCCCTAGACAATATATGCCAATTTCATTATCATGTTCGTTATGTTTTTAGACATTTGTAAGCGCCAAGTTACACTTGTGAGATTTTAGTTGCTTGGCAGGCAACGTCAGTCGTTGTCCGTTCAGCGTAGGAGAACATCAGCAACGGTGCACAATAATAGCAGGAGCCAGTTATGAACGTTGCTTACGATAGTGGTCCGTAAAAATGTGCGGAAATACCTATCGATTCGTTATAATTGTATTTTAAATCTTTCGATCAAAATCAAGGTTGTTATGCGATAAAAAAAAGATTGTGTCTTTAGTGTTTCGCCCGTCAATGCAGAAATTAACAACACATTAATTAACTAAACAGTTAAATTGATGATCGCTATTAATATATGATATATTCATATAATGTATTCCCTATAAAAAGAGTTGACTTCCCTTATCAGATTTTTGGAAATTTGTCTAATAATTGATATTCCAACATTCAACGGTTGCATTATCATTTGCGATAATTCAAAAAATAAAGTAAATTTTCTTTTTTCTCAAAAAATATCTATTTATTTATCAATTTCTATTTTATCTCTTTCAAAATAGTCCCCCTCAGTTATAATACACTTATGCCAGCGTTTTTTCAGATCCTCGAAGCAGTTTTGATATGCACTTTTTGGTGTGTCCTTGAGCTCTACCAGCGATTCGGTTTTTATCTCCTCAATCGCCGCAAAACGCTGTCCTTTCATAGATCTCTTCAATCTTGGGAACACGAAAAAGTCGGAGGGGGCCAAATCTGGTGAATACGGTGGCTGAGGCATGGTAACGGTGTTGTTATTGGCCAAATAATCTCTCACAAACAAAGATGAGCGAGCAGGTGCATTATCATGATGCAAAAGCCATGCATTTTTTTCCACAATTCCGGGCGTTTTCTTCCGATACGCTGACATCCTCAGCAACTTCTCTAATTATGATTCGACAATTCTCTATAATAATTTTCTTTACTTTCTCAACATTTTCATCTGTTGTCGTCCAGAGTGAGCGTCGTCATTCACACCTTCTCGACCTTCTGTGAAAAGCTTGCATCACTTGTAAGCTTTTTTTGACTCAGAGTACTCTCGCCGTATGCCACTGCCAACATTTCAAGTGTTTTTGGGCACTTAATTCCATTTTTTACACAAAATTTGATGCAACTTCTGTGATCCATTTTTTTCAATAGCAGAAAATCGTCAACCACGCAAAGCATTTGTCTTATTTATGTCTCTCACAAACAAACTAAACATGCTATATGGATAAAACTGTCAACATATCTTCGAGACGAGTGTACCAAAATAAAAAAAAAAATAATAATTGAAAGTCGAATGTACGTAGCCCGCGAAATTTGAAAACTCACCGTTGTTTTGAACATACCTCATACCTCATACCTTTCATAGAAATCCCCATGGGTATTCCAATGGGCCCTAGTATCGGAAATAATAAAGCATTTGATTGAAATTATACATAATCAAAATAAACATAATCAATACGTAATGCAACAATGATTTATTGTTCTCCATCAAACTAAAAGCTTCATAAAGTATATGGATGTGATACAGAAGAGCCGCAATCGATTTTGTTCCTGATCGTCACAATTTTTTTACTGACCTAGGAAATGTTAATCTCAAAATCAGCGCTTCCGTTTACAAACAGTGCTTCGTATATGCATCAACCATATCATAAGGCACAGTTGTTTCAATTTGAAAGAGCTAAAGCCAAGACTGGTGTCGCTTTTCTCACTATGGATCACCGTGATGAATTCAAAACAACTCAAACCAACTGAACTTCTGCGTTGATTCGAAACTAAAGAACAACAGACACAGTGGTGTACTAAAATTGTCATTCTGTTTGTTACTCGAAACTAACTTTAAACACTATATATATATATAAAGTATATGTATATTCTTGATCGCCGGAAAACCCGGCGGTCGAAATTGGGTGAAACTGTTTCAATAAGAAAAATTTCACTCATACAAGGATTGAGGGCACCTGTTGAAAAACGAGGATTTTCAGTGTTTTTCTAACTTTTTAATATTTATTCTTTGGCTAAAAGCCAAACACTATATATTTCTTAAAGAAACGCCCCATTTTTCTGAGTTGAGATATTATTTATGAGAAGAGAGGATTTTTGATACGCCATCCCATCTGGCAACAAATTGGTGCGCCATACAAGATACTGTAGTCTGCAATCATCACAATTTATCTTAATATAAATTGGGGCAATTCTTGGTATGAATTTGCATTTCCTTAATACGAGAAATAATGATTTATTTTAGATATTTTGAGATGGAAGACTGATATCGAAAAGGAATTTAGTTTAGTTTAGGAAACTTTAACATACGTATCTTATGCAACGTTATAATGGATATCTCTAAAATGTTCGTCATCATTTTTCTCTCACAACAAGTGAACAGACACAAATTTATATAGGGCGCACGGTCGGACAAACTTTATATTGAATCCAAGACAGTCTTGCTAAAATAACTCGTATGTAACTCAAACAGTCCAATTGTATTATACGTATGGTGTTTTCTTTCCTGCTAGAAACCACAAAACTTTTTCTGTCTTGTGCCGGAATATTTTTTTCTTTGTTTGTCTTGGATCTTCAAATAAAATATCTTTAAACATTGGAAAGTTTGAAAACATTTAGCTTCCGTATATATAAATCTGTCACATTTTATCACGTGTAGTACAAATATTTTCTTGACAAGCATGCTTTTATATGGAAATAATAAAATATTATTTTTTCCATCGCTATCTTTACATCGCTCTGTTAATTAATTTAATTTTAATTTTTTTTTTTTTGCAAAGCTAAATAGCTAAATTGTACTGCTAATTTTTATTGCCATCGTAGGCCCGTTAAAAATAATTGTATAGTAAGATGAAATAATTCGGAAATTATTGGAAATTATCAGAGTTCTTCTCTGGATAAGAAAAGTCATTATTGCATAATTTGAACTATGTAGTGTAGGTTATAGGAACGATATACCAAGCTTTATTGTCAATTGTTATATAACCAGACGAAAACTATGTCCCAATATTAAGACTATGTCTATTTTTGCGTAGTGTTACTTGAGCATTGCAATTCTTAAGCAATTGCAATGAATATTTTATTACGAGCTATTAAATCAAGCCCGATCAGTTGATTTATATGTAAAAGCAAAATTTAGTTACATCCTTGGACTTGGACGAACAATTTGTGAGGGGGTTGTATCAAAATGTGGACAAATTTTTAATTTAATTGCTCTTTAGCCCAATCAAACTATATGTGCAGACTTTTATTGAAATTGCTTCACAAGTACAATCTGCAGCATGGCAAAAAAAATATGTATCCAGACAGATGGTTTGATTTTAATTTCTCAATATGTTTGTACCCTACTAATATCATGGATTCCTCAGTACAATGTTGTATCATCAGCTATAATGCAGTTACACCCTATTTTTAAGCACTTTAAAAGTTGGCATTTTAAAAGTGTACTAAATAAATTATAATATAAATTTTATCGGCTAATCTTTAATATTAGACAAAAAAATATTCTTTTCAATAGTTTTCTAAAGAATGTTTCTCTCAAACGTTGACGGTAACATTTTGAGTAGTATGAGTAATATTGGCTTTTTCTATCTTAGCCGGCTTATCTATGTAGACTTTGAATTCTAAGTAGTCCCAAAGATAAAAGTATAGGGGTGTGATTTCATCTGATCTCGGAGTCCAATTCAGTTGTCTGATGCATGAAATTAACTATTTACCGGTCCGTTCTCGCAATAAAGTTATGACTTCATGGTTTGTCTGGCAAGTAAAGCCATATTGTTTGAATCAAATGTCTGTCTTGTCTGTCGTCGCATTACAGGCTTCAGCAGGGCTAAGTTTTTTCATAATGAAATGTCTTACTCTTACTCTTACTCTTACCCTTACTCTTACTCTTACTCTTACTCTTACTCTTACTCTTACTCTTACTCTTACTCTTACTCTTACTCTTACTCTTACGCTTACTCTTACTCTTACTCTTACTCTTACTCTTACTCTTACTCTTAC
>JAHXMU010000008.1:3662296-3773036 GCA_019455685.1 Philornis downsi
ACTCTTACTCTTACTCTTACTCTTACTCTTACTCTTACTCTTACTCTACTCTTACTCTTACTCTTACTCTTATGTAGTAAGTATTTGTCTAATTGTTCATTTGTCTATCTGTCTTATTAAGCATACAAATTATGTTCTTTAGTCTCTACATGACTCACGTTTTCGCTAAATGCTCAGTCACTGAATGTGGTCCACTTTGTGTCTATCTGTTTGAGGCTCAACTTAGATTCATTGAGACTGAATAGTCACTGCTTTTGCCTACTCATTTCTGTGTCAAGTTATATGATTGTGAAAATAGGTTTTCTGTACTTTGATTATCGCAATTTATTTATGCTGACTGATATTTCCTATTTATACAGGTTAATACAAAGCAAAAAATTTTAATTTACACGTAATATGATTATTTAATTTTGATGGTTCATAAAATTTTGTTTTCCAAATTTTGTGTGGAGTTTTGACTGAGAAAGTTAACGATTATGAAGAGGTGTAAAAAGTACTAAAAAAAGTGCATGCACTTTGGATTAATAACAAGGCCGATATTATATTAAGGTTTATAATAACAGTGTTTTGTTAAACACTTTTATATTTTCATTATTACTTTTATAAAAGACTTCTCACATTTTTCATTTATTCTCATGTAAAAAACTCATTATCTTGTTAATAAACTTTAACTATTGATTCGATCATTACATTACAAGGGGCAATATGAGATGAATTGTTTTAAATTTTTACGTGAATCGATATGCCATTCATCACATAAAGCGAACTATATTAACTTTAGTTATTGCTCTCTTGTGTATTTCTAATTTTTCTGCATTCCTTCTTCTCTTAAAAGTGTGGTTATAAATGTCGAGTTTAATTTTTGGTTTTGCCTTTCCTTATTATTTGCTTCATTTGTCGTACAGTTACAATTAACCTTTTTGTGCATGACTTTTATATATCCTTATCATATATTGCTACTTCCTATATCGAAAGGGGTTTATGATACAAACAGGTAGATAATATAATTTAATAAAACATATTGCGTATGAGATTTCAAGGAATTTCTCATTGTATTTGGAAGGCCTAACAATGACGTTATGTGTGGAACATAATATCATCCAAATGGTCACGGTGGTTTCGTTGGATGGCCCATCCGAGAGTTTTTGATGATTCTGGCACATAGATCCACGGTTTAGGTTTAGGTTCATTTGTGGTTCATCGGTATAGACCTGTAACGAAAGCAAACATAACCAAAGAAGGTCAAATCGCAATATTGCCGCGAATCAAGTCCCGCTTTTAGCTGCTCCGAGTTCTTTATTCTCAACAATAGCGGGGATGTTTTCGATAAATCTTGCGTTTGGTTGACTAACAACAAGCTGATAGTTCGCTGAACTAGTGCAATTGAATTTAGCCACCAAATGTCAACTAGGAGCGAGGTCCAGGATGATTAGGAAGCATAGCGGATGTGGTTGCCACAAGAAAACACCCAATAAACTGATGAAGTTTTATCATATACACTATAACTTGACATGGTGATTGATCAATGTCTCAACATTTTAAAAAAGGAAATTAATAAAATATGTTGTACCGTTGTGAAGTATTAAAATCTAACCGTCTCTTGTGAAACCCTTTTCCAATTACATTGATGCAAGGTCTGAAAATTACACTTGCACCCTAAGTGATTAATTCATGCCTTTTCGTTACTACTTAAACAAGTAGGTGTTTTCTTTTTAATTTTTCACATATTGCTTGTGAGAGGATTATCATAACAAAAACTTATAAATTTTTAACAAGGCAGCTGCCGAATTCTTCTTTGTGCCAGTTATTCCAGTTATTACATTCCTAACAAAAATATTCGTCTAGCTTTCTTAAAAAATTTAAATTTTATTGGACTTATTCCTCGCAGTACAGGAACAGTTTGAAAAATGTGTAAAAGGGATATATTACTCAAAATTAAACATTTTTTAAATGGTATTCTTCCTGATCCAGTTCCTTCATTTAGTTCAATCTTTTAAAGGTTATTGTACCTAATTCTTTACAAAAATTGCAATTTTATCAGACTTAGTTTTCATATTACAAGAACTGTCCGAAACAGTCAACCTCCCTTTATCCACAAACCAATATCTGGACTTAAGACGTTCTTCTCGAATAGGAATGCCGCCGTCGTGGCCATAAACGACTCAAGCTTAGCGGGTAATTTTGCGGGTTAAATTTAAAAGTACCTTTTCAAAGCATTCCTATTCATTTGACACAACTAATAACTGCCGAAATTTGACATTCAAATGTGTAGAATAAAGTGTTCGATTCAAAGCACGTTTTTGTTCTTGTTCAATTAGTTTAAAGCTTTTCTAATGCCAGAAGTTTCCCTATTAAATTTCAGCAAACACATTAACACTTAGTGTATTAGCAAACTCACCAACCTAACCTAACCATAACAATAAAATTAGAATACACTCGTCTTGCAAATGCTGCTGTTAACCTTTTTTTAGAAACTGTTGTTTTGGATTGCTAATTTCTGGCTACCATTTTCAAACTAATTTGAAAATGTGTCCATTAAAACAAAGCAACTACTACAACAAGCTACTGTTAAATGTTTTCTTATGTCGTTGTCTAGCAGAAAAAAAGAAAACAACTAAAACAAATTGACAAAATAATTTAACCTTAGGAGCGCGCGACCTCCTTTATTTAAATTGCCTTAAAACTGTTGAAAGTCTCCGCCTTTTGTTTTGAATATCTTTCCTGATTTTCTTAACATATACGAGTATACTAATGTTGATTTTTTTAAACGTTTTTTTCTTGTTTCTTTTCAGAAATCTTTTACATTAATACTACAGGCGTTGGATATGTACAATACATCGTATCCAGGTATGTTAAAGTACGAATATACTAGGCCTTGTAATTCAGCATGGGTTTAAATCATATATAGGTAGTTATATATTAGAATAGAGTTATCTTAATATGTCATAAATCAGATCTTCTCAGAACAATTTGAAAATCAGTTACCCAGGTAACTTCACGTAAACGGTAAAATTTGACTAGCAGAATGATTAGCCTTACTTGAAATACATAGATTTCTTACGGAAATCTGTATAAAGATAAAAAGTTATAAATACATAAGGGTGATGTCATAAGGGTGTTGGCGGTTTAAATATTCAATTAAAAAAACACTACGAAACATAAAAAAAATATATTTGTATTTTTAAAAAGTAGAAGCATGGGAATTTTTAAGACTTAAAAATAATGTTGTCCAAATGGCTTCCCTCGGCTGCTTGACACTCTTGGAACCGAAGTCGCAAATTTTGGAAAACTCGTTGAAAAGTTGTTCTCGGTATTTTGTTACTTTCCTGAATAATGTTCCTCTTCAACTGCTCTAAATTGGTCGGATTATTCTCGTAGACTACCGAGAGAGATCGAGGCTACGTGGGGGCCATTCAATATCCCCCCTTTTCGAAATGAGTTTTCCAGGAAAAACATTTTTCAGCAGCTCTATGGATACCCTAGCCGTATGACAAGTGGCCCCATCCTGTTGAAACCACACCTCCACCTCGAGGTATTGCCTTGAAGTTCTTGCAAAGCTGGCACCAAAAAGTCTGCTGGCATGTTGCAACAATTGTTCGCTCTAACCGTCATCGCATGCCCTCTTTCGTCCTCAAAAAAGTATGGTCCAATAATACTGGTTGACGTTATCCCAGCCCACACGACAAGCTTAGGGCTGTGAAGACCAGAACCGACAATTTTGCCTGTTCACATGGCTATTAAGGTGAAAATTGGCCTCATCACTAAAAATCACGTTGTTGAAATTGTTGAACCGCTCTAGCATCAAATTGACAAAGTTAAGTCGGTTATTGGCATCATCGGGTTTTAATTCTTGGACTATCTGAATCTTATAAGCCTTCAAATGCAAATCACATTTCAAAATTCGTCGTAAAGTTGTTCTTTTGACATACAAAGACTGGCTTCTCTTACGTGTTGACTGTTGCGGATTTCGCTGAACTGAAACACGAACACGCTATACAATGTCGGCTGATCTTGCAGAAACTGGGCGACCACGAACGTAATTGGTACTGCTGAGCCGGTTGTTTCGAACATTCTGATCCATTTTCGTATCACATTGGCGCTTGGAACTTCACTTAAATCGTGTAAACCGTGTTCGTGGCGATACAAACGTCGTGCAGTAATCACTGATTTATTGTTTTCGTAATACGCTCGGACACAAAGTGCACGCTGCACTCCCGTGTACGGCTCCATGGCGACTAAATTTCCAGGAAGCGGCGCAGCGAACAACATGTCCCCCCGTCACCCCGCGCCACGCGTTGCCGAGAAATTGAAGAATTAAATCGCCAACACTCATATGGCCCACCCTGTATTTAATATTCACACAAATATGGAATATCTCATAACACCCCGACTTCCCATAAATTTTACAAGTAGTAGTTTTAAATCAAGTTCCAAAATATTAGACTCCGCAGCTGCAAAATTTCAAAGAGCCAACATTTTGGGCCAACGATAAAGTCAGGTCCTACGGCAGCAACGATTTTAAAATTTTTTGGGACACTAATTGAATATGAAAATTTTCCATAATATAAGGAATTTTTAATAGAATAATATTAAGAAAATTTCGGAGAAACTGTACGATTTGTTCCGCCATTGCTGCAACAAATTAAAGATATATATTCACCATTCAGAAGAAATAAGAAATAGATTATTTCAGCTCTATTTCAACTTGAACCTGATACCCGTTCCTAACATAAAACTAGCGCGGATGATTACACGAATTCAAACATTTAATTAGCGTCTGGTATTGTTATAGTTTTTCAACAATGTTTGTTTGCAATGCATTAACGGCAATGAAATGTCATTTCCTAAACTTTAGCGTGCATTTGTATAAATTTATGTAAATATGTCGCTGTAAAACTAAAATCGATTCTGTTTTTTCCCTCTCTTCTTTCGTTTCAACTGTTCATTTGTGCTAAAATCCTTTGGTGACTACCTCTCTTTGGAATACCATCAACGCCCATATACCTGCGTTGAACTGGTTGTCAACGGTGTGGTGGATTACTTCTAATGTGCTGGCTGGGGAGCTGTGTTTTGTTTGAACGCCAACGTTGAATTCAAATTACAAATTCAATGTTTTTCACTTGGTTTAACAAAACTACATTTGAATGAATGTTTCTTCTTTAACTTAACAACAACGACGACAACCACAACGACAACGGTTTTACTTTACATTTGTAACTGCCGGCACAATCACAATTCCCACTAACGAAAATGTCTAAAATTCATTTCGATGTGTTTTCCTGGCCGTTGTGGTTTCATCAAACTCTGGAAATAAAAAAAAAAAAACAAAATTTCCATTTACTGTAACATCATCGATGACATGGACTACACCACCCATCTTATGTTGGGGTAACTCCCTGGAACAACAAAAAAATGTGCATCAACAAAACCAAATCAACTGTTGCTCATCATCATCGTCAACATCACCTTAACGCCGCACCATTACACCATTGCAACGGTCATACCAGACTCCGAGAGGTTAATTGAGGAAACATCATTCTCGAGCGTGATTCTACCATCACCCGAGTGGAAGACATTAGATCATATTGGCCGCAATGCTCGCATTACCTACCGCGTTAGGGTTCAATGTGCCCCTACGTATTACAATACTACATGTACGACATTTTGTCGTCCACGCAACGATCAGTTTGGTCATTACAATTGCGGGCCACAGGGCGAGAAGATCTGTTTGAACGGCTGGACGGGTGACAATTGTGAAAAAGCAATTTGCAAACTGGGCTGTGATCCCATACATGGCAAATGTGATAAACCGGGCGAATGCGAGTAAGTACGAAAATGTTTTGTTTTTATTATCACCTCTTAATATTTTTATCTCGTAGTTAAAGTTATAATTGCTTATACCGTTAGAAAACTTATGAGAAAATGACTTCTATGTACTTTTTTAAGTCAGTGAAATCAAGTTTATAAAGTCACTATGAATAGAAATAATGTCATAGAATACAATATAAGCAGCTATATTTAAAAACGTTTAACTTAAATAGAAAGTATTTAACATGTAGCTAAGTTTAACATTACCTCCAGCACTTTATAATATTTATCGTACACATAGTTTTCTAAATGTAACAACTCTTCATCATGGAATTAATACCATATCTTTTCCTCCACTTTGGGAAATTTTGTGTGGATAGCTTGTAAAGGGTTTGCACTCTAAAAAATTACAAAATCCATCATTACTGGGCTAAGCAGTTTATAGAACATTTTCAAGCATTGATCATGCAAAAAGATTTACAAAACCTAACATCACTTAGTCACGCAGTTTATGCAAAATATTACACTATTAATCAAGGAAGAATTTCGATACCCTAATTATTAAATTAATAATTTAAATTAAATTAATTAAACAATTAAATTAATTACTGCATTGAACAAAGGCATTAAAACCAGTGAAATCAGGTTCAAAAATTCACTATGAAAAAAATGAAAAATCACAGAAGAAGTTCAATTTAAAATACCAAGTTTAAGGTCATGAAATTGTTCATTCCCATAATCCTTTAAATGATATATCAACTTACGTGCTGGTCGACAAGGATTATGCCAGGGGAATTAATATCATAAATGTTGATTATATCACTTTCGAAGCACCGAATTTACTCTGTTCAGATTCATTCACATGAATTCTGTGTGTGCATCTATTGAGCCTGAAATGGTTTGCGAATAAATTATGCCCTAAAAGAATGTTTGTGGAAATTATTTAACTATAGATCATGCAAAAATAACTACAAAATCTAATATTACTTTGCCAAGCTAGCTATGGAATATTTTAAATTGTTGATCATTCAAAAATTTTATAATTATATTAAAATTATTGCAAAAAAAAATGCTTTGCTGTTTTAATCCGCAAAACTTTCTATGCTAAAGCATTAATTTCCATCTAAAGTCCCGCCTTTGACACAACCATCAAAGTTTGTTGCTTAAGTCTTTCGTGCTCATTTTGCTGTCAATATTTCTCCAGTAATCATAAATCCATTCTTTACAGTTATTACTCATTTGCAAATCGAAAACATTTTTGTGCTCGCTTAAACTGTTAGTCACACTTTCTAATAAAGTTCGTTTCTTAAATCTTGCATTTCATAGCAAATTAGATGTAACCACTTAATGAAATAGCAGTTTAATAATGAACAATTACATCATTATTTGAATAACTTGTACTTTATAGTGTATATAACATATGATTGCTAGACATTTTATTTAATTAATAGTGTTATTAAAAATATTGAGACATTTATTTAATGATATGTTAGAGTACGTTAGGAAAGATTAACTAAATAAACCGCTGCTTCAGAAAGCTGAAAACTAATATGCAAAAGCGGTATTAGTTGAGAAAAAAATGATTCATGCAGGCACTACTTATTAAAAATGATGTGTTCATATTTATAAAGGTTCATATAAAGTAGAAAAAATGACGCTATAAGAAAGCGATCTCAAATTGCGCATCAGCAACATACTAAAAGGTGACAAGTAGAAGAATAATTTATCGTATTTTTTTATTAAACTATAACTGAGGACATTAACGTATGTTTTTAGTTGAATTATCAACAGCTAAACGCCATATTTAATCGCATTTATTTCAAATCTCTCACACAGTAAATCATTCTATCAGAAAAATTTATAACACTAAATTAGCACCGTTCATGTCACTCATAAAAGAAGATTGCAAATATGCTCAATTTGTGCAACAGCGCTGTTCTCACTGTAGTAATTAATTATTGGTTTCTGGTTATTAAAGGCCATAACATATTGATTGATCTTAAATTCGTACTCCGATACAAACAACTATCTTTACTTAAGTGGCACCTCGATGTGTCTGACGAATTCTTCTAGTAGTCGAGTGAATGTTTCTCAAACTGACAATCGGAATCGACGTTAAACTGTAGGTCCTGTTAAATGAGTATAAAAATGGAAAACATGTAGGCTAACTGACTGTAACAACTTCTCTCATATCTCATTCATGGTATGCAAGGGAATTGGTTCTTTTGTAGGTTTTTAGTTATTACAGATATTTTTGGAAATAAGGTTTACAAACCCTGAAAATTGAATATCCATTAAGACAATAAAGATAGATAGCAAAACAATAATGTATATGTTCATATCTGCCACTTTGTTTCTTTAAAAGTTTATAAAAATTTGAATTACTTGCAAGAAAACACTTTAATTTGATTTGGTCCAAAAAAAAATTGACAACTCAGAAATAAATGCAATAACTGGGGACAGTACCTTCCATAACATTACCTTCTTAGCACCAAAGTGAATAAGTTTTCACAATCACAAATAAATTCTGTCAAAAAAGCACCAAGAATTGGACAATAAAATACAAAGTATTTGTTAATAAATTAATAAAGTTCAAATACGTTGTATTATGCCAAAGTGGGCGTAATGCGGAAAAATACTCTTCTGTCCAGGTGTAATCTAATCGTCAATACAATACAGTTCCGACGAGAACTTTCTTTAATGTCCTCTATTGATTGACCTCCCTCTGCGGTAAGAGGAAGATAAAAATATCAGCCGTTGCCATACCAGGTGAATACGGTAGCTTTTTGAGATGGTAAGTAATTGTGGTGCCCCATCGAGGTTTCTTTCCACAACACTGGTCTTTTTTTAGGAATTCTCTGGGCACAACGCCCAGACAATGTTCTGCATTTACCATCCTACCATCTGAGAAGAATTTCGAGTGCACAACATGGATCTCGAAAGTTTGTTATCACATAATCAAATCAAATCATATAATCAGATTGTTCTTTCTGGCGGCTACTACAAAATTAACTTCACAGGCTGCAAAAATCTGACTTAAAACTATGTGAATATAGTTCTAGCCCTATTATCTACTCTAAACCTATTAGTATATATATTTTACAAAAAAGGACTAAAATCCTAGAAAATATTAAAGACAAATTGATTGATCGTTGCTTTATTTTAACTACTTTGGTATATACTGAATTTCTATGATGATTGGACAATACTCAAATAGAATGTACTGTATTGGAAAACTTTCATTTTCTCAAGGTTAGATTTAGTTATAGCATGTGCAAGTATTGTTACTGCTGGACCAATCTTTCGCACTTAAAATAGCTGAGGGATAGAGTTCAGTGGGAAAAAAGTAAGATCGGCGCATAACATTACATATGAAAAGAGAGCGTATTTGCCAGGGTATATAAGATTTTTTCAGCTATCCACTTAGATTAGTTAATAATGCATATCTCCTGTAAAGTTAACTAGTAACCTTTTGAAAAATATCATTTAAACTACACTTATATTTTTTCGATTTTCGTCTATGAAACAAATCACTGTGCCCCATCAACTGTACTTTTATCTTCACAATCTCTTTAAAATTTCATCCACTGTCCATCAACATCATCTGCATCCATTCACAGTATCCTCCGCAACATCACCGGTGGAAACATTTTCCAAACTCATCGATCCATGTTTTCAAGTAGTTTAGTTTCAATGCAAAACTATTTTGATGGCCATTGTCTTTTCAACAACAGCAAAATACCGTGTTACTGATTCCCGGCCAAGTAAAGGAAACTTAGGAGGGGCAGATGCCGGCTTCTTCCCAAATTCTTGTTGCAATTTTGTGTGCCGGTTACTATTTCATACATTTCGGTATTGAGTAGAGTCGTTGTTTTCTGTTGCACGAACAAGCGTTTGCAAATAGTGTAACACAGAATACGTGATTTTTGAGTGAAGTCCAAAGCTAAATAACGTGCAACTCACAAACTTTATGTGGACACCAAGCTGAGAATACAAAAAAAAAAGAAAAAACAAAGGATGCAAGATGGTTTTCTGAAACGACGGCAATAATATCAGTGCAAATATATAAAACCATAGACCGTACATCAGAAAAAAACGGTGTGGGGTTGGTGTTCTCTGATTGTTGGGTATTTAAACTATTTTTCTGCAGACAATACAAAAAGAAATGCTGCATATTTGCCACAGAAAATTATTAAAAACAATCTAAAAATTAAGACTACAATTTGTAATTTTACTCATAGCAATTTCTGCCTGTTGGCATAGATTTGGTGATTAAACTGAGAAGGCTAGCCTATGTTTAATTTTCCGTAATTACATTTTGTCAACATCGTAACGGGAATTTATCATTTTAAAATTCCTTTTAAAATTCTTTTTCTTTCACTGAATTAACACACCTATCCTCTATGCAGAAGCGGAGTTTAAGCGCGATCTGTCATTTAGTTTGTTTATTGTGCTTGATTTTGTCAGTTCATCTCAGTGCGTTTTACAGTTTTAATTCGAACAAAGAATTTGTCTCAAACTTTGTTTTTCATGTATCAAATTGCTGAAAAGGTTACAGAAGTTTTACAGTGAATCCATTTTATCAAAAACACATGTACAAAACCGTCGAGTTATGTTGGAAAATCTGTCTCGCTCTGGTCTGCCATCAACGCCTTCAACTGAAGTTAACATCGATAAAATAAAGAAAATTGTGATTAAAAACTGTCATTTAAGTTTGAGAGAGATAACCGATGATTTTTCAATGCCTCAAGAATCGTTTTACTCGATTATTTACATATGAAACATATTGTAATTTAATTGCTACGTACAGGTAGCTGAGTCAATTCCATTTCCACATTCATAAAACGGATAATAACTGAAGTGAGACATGGGATTACGAGATTTGACATGCAAACCAGTCAACAAGCCTCATAATAGTTTATTCTAATTGAGCCTAAGACGACAAAATCACTTTAAAGCCGATCTAAAATCAATATAATATTGATTAATTCCATTAATTATTGTGATGTTACGATATCAGGGTATTATAAGAATGTTATGCATCGTTCGAGGGAGCAGATTCGCCGAAAAAGGACGAGATTTTAATGGATTTTGCACTACGATAAGACACCACAAGTTTTGGCCAAAAACTTAACAAATATTATCGAGCAACCAACATATTCAGCTGATGTGGCTCTGAATAACTTTTTACAAGGCATAAAAGAGAATTCGTGGCGACAACTAAAGTTTTTTCCAGAAAATGCGTTTAAAAACTTTTTTTATAATATGATTAGTCGTGTATAACTTCGCGAGTGGTCTACTTTAAAGCCATTTAAAACCGTGAAATGAACACTAAACATTTAATTTTAACAGGTTCGTTTTTCAAGGCAAATTTTGAACAATACATTCATTCAATTACAAATACTTATTAGGCTGCGATACAAAATCACTATTTTTTCGAACCAAAAAAAAAATTCTACACTTTCACAAGGCCTGTAATTATTAAGAATATTTCGATTTATACATTTTAAGTGTTTATATTATTTTGCCGCAGTAATTCTTTTGATATATTTATTAATCAATTAACGCAATTATTCCATTTAAATCAATGATGCTGCACTAAACATTGTACAAATAATAGACTTCATCATCATCGACGTTGTAACGACTTAACGATTTCTTTGCGACAGCTGTCAAGCCGTCTAACACGCATGTGCAGTCTTGTCACTCATGTGTTATGTGATGCGACACAGCCAACAATTCAATGGATATGTCTGTGAACACAGCTTAAGATTCTCATGGCATTTGAAGTTCAATTTAATAGCTAAAGTTTTAGTTTCATCGCACCAGCTCTGCTGATTGGTAGTAGTTAATATAGAAACAGATGCAAACCATCCGATTGCTTAGTAATTGCCAAAGAGAGGATTACCGTGGCGTCTAAAAACATCTGCGTGTGGTCTTTATTGAAAGAAACTGAAACCACTTGCATTCTTTGGACGCATATTGCTAAGAAAGCACAGAAGGAGAATTTTGCAAGAAAATAGCATGAGACCAGTTGGTACGCGTATCTTTCGAATGCGAAATGAAAATGAAGCACTTGCTGGTTGTTTCCGATTTATTGAGATTGAAAGAAAGCAAATGAAATATCTTTAGCGTCTTGTCCTTAGCCATTCTCATGTCGTTGTGCTAGGCGGAGTTTTAAGGAGGAGTGTCTGAAATGTCCGGTCAATGCAAAGTGTGATCTTAACTGTGTCGATACTAGTATGAACACAAAAGAAGCGAATGACTTCCATGATATTGTGGCAATCAAAATACGAACATTCGCAACAAAGATCGGATTTTCCAGCTAATTCGTAAATTGTATTTTTAAATAATCAAATAATTAGTTAATAAGCAAATTCCAGCAAATCTTTTTGAATAAAAAAACATGCTTAAACCAAGATTTACCTCATTCCGTACATTTTTAGCTTATTTTCTTAAATGAAAAATTCGGAACCTCTGTCGACTAATTTCTCATTAAATAAAAAAAAAAACTGAAGAGTACTTGTTTTCAAATTAAATTTTCAAATAAGAACAAACTAAGCCTTAAAACTAGTGTCAATCAAAACTTCACTTTTCTTAAATATTAAGAACGCTCCGGATGACCTTCAACTCTGCCGATGGCAGACACGTCCAATAGATTCGAGATTTGGTGTTTAAAAATTACATCGATGTTAACATTTCAACCAGATGACTCAACTCCATCCGTCGCGTTAAAATCTGTGAAGACATAGTTTTTGGCTACCAGCATGTTATAAAACTTATTATTACGGGAGATAAAACTTGGGTCTTTGCTTAAGATCTTAAAATAACTGACCGTTCCAGTCAATATTGTATCAAAGGTGAAACAAAACCGAAATGATTTTGCAAAAGTTACTCATAATCAGAGTTATTGCTAACAGATTTCTTTCTTCCATTATCGCGATATTGCGCATTATGAGTTTCTTTCAGCGGGACAAAAAGTCAACGCCAAATTTTATTTGAGTGATATAAAATGTTTGTGTGAATACATCTGAAAAATATCGGATTTATTGTCCGACAGCTCTTGGTTTTCACTCCAACATATTGAGCCATTTCACACTGCTATTAATTAGCTAACAAAACAAAATTCAGGGGGCGAATTTAATTCTTGTACCAATATTTTTTACTTACTGGGCTGACTTTACCTAATTTCAAACTAACTTGTATAATATTAGATGCGCAACTAAGTTTCCGTTGTTTGCCAATAGATGGCGCCAGCTGCAACTGCTAGTCGATTCTACCATAACCTAAACGTCATAGGCCAAGCAAACACAATAGTGATTTTCTTTTGACGTTGTGCGAATAGGTATGATTTTGAGCCAAATAATCGTCATATCCATCGAGAGCTCCAAAACTTTTTCGGAGGTGCTTTATGTGAAATAACGTGTCGAATATTGGTTCCTTCGCTTTAAAGACGGTGATTTTGAGATTGACGACCGTTCGCGTGAAGGAAGACGAAAAATCCTCGAAGACACTGAATTGACGGCATTGCTTGATGGGGATTCATGTCAAACACAGGTACAGCTTGCTTCAGTATTAGGAGTTACCCGCCAAGCCATTTCCAAGCGATTGCATGTATTTGAAATGATTAAAAAGTAAGGAACTTAAGTGCCTAATGAGTTGAAGCCAAATAAAGGGTTTTCCTCATCGCATTGCAACGAATGATGGAAAATAGATTCATTACAGCAATTCAAAAAAAAAAAAAAAATAAAGCCATGTGGGCTGCCCGGTCATGCTTCTGCGTCGTCGCGTCGGCCAAATATTCACGCTGCAAAGGTTATGCTCTGTATTTGGTGGGACCACGTCGGTGTTATTTATTACGAGCTGTTGAAACCAATCGAAACCATCACTGGGGATCGTATCGATTTCAATTAATGCGATTGAGTCGAGCTTTGCATGAGAAACGCCCACAACATGCGAAGAGACACGAAAAAGTAATTCTTCATTGTAGAAAAAAAAAAACAGCGAGGATTTAGTTGCGCACCTAATATAATATAAAACATTTTTATGCAAAATTTCAGCCTCTTTGCTCAAATGATATCAGGCCTCTATCTTGCCATATTTAGGTCTGCATCGATTTTTACGGCAATCAAAAATATATGAATTTAATGTTATCATCTGAGAATTTCTAGTTGTTACAAATGGAATACCAGACTCTGTGGGACTGCGTATAAAACTTGCTAGAATACAAAATCTTTAAAAAGGAAATATCGATGACTTTCCATAGTTCGAAATGTTAGCATATTTACTGTTTTGTAACTTGGTGAACTTTTTTCTAAAATCGTATGCCCCAATAAGAAAAACTCAGACCCCTACCAGACGCGATTTCAACAGTTTCGCGATATCAGTGTTTTCTTTAATGTATTCATATTTAAAATAAAAATTCACATGGTGCAAGTAATAGGCACGAGTATAGGTCACAACAGTTCACAGTTTACTCGCGATGATTTTTGTGAAGTGGTCAGTTAATGGGTGCGACACTTATTAAGCACAAAACACTTACTTTGGACCCAGATAATCATTTTTGATTATCCGGAAATAATGTTGACATCCGTTGAAATTACCAACTTCGATTTGAATCGTCGATTTTGTTTAAAGTGAATACCGTAACAAGTATTTTCTCTAACAGCGTCTCTGGACAATTGACTTATATACTACCCACCAAATATGTTTTTTCATTGGTACAAGAGTGTTATCGGTATCAGAAGTGACGCGGAGCGTGAGGCGTTAAGGGCTTCTCAAGAAATACTCTGAAGTAAAGTATAATAAAACAATCAAAATTATAATTTTCCGCTTAGAAATCATAGAGAGTGCACTGATTTTTACTAAATCGGTCAATTTATATGTGTGGTAGCATAAAAAACGTAGTGATGCCAATAACTTGCAGAACTGAGATTACTAAATAGCTGGTGAGTACTAAATCATACTGAATTTAGTGCACTTGAATGAATGATGCAAATCTAAGAAAGTATGATTTAAATTGGGTAATTTGTATGGGAGTTAATACAAAAAGTATGATTTGCTTTTGATTTTTTTTTTAAATTTTGTCAATAGAATAGACATAATTTAAAGTTATTGCTGCCTAGTTATGAGAATTTACAGAAAATATCAATTGAATGCAATACGATTGATAAAAATTCAACTAAATGGATTAGGGATTACCAAGGAAAAATTAACTTACAGTAAATGGAGAGAGAGATAGAGAGAGAGAGAGAGTGAATAGAACTTAATTCACCAAACACATAACATGTGCCAAATTTGATTGAATTCAGTGCAATTGTTTTAAAAATAATTCTGTCATTTGTACGGAAGGTCCAAGTAGGAGCGTGATTACTTGGTCGATCTTTCTCAAGTTATATAGAGAAATACAGGACAAGATAAACAAAGTTTTAGTTTAATATAGTTTACTAATTAGAGAAAAACAGAAGAAAGATTGAATCTCGAAAAATCGCACACTTTGTATCAGAAGAAGTAAGGCAATACGCTGGTTAATACTATAGCAAGCGTTATGAACCAATAAAATGAACTAAACTTTAAGTTAATCAAGATTTACAGGGCAGAAATTAAATTACAGAAAATTAGTCAATTTGTATGGCTGCACCTGAAGAGAGACTCAATATCGTTTATTCGCAAACCCCATCCATGAGCTGTCAAAATATTACGCAATACCAATTTTTAACCAGTCAGATAGAAGGAGGATGTGAATCAATCAATACAAAAAGTCATGAAACACATTTGATCACAAGATAAAGTAGCCCCTTTCATCTGAATATTACGTACCATTTCGTCTGGATATTATATTTCTTCGGAAGAAGTTATCAGAATAATTGTCTTGGCTATAACTACAATGAAAAAAAACTATTTATGAATATGATTTAAAGTCACATCTAGTTATTCTTTGGCAAAATTCATTAATATGTTATGTAGGGTTATCCATATTTCGCTTTCAAACAAAGTTATTAGGTGCGTAACTAAGTTCTCGCTTTTTTGTTTTATAAAAATGCAACTCTATTATGAAAACATGTTTACAAATGATGCATTGAAAGTATTGCCCATCGCTGGCTGCTACTTTTTCCCATCTTTCTGCCAAAGCTCGAATTCCGTCACGGTAAAACTGTTCACTTTTTTAGGCTATCCACGAATCAAGCCATTCCTTGATGTCGTCATATGAGTGGAACTGCTGGTCAGCCAGACAGTTTGCCATCGAACGGAACAAGTAACAATCGGACGGCGCAATACCTGGAGAATATGGCGGATTGGGTAAGACTTTCCATTTCAGGGTTTTTAGGTAAATTTTAACGAGCTTGGCCGAACGTTGTCATGCCCACGTACTGTGGGCCTTTGTCGCATTAATTGAAGTCGATATCGATCTCCAGTGATGGCGTCGCTTGGTTTCAACAGTTCGTAATAAATAACACCGACCTAGTCCCACCAAATACAGAACATAACCTTCGCAGCGTGAATATTCGGCCGAGGCGACGTAGAAGCATGATCGGGCAGCCCCTATGATTTTTTTTTTCTTTGGATACTGTAATGAATCCATTTTTTCATCGCCCGCTACAATACGATGAAGAAAATTCGTCCTTTTTTGTCGCTGAGGCAGTTGTTCACAGACGATAAAACGACGGCCAACGTTCCTTGGCTTCAACTCATAAGGAACCCAAGGTCCTTGCTTTTGAATTATTTCCCCCGCATGCAATCGCTTGAAAATGGCTTGGCGGCTAACTCCTAATACTGAGGCAAGTTCTACCTCCGTTTGACACGGATTCCCATCAAGCAATGGCGTCTTCCTTCACGCGAGCGGTCGTCAACATGAAAATCGTCGTCTTTAAAGCGGCAGAACCAATCTCAATACGTTGCTTCACTTAAAGCAGCATCCCCATAAACGTTTTGAAGCTCTCGATGAGCTTCAGCCGTCGTTTTCTTCGATTGAAAAAAGAATATCAATACCTCCCGCATATGAATTTATTTTGGCACTAAATCATACATATTCACACAATCAAAAGAATATAACGTCAAAAGCAAATCACTATTGTGCCGAAGCGGTATTTTTACCATATGCCTAAGAGTGGCTGGTGATGTGTAGGTTATGGTAAAATTGAGCACCACTTACAGCTGGCGCCATCTATTGGCAAACAGCGAGAGCATAGTTGCACACTTAATAAATAAAACAAACATAATGCTATGCTTTCGATGAAACTGTTATTTTATTGTAATCCTTGTACGAAATACAATGCCATTTAAATCATCATCTCTGGATTGGTTGTACTTTTCCCGGATGCAATGGTTTTTCCATAATCACTTCTGGGTTCTTCGCGCCCCAATGCGACAATATTGTTTATTGGCTTAAATGATCTTAATCGCGTGAAAAATGAGCTTCATCGCTGCAGAAACTTTTATTCGATTGAAAGCCCATGTTTGAATCACCACATTTGTATTATAGTAAATTTTAATAATTTTTACCCGTTCTTCTTGTCAATCGATCCATATTTGTAAATGGCAAACCTTTCAGTAAATAAACAACACTTAAGATGACAGCTATATGACAGTTGACAGCCTTGCCAGGCCGGCGGTTTTGAAACAACTATATACGTGGATAACACTATATTATATAGCTTATTTCTTAATGCACATTGAGTAGGCTTTATTATTTTACATTCATTTTATTACTTACTTAATTTAATGGATTAAATTCTTCAGTTCTTGTGGTGTTGCTGGCGTTTGCGCAGGCATCTTCACAACAACTTAGGTAAAAATATTTCTCTTTCTGCTTTCACCTCCCTCGCACAAGCGCATTGGTTTGTTTGCTGCTGTTGGCTTCATTGGTTTAACAACATGACATGCCACGGATTTTAAGCGCCGATAACAATTTGCTGCTTTAATGAAATCATAAATTACAGTCTGGCGTTTTAAAGATTCGCATAAATGCATCATACATCGTAGACCCCTCGATAGACGTTACCAACTCTCTACTCCTTCTATGTGATCTCTTCCAGAGTATCCACGAAAATAATAGCAAACAAGGAAAAAACAAAATCTTGATGAATACAGGTAGAAATCTGCTGACGACGATTTTGTACAGATGCGCCAAACTAACAGATACATGTTTTATTACACTCCACAACAACGTCTAGCAGCAGGAATAGCAAAGCCGCCAATGTTTTTAAGTGTAGCAAATAAAGGAGTCTAAAGGGGGCCAGTGCCTAAGAGTCTCTCACAGAGACGGTTTCTATCAGAAACGTCAACTGCGACTCATAGATTGTTAAAAATGTATTAACGTCCTGGCCCATTCAGCCTCTACTGCAAAGATGTTTGTGTGTTGCGCATGCGTGTGGTGGTATCTTGATGTGCTGCTTTTTGCATAATTCATTAAACGCCGGTGTTTTTGTTCAATATGAGATCATAACAGAGACGAAGAAAAGCGTCTGCGCAGCAGTCAACCATATTTGTTGCGGTGCTGTGTTGCTTTAAAACAGTTGTAATCAAATATAGACTATCGGAGTAATTTCTACTTTGTGGCTTTGTGGCTGAGCCGATTTGATGGCAAAGTGGGATGAACGATGTTTGATGTGGCTGTGATTTGTGTGATATTTTTTTTTTTGTTTCGTTTTTGTTTTTTTTTAACAATCAACCTGCATTTAGCTCTTGTGGGGACTTTCTAATTGAACATTGAATGCTGAGCAAAGTTTTCAGTTTTTTGTTATTTGATTTACTTTAAAGCTTTTCCATCTTTAATTGTATTTTTAATAAGCGTCTTACTTTAAGAGTTTTGCTGTGTAGCCTAAGTATTTTGCAGTTGCTTTGCTCTAAATACACCTATTCTCTGTTTTCTTTTCTATTTTGCTTTTGGTTGCGTCCTCAACAATGTATTGAAGCAAGCTGCGGGAGATTGTTGGAAAAGAATTTATCATCATTCTGTGGCAAGAAAAATAAAGAGAATTATTGCATTAGGAATATAGTTGGGAAGTTAATACAAGGGTCTACTGTACCAAAAACAAAAACAGGTTTCATTACGAAATCGAACATCTGTGATTATTTTGCTTGTAGCTATCAATCTTCGATATGCAGCTCTCAGCTGAAATGCAATTCATTCAGCAAAATAAATGCAAATAAATTTTTGGTTTTTGATTCTATCTTTAGCATAGTTTGATTTAGATTCATTAGATGGATCGAAATCATTTTTCTGTTAGGAAATATTTCTTATTTCGAGTAGAATTTATTATTCTAACACCTCTGGAATTGATTCGATGTTTGTAAAAGTACAATAACTACTCAAATGTTTCATAAAATTATAAGCCATTTACAGGGCGAGTAACGTTCGTTACTTTGGCAAATACTAGTAAGCCAGCTATCACAGTAACCATTTTCACAAGTTTTTCTTCTACCGTAAAGAGGGATTATTTCAATATTCTAATGTATTCAACTCCTGCATTCCCTTTTAATTTTTGCCTACAATTAGGAATAAGCTTTAGTAAAAAGAGGTCTATTATTTTTGCATGACATTGAAGGCTTAATCAAGCGTAGTTAGACTGAGCATAGTTTATTGCCATTTTGAAAGCAATTCTATCATGCCTCTCTCATGGAAACCCCCCATTCCTATCGGCGAAAAAGTGGAACGATCGATTTTCGCAAGCTTCCTTTCAGGCGAAATCATTCGCCATAGGCAGGAAATGGTGCTAATATTTAGTACCAGGTCCGAACTATAAGGTGGAATGAATAAGAGGTTCCCACCCAATGTCCCGGGGTTTCTGGGGAGCCACTATCGATATATGTGGTTTGGCGTTGTCCTGATGAAATATAATTTCTCTAGTATTGGTCGCAGCTGACCGTTTCTGAGCGACTGATTCCTTCAAACGGTCCAGTTTTAATAGTACTGTTTCAAACTTTAATTGCAGGGGAGCAGCTCATAGTAAATGATTTCGTAAAAATCATCAGTCACAATCCGTTTTAGAAGTGAACCGATTTTGTTGCGATTATTCGCGTGGCACTCAAAGCCAGTCTTGTTAAAATGGTGCCAACCGAGATTTTCTACAATCGAAACCGTCCCTATATTATAGTCGAACTTGACGATTTCTATAATATTGCCGACATTTTCAATAATTGGACTTCTAAAGCGTTATTATGCATCTTTGACATTAAAATTAACGGAACAGAATCGACGAAACCAAAATTGTGCATGATTGTCTATTACAGTGCCAGGACCATGAACACTTTCCACATTTTCAGCCGCTTGACTTGCGTCTTCGCTTTAATCGAAGAAGCTGTGTAAAATTTTGCGTATTTTCTATATTTTCTATTGGTGTCCATCTTAGATGCGTACTCAAATAATACTGAGTTAAACAATCACAGTCTTAAAATATAAAATGTTCCACTGTACGAATTAATAGTGGTCAAATTTTTTCCATTAAAATAAATAGACTTCCCGTAAATTTCTGTTTCAAAACTTTTTATCATAATATGTGCATATATTTATATATGAAATTAAAGATAATAAAACAAGCTTTCATACAAGTATAAATTTAATATTGTTGTCAATATTATTTCATAAAATATGTACCTTTACATTTTACATTGGCATAAAAGTGCTTGCTGTACGAATTAATAGTGGTTTGGGCTCGTAGCGCCATCCAGCCTAACCCAATATCGCTTACACAACGCGAGATACAGTTAAGCCATCTACGATATTTGGAATAATAACAGATTTCTTTTTACTATATCTTATGAAAACTACTTAAAGTTTTATATTTTTCTTCAAATACTATCACAAAATAACTCATTAAACCAATTTAACCATGTTAGTTTAATGTACAGTTTTCTTTAATATGAAATTAACAACTAGATTAAACAATTATTAACATTAGTGGCCATATATTTATGATCCTACATATGATTCTTCTTAAGTCAACCAATTTTTTGTTTTAATCCAACATTTGTGTTAAGCCAAACAATCCTAAGAAAAAAAGTCTTTCAATATTTATCCAAATATTTACAAAAGCTTTGTTTGCTAGAGGTAACTCATTTTAAAAGCATATTCATATGGCCAGATCTAGTCTCAAATTGTGGGAATTTCGTTGCTGTGTTTTGTTCGATATGTGTGAGAGCTTATTAGCTTTTAAATTAAACATTACTGAAGTAACAATTTCACGCAGTTGTTTCATTTTGTTTTTGTGACCACACAAAGCACACATTTTTAACGCTTAACTGCTAACTATTTGTTTATAGCTAACAATTGGAAGAAGAAAAAAAAAACTAAGACGAAAACAATTCGAAACAAAGAATGTGTACTCAAAGACCAAAAATCAATATTTGCACCAAAACATGCACACATTTTCAGATTTCTCCACACTTACTCAATATAAGTTTCCAAGATGTTAGTTGGTTATTTAGTTATTTAGGCATCTGACAGTTGGCATGCACGTGCGGCTTTTATACCGATGAATAAGCCAGATTAGTCAATTTGTTCACAAGCCTTTCATTGAAGGAATATGAAAACGATGAGTTTCTTTGCATATTCCGATGCCTTAAGAGTAGAGAATCTACTTGAATTTACTTAAGGTGCTTTGTTGCAATGCAGTTAACTATTTAGCATACCAACCATAAAATCAGTATCACGTATTGAGGTTTGGATGGGCTAATGCAGCATCTAATTGGTAAATTCACACCTCTTCTCCGAATAGCATGGAATTGTAGTTTAATTACATGAGTGAATTGCAGTGAAAATATTGGGAAACATTTGGTTTAGCTGCCTCGAATAGTTTGGTGTGACTTTGAAAACAACTGCGCATTAACTTAACTTTTATGTTATGCCCGATATTGCCACTGAACACCTCTTTTGCACTAAAAGTTACAATATGAAAAGTACAAATATGAAAAGTTATAATATGAACAAATTCGTATTTATTCATTACGGACAATAGAAATGAAACTTAAACTTAATCACGTATATTAAAGTGCTATAAAAACACAACTTTCGAATTTCGAGAATGCTCTATAACAAAGTTTGTCAAAAATAAATCTTAATATGTGCCTCAGCGTTTCCAATGTCTGGACAAAATTTACAATTTAGGCAATTTTTTGAGTAATGTGTTTGTTTGTCACGTGGTTTGATACACAACTGAAGAAACGTTTGTACAAAATTTTGGTTCCGAATGAATAAATATGCCCTCCTTAAGTAACGTGATAATTGCTTATCAGATTAGCTTATGCACATTTTTGAAAAGGGAAATGCACTTTTCTGAAACTATTTCTCAGAAAGCAGACAATTTTATAAAAAATGTGTTATACATATATGTGATATGCTATTTAGTAAATCAAAGTCATACTGAAATAGTATGTTAAATGATATAAATTTATCCGTATTCTCAATTAGTTATTGAAGTTAATTTAAGTTAAGACTATTAGTTGAATTCCCACAATCTCTCTTTTCTCTTTTGTCAGAGAACTAAAGAATGCTACAGGCGGTGAGAGGCAGTAAGTTCAAAAATAATGGTAACTGCATAGCAGCTAATATTTTTCATATGTAACAGTACTTCACCCTATTAAAAATTAAATCAGTTTCAGTTATTTGTATTATTGTATTTATTGTAAGAAATCTTATGCCGATAATACTGTATTTCTTCTTATATTCATATTCCATAAGGTAGGGGTATACTAAGTTTGGCATTTGGTTTGTAAAAACCGAAATTGTCATCTTAGATCTATAAAGTAAAAGGTATAGTAAAAGGCAATCCATTATCCTCCCAAAAGATGGCGTTAGTAATCTGTATCTCGCGTTGTACAAGTGCAATCGGGTTACGCTAGGTGGCGTTAGATAGGTACGATTTCATACTCAAATCGTTTGTGCGATTGCTTGACTCTGTACTATTTGAGGGGCCATCTAAGATGGACACCAACAACTAGAAAATTCTCCTTATTTTACTTCAATAAAAGTGAAAACGTAAGTTAGGCGGCTGAAAATGTGAGTAGTGTTTATGGACCTGATACTGTAATAGACTATTACACGCAATTTTGGTTTCGTCGATTCTGCCAAAGTCAAAGATGCACCACGTTGTAGAAGTCCAATTAATGAAAATTTCGATTGTATGATGGAAGTTGTCGAGTGCAACTATCATGTAAGCACGGTTCCGATTGGCTAGAAGCTAAGTATTGCACAAAAAAACCGTTTGGAATCGCTTAAATAAGGTAGAATACAAAAAGAAACTTAATCTAGGGATGCCATACGAATTAACGCAAAAAAAAACTCATAAACCGAATATCCATCTGCGCTGCTAAATCGCAACAAAATCGGCCCATTTCCGACGCGGACGATGACTGGTGACGAAAAGTGGTAAACTTACAACTGCGTAAAAGATGATAGAACCAGAATTAATGGACAAAAATGTTTTCCTTTTCTGTTTGGAGATATTCACAGGGAATTATCTGCTATGAGCTGCTCACCTACGGTCAAATTCGAGAAGCAAAATGGAATTACCTCAACAATGACAACAAAACGGTGTATATTTGAGCTAAACCGTATCGTTTTAACTGTGCTAAATAAACCCTTCAAAGTCATGCAAAAATAGTGGAATTCCTTTCACTGTACATTACGTACGAGTAAATATTCGTCCCCTCACGTTTTGAATTCACGATATAGGCGGCACTGCTCAAAATAAAAGGCCATTGCAGATCTTACGTTATATAAACTAATCATAATTTATAAGGTTATTGTCCAAAATTACCAACACAATGACAAACTTAATATACTCCCATCCTATAATAGAAGATAAACCAATAAAGCCACGACTTTTATATTAATTGGTTATTGTATTTTTCAATACAACCAACCACTAACCAAAAAGACCATTACCAAGCGTACACAGCTATTAGCATCTGTCTAATACGAAGCTCATGGTTTCCTGCAAATCGCAGCGCTCCAGCTCCAGCACCCAGTGACTTTTGCTGAGATAGTGGTGGGTTCATTTCATTGATATCAGTTATCTAAGACTACAGCTACAACTCTATTAATAACAATTTCTCAGAACAATAAAAGTTATTTCGGCTAACGCCACAATAAGCAAAGTTTAAAAATCCTGTTGCACTCCTAATATTAAAACATAAAAAGTCACAACAACAGTACCGAAATCTAGCGTTTCCTTTCTTCTCCAATAACAGCAATGCGCTTTATGTTCGCAAAAAAAAAATTATATTCGCTGGAATGAGATTATTTTCCTTCCATTCCCTGCCATTTGGCTTCTTTTTTGGCTGAAAGCCTGAAAACCATTAGATAGTTACAACTACTTAGCCATAATGTCTTGTGGACCATGAAGGCGAATGCCTCTCCAATTTCAGTTCTTGGCGCAAAATCCTCTTCACCACAGTGGGAATTGTGTGGCCACGGTGGCATAGGCGGCTTATCGGTGTTAGTAGTCGCAGGCTGAATTAGTTTTGAACTTTAAAAGATGACTCCTAAAGATCTATTAAGTATTAGCAGCATCGACAACGTCGTCATGTTAACGTCTTTGGTCTAGGGCTTCATCGTAGTTGAGGTGGTGGTCGTGTTTATTAACTAAGTGCTGAAAATTGCTTTTTTATTGCAGATGTTGATGATGTTTAGGTTGTTGAGGGTGTCAAAAGATTAAATAAGAAACTCTTGTTTCCATTTTCCTAAGATAAATTGTCTAATCAAGAGTAGTTGCGCAGTTACAGTAGAGATTACATATAAATCATAATGCAAGTCTGCAGTTTCTCGGTTAATATAGTTTTCTCGCAGACAGTTTAATTTGAAAATCATGTTTAGAAAGCTAATAGGAGTGAGGCTTTCATTTATTTATTTATTATTATGTTTGGTAATATGTTAAAGAGTAGCGATGTAAGCTTTAGATGGTAATTTCAGAAATATATATTATATATATGGGAGATGTCGCGTTATGAATATTACGTTTTATAATATAAAACTCATTGCGAAACGAAGTTAAATTTAAAATTGATATATTCAACATTATATGCATCCCTATAATTAATTAATTTCATTTAGCTTTGTGATTGTCCTTTTCAATATATACAAGGATTGCATTTATCCATTATATTGGGCAAGGAATCCATAGCTATCAGGGCATGTATTTCATTCAGATGCAGTTATTTTTACAAGTAGCTTGTGTATAAGAATGTAGCTATTCAAGTCAATAAAATGGCCAACGTTTTGTTACTACATTAACTATTACACCAATATCCACCAAAAAGAAATCAAATCGGAAAATGGAATTTATTTCAGCTTCTGATATCTGTATTAAAACTATACACCATTTTAATTATCATTCCGACAAAATCTAAATTGTATTAAATTTTATTTCTACATTGCACACCCGAAATGAAACCACAAATATATTCGATTTGGATTTATACACCGAAACATCGAAATATCAATAATTTGTATTCTGGTTGAATTTATGATTTTTTGCCAGTTATTGAAATTTACGAGAACCTGGAACCTAGAATTTAGAAAAATACCTATAAAATTATGAAATATTTTGAACTTGGCGTCAGAAGTTTTTTGCTCGGAAACGTAAATTGCTTCACGTTCAGATTAAGAAATGAAACTATATGAAATTATCATATATCTTTATATTCTAATAGAGAAACTGCATTAAAGTTAATTTCTGGTGGTGTTTCAGATTGGAAACGAATCTAAATATTAAGAGGAAATTTATTTCTAATTAAACTTTTAATTAATTAAACTCTGATGAGCTTTAAAACAAACCGAAAAGACACTAAACTTTCGTGAGAGTCTCCATTTATAATCTACTGCAAAAAAACTACTTTTATAACATTAATCTATAGGAGAAGTTAAAACCAATTCCGTTGCATTCCATGAATGAGACATGGGAGAGCAGCTCACATTCAGTAAGCTTATACGCTTCTATTTTTCGACTCACTCAACGCAACCTTTAGTTTAATGATGATTTCGGACGCACATATTGAACGTGTCGACCACTTAAAGTATTCGTCAGACATATCGCTGTGACCAACGCACAAATAATGATAAGAAATATATATGAAATCATATGAGAAATATAGGTATATTTGAAATCCTCTGTCCTAAGGACCGCAGTACAAGTAGCTGAACTCTTCGTCAAAATATGACTTTTGTTCTTCAACAAAGGCATATTGGGACATTTTCCTATTGATTTTAGATTGATTGGCTTTCATCAGATCGCTGTCAGAAGTAGAATAACGAATAATTTCATTATATTTAAAAGCCAATATTTTACAAAATATTCGATGACTCCCAAGCATAGGCAAGGTAAAATTTTAGTTATTTTAAAGTAGATGTTGGATGGAGGTATGTTGTGACCCACCCTAATTTCGAAAATAAAGTTTAAAAGTTAAATCAATACAGAACATATAGACGTCAAACGCTTCTGTTCTTACTTTAAAATATATTTGGCAAAAACTTAGAGATTTCAAACGTTTCTACACTTACTTTGAAATATGTCTGAAAAAAACCTTTTACAAATTAAGCTAAATTGGCTTTCAAAGATGTCTATTTAGTAAAATTTGTGAAAATTTTCTTGAAATGAGGAAATGAGAGTACTTCTTCCATTCAAAGATTATTTTAATGCAGAATGAATCCCATATGTAGCCCCAATATGAATTTTTTGTCGTGTCGAAAAAGTAAAACAATTTACAAAAAAAAAATCTTTGTTTATTCGTCCAAATATCGCCTTCATAGCATGTCAGCATAACCTTGATTTTTGAGCAGTTTTGGCGTGATATTTAGGTTTTGCCTCACCATTGAAACTATTTATTCACTGGAGTAGCCGATTGCTTCCGGATCATAAATATAGATCCAAATCTCATCCCTTCAAATTCTATAACGTACTGGTAGCCTGAATCCATTTCTTCACAAAATGTTAGAATGGCGGTCTTTCTCGAACGAAGTGAGTGTGTTTAATACCAACCGAGAATTAACACGTCTGAGGTTCAAAATACCTTTTAAAATGGAGATGGCTTATCCGTTAAAAATTGCTAGCCTCATCTGCAAGATACCTAATTATTAATCGATGGTTTTTGAGTATCAAATATCGATTCTTTTCGACATGACTTTCATCATTAGAGATTGATGGTTGTTGTCTCGTTGTCTACATTTAGTTCTCGGCCTTCCTAATTTTTCCTATAAAGACCAGTCACTGGAGGCCGAAAACACTTTTTGGGTCGCACAAAACCAAACGTACTTCAAACACTAATGCCATTAATGGTATCCAAACTAGCGCAGATATCTGTCACAGTGCTACCAACTTAAAAAAACAGTTTTTTAGATTTGATACATCCACGTAAGCTGATTTTATTCTTTGAACACAGCAGTACATTTCGAAAAAAATAGTGTAATTGCTTTTGAAATCGCTACTTGAAATAGAAAACTAACTACAAATACAACTATATAAAATAGGTAAAAACAAGGATTTTTCTAGGAAAATAAAGACGAAACCACAGTGTAGGATAAATTGCTCTAAAGCAAAGTTTTCTCAATCGATGTTTGACATCTTCCATATTACCAACAACTTTTTAACTTACAAAAAGCTTTGCCCGATTCGATTTTACATGTAACATCTTTCCGTCTTAGGGCAGTCATTAGCCGACTTTTATCAATTGGGTAACAACGTACAGCGACAACTTGTAGCGAGCATACTAATGCTTATTACAAAATAATTAAAAGAATCGTTCTTTAGAAACCGTTACATAAAACACATATTGCCAGATATATGAGGCAATATGTTTCGGAATATTTGATGCAATTTCAATTCAGTTGGTTATAAACGACCCACAATATTGCCTTTATATGAATCTCTCCACCGCCAAAATGCAAAAAAACATTTTCCTTTTACTGCACACAAATCAATCCATTAAACTTTATATTCCCTCTTATTTGAAAATATTTCGACGCCATCGCTGACAATAGTAACACAAAATCGTAACCAACAAAAAACAAATCCCCGAAATCATGAACACAAAGGGACACAATTTGAGCCAAATGAATCACCTAGCGCGATAGTTTAAACCCGATATAACCAACAACTCGACCAAAACGAACACCAACAACACGATTCATCCGCTTTTTTTTCGTTCTGTCTTTTCAATTAAACTTAGGCGGGCTAAAAGACAAATTTAGTAGTTTTTCCCTCCTAAAGTCAAACGTAAAAAATCAACAATACTAACCATGCCATAGAGAAAAATATCACGAAGGAAGAAAGCCCCATCAGTTGTTGTTTATATTGTTGTATTGTTTACCAATTGAAGGATGTTATGCAAATTCACAGACTTGTGCGATTCTTTGGAGCTTCAGGAGCAGCTCAGCTCTGGCAAATTCCTAAGGTTTCAATAACATTTCGGGTGGCTGCAATGACTAGTGGTTACAATGATTCCATTCGTAGAGTTTAGAAAGATGCTACAAAAGAATTCTAAATAAGAAATGTAACGTGTTGTTAGTTACTTTTTTCCCTACTCGCATTTCGTTCGTTGTACTCGAACTTTAAGTAATTTGATTAAAAGCCAAAGAGCCACCAGGCATCTCGACGATGTAGTCGTAGTTCTTTTGTTCTTCTGCCACACAAAAAAAAAAAACAAACAGAAACGGTTGATCTCAAAAACTTCGACGTAGACATTTAGTTAATGTTATACCAAAAAGTTTTGTTTGTTGTCAGGATTTTTTGCAACAACAACAAAAAATACATGTTCTTTAAGAAATGTTTTACATGTCACTGTTGCATGTTTGACAACGGGCGGTATATCTAATTAAGCAGCCCGCAAAGGTAACAACATTCACACAAATTTTGCTTTATCTTTCTCCCATATAAACCTTTAAATCCTCTTAAATGTTTTTCCTCAAATGGAAAAGAAAATCATTAAACACTACCCTCCCGTTTCAGAGGGTTTTCAAAACGAATGGTGTTGAAGTCATATAACTAACGATGGTGCAAATGATGACATGAACTTTTGGGTTAAGTCATGCAACAATAACCCAAACAGTCGACCGAACCATCAAACGGTGTATTTTCGTGGTTTCACCCGGTTCATCGAGAAGAAATGTCTTTCGAGTTTTGTTGCAACAACACATCTATCTACAAATAATTTCGGTTAGTCTGACTAATGAGCTCACAATATGACAAATTTTCGCCCTTAAACTTTATTGTCGCGAATTCTGTTGTGAATCATGTTTGTTGATGGTTTTCCTGCTCTTAGACTGCTTGAAACAGAGACTAGACATCGGACACGTTTTTATGGTTGGTTGTAGCAGCAACAGTTTTCTTGCTGGAAAACTAATAGAAAATCTTTGCTATCCCGTTTAGATGATGTTCTTTTTGAAAAAAATGCCAGCTTAGCTATATGCAAATTGATTTTTTTCCCCACGGTTGGCGGAAAACTGTTACTTCTACAAATTTACATTTTTCTTTTAACAAAATGTGTCACTTGTTAAACAATTTTCTACAGTTTTTTCTTTAGTTCTTTCTGAATGTTGTTGTTGTTATTGTTGTGTCTTTGATTCGTGAATAGTAGGATTTTGCAGTTTCTGCAAATGATTTTTATTTTGTAATTTGAACAAACCAAAATGTCGTATCACCGTCTTGGTTTGTTGCTTGGTAGTTGTCACATTGCCATCATTGATGTAAGTTGGTGGAACACGACTTATTTTAAATTGAGTATTTCGCAATGGACGTTTGAAGTCAAACTTTTTGCCATTAATGTATTATCATAAAACACTGTGAATGTTATTGGTTAAAAGATTGTTGTTCTTATTGGTTTGGAGAAAAACATGTAAAAAAAACAATCGCATTAAGTCTTATAGAGAGAACCAAAGAGAACTTATTTTTACAATATCCAGAGGTGTTAAAATGTTCTTTTTTTTTGTTCAAATATTTCAAAACAAATGTTAGAACAATTTAATTTTAAACTTTTATAACACATTCTGTCAAAAGAATGCTGAGAATTGATCAAAAATATGTAGAATATTTATTTTTCAATCAAATTGTTTTTATTGCCTTAAAATCGAAAATAATGTCTTATGGCAACATTTTGCAAACGGGACGTGAGGAAAGACGTCGCAGCCACAATGATATTCTCGCTAAATGGTGCGTTACAGTGGCGCAAAATCCATTAATTTTCTTCCCGCAAATCTGTTGTTTTTCGTTGAATTTGACCTCTCAACCGCATAACACTCAGATAACATTCTTTATTCATCATCTGACTTTCAAGCAGATGAGGTGTTCTTTCGGTTACTGGTCAGTTGAAATCGCCATTCCGAAGCTTATTGACTGGTTTGAATGCCAAACTCGTAAAATCAAGTCTAGTCACCAGTTGCAATATGGTTTAAGCTCCTGAAAGAAATTCAGGTCTTTCAGAATTAATCGTCTGAAATTGTACAAATTGATTCGTGAAACTCAGAAAGCTTTGGCAGAGATCTCAAACTGAGATGGTGATTTTCAATCACCATTCACTTCAATTGAAAAAGTTGAAGGCCAGCCAGAGCGATGCAATTCTTGCACACAACCCTCTTCTCTTTCAAAAACTCAAACTATGACTTCGAAGCACCCGTTTCAGTCTATACTAGACATACAAGATAACTTGGCGCGAACTGAAGTCCTTTCTGGAAAATTCGTTTGAAATGTGTTATATTATTTCGTAAAGGACCTACTTTGAATTCGATACAACAAATTAAAATGAATAATAAATACTTTGTGTTTTATTGATCAATTTTCGTTACTTATTTGGGATATTACAATACGATTACCAGCGCCCTCTTGTGATGCCTAAGTGAACTTAGATTGTCTAGGAATAGGAGTCGGCAATTTTGGGAGCAACCTTTACTTTTTTATTTATTTATTTATTTCAGGCTTGTAATTTAAAGCCTTCCGGCCAATTATAAGTAAATTACAATATGCAACAATTCATCTATTATTTTTTGTAGACTTATAATATTGTATTTAATCTGCTCAATATTATAAGTCTAAAAAAAAGTACATAATAAAAATTAAATATAAAATTTATAAAAATATAATACGACTTTAAAGAAAGTATGATCATTAAAGACAAAAAAGTATGAAAAAAAGGCTAATTCAAAAGTCAGAAATTAATCGGTATATAATCTGGAAATATAAGATAATCGGTATGTAAAAAATGCTGCTCACAGTTTAATTGAAAACAAAATTTTACATTAAAGTCTAAAAGTGTTGTAGAATGTGCCTTTTGTAAGAATCAGGACATAATTTAAAACTTTTCAAATGGCTTGGTAGTAAATTGTAAATTCGAGCTACTCTTACTACAAAAGCACGAAGCATGAGTGTGGTTATTTTAGGAATAAGAAGCTGTTTATTACGAGTGGAATGTGAAAAATTAAATGAATTAAAAAGAAATTGAGGACTATACAGTCTAACAACCTTATAAAATAACAACAAAGACCTCAAATCTACGTATATACTTTTTAAAACTACAACCCAAGAAACGCTTAACATATGGTGTTATATGAACACGACGTGAATACAAAAATCTCATAACTCTATTAAACGCCGTCTGAATTTTTTTTTTCATTTTGTTCATTAGTGCCACTATATTGCTCTAAACAATATAGAATACCAGGCATGATATGAGCATGAACCAATTTCTCCTTAATCGATCTGGGCAACACTAAATCAGTATTATAGAAACTTCGCAGTGAATAATTTAAACGGACTACATTATCTACATGATAGTTAAAGCTTAGTTTGTTATCTAAAACTACTTCCAAACAATGTACACTGTGGACCACTTCAATGCGTGTGCCACGATAAGATAATCTCACGATTAGAAAAAAAGCATAGCTTTTGTGTTTTGAATGTTGATTGAGAGTTTTTTTTTTTGCGTCATCCATGAGCAGATCAAATTTAACGCATAATTAATATTACTTTGCAGGACATCATCAAACTGATAATCGCCCTTAAAGAGTAATTGTACATCATCTACTAATGAAATTGGTCTCAAACTTTCGAAATCACTGGAGTCATTTTCCTTTTCAATTGGAATTACCTTAGCCAACTTCCGCTGAACTGGAAAAGGAGATGTCATTATGATCGCGTTGAATAAGTGCAAAATATGGCATAAAATTAGTGGAAAAATTATTTTTAACAATTTCAATGACAGACCATCTGCCCCTGGAGCATTAAACTTAATAGAAGAATACGCTGACCACAATTCATCGAAGGTAACACAGTGAAAGGTGAATCCATCATTCACCGATTGCGGTATGGGATACGTAGTTATGTTCAGTTGGTTGCCAACAAAATGCGTATTTAGTTGCTCAACGTCAATATTGTCAAAATTACCTTGATTGCAAGTATCACTTATCAAGACATTTTCAGTAATGCGATTCTATGAATATTTTTGTTTTTGTTTGTTGATAACATTATAGAAGCCATATCGTTTGAGTTAAGATTTGGAAATCGCGAAAAATCGGTGTAGTAGAAAAGACTCAACACCAGAAAAAATGACACTTTCCAGAAAGCAGAATATGTTTGGTATTTTCTTACTTCTTTTCGGGGAAAAAAGAAGTCAGATCATATGTGTGTGCAAAAAAACATTCGGTTTCTATGACCAGATTAACGCAACACTTGAGACGGTGGCTCTAAACAATTTAAATGTTCGAATGCAAAAGCTCGCTCGCTGTACACAAGATTTTTTGTAGCGTTCTTTTCTTTAACAAATGGAGCAATTAAATCATAATTACTTGAAATAAGCGATGATATCATCTCCGCATTGGAGTCTCTCTCGCTGTAAATTACGTTTCTCTCTTCATATTTTCTATTAGTTTAATTTAATTTAGTTCCATTAGCATTATATTCAGAACTCGCAAAGATTCCCATACACTTCGAGTTGAAAGATATATTTCATGTCAAAGAAAAATCGTTTTGACACAGACGTCTCAAATTTACATTCCACAAATGTCATATTTCCAACTACTCACTTAAGTATGTGAGCAACGTTATAATCGTACTTAAATAGTCTGCAAATATTCTTAAACAGCAAACAATTAAAAAATACACGTACATTATTTTGATATCGTTATCTTTTCTTCATAACGGTTACCTTCCATCATACTTTTATACTTTTATATTAAGAATTATTATTTAACAAACGCATGTTCAGCCGTATGAAACCAGATACGAAAGACTTAAGACACAAAACTGAACAGGGTTTGTAACAGGTAGTTAGTTATTAACAAACACCGCATGCATGTTCATTTAAACAAATTCTTACAACTTCTTTTCATTAACCTTTCTCAAAAGGCCGGCCTTTTGACATCTGACGAGGCTTTTCATCTTCCGTACAACGCAAACTTGACATCGCGCGACAGGTTCTCAGACTTACTGAGATGTTCAGCCAAATGCCATAATCCGCGTTTATTCTTTACCTTCTCACTGCAGTACGTATTATGGACTGGAAAAGACTTTTTAAAAAAAAATGATATCTGTTGCTGAAAATATTTAATCAGATCACTTAAAACCAATTAAAAAATTTAATATGCTTCGTTGATTCTTGTAGAATAAAGAATTAAACGGAAAGGCTGCACTGGGCTAAGAAACAAGGGAACCTTTAAGCTGGCAAAAGCATCATAACTTCATATAAACTGCATTCACATGGTTAAAGTTGCGATATCAATAACTTCCGCATAAGATCATCATCATCGCAGCAGGCACGAGAATAAAAATTCCAAACCTGTAATAAATCTTTAAGTGAATCAACGAAAGGAGCAACACAACATAAGGGGAGTAATCTTACTTTGAAAGCAAGGAAAAAACTACGCTCCCAAGATTATGTTATACCAATGGTTAGCATTTGGTATTGGTAACTACTCAAATATATATATACGAGTATATATTATATTAGAAAGCTGAAGATATTTGAGGCACTATCAAATCAACAATATATAAAGAACCAAAAGTAAATGTCAATTTTTCTGAATATACCCTATTCTTGCAACCTATATTGACAACTTCAATACTATAATTAGATTCTGTGGCTTAAGACACGACTTGATTTTGGAAAAAAATTATTATGAAAACACAAGAGAGAAATAATCACAACCCCAAGATACTAATGAACGACGCAAAGCTTCTTCATGCTGTCAGGAGAGACTATAACGGAGATAAAATACATAAACAACGTTTTTTTATATATAGGTATAGGGTGATCGATCGTAGTTTTTTTTAATTGAATAAAACACTCAAATTTGCATCACATGTTACAATTTTTTATTGGAATCGATAAATTGGTCTTTGCCATTTAATTTTTTAAAATAATTTCATGTAAATGTTGTCCGCGGCCATTTGGAAGGTCCAATTTTTCGTATTTTTTTCGAGCATTTCGGCCTATATTCCACGAATAACGCGTGTTATGTTATCCTGTGAAGCTTCAAGCTTCGGCTTGTCCACATAGACTAATGACTTGACATAACCCCACAAGAAATAATCAAGAGGCGTTAAATCGCAAAATCTTGGGGGCCAAATCGAAAGATAAGCTGCTCATCAAATTCATCCCTCAACATATCTATTGTTTCACGAGCAGTGTGGCATGTTGCACCGTCCTGATGAAACCACATGTCAACCAAGTTCAACTCAACCAATTGGGGCAAAAAATTCCTTGTAGTTGAGTAACACATGCCCAATCGCTGAAGACGGCGACGAATTGACATTTCACGGCTGCAATATTTTCTTCGGTACGCACTCAACACATGCGAGTAGAAGGTTTTATGTTCAACAAAGTAAATTTGGTGTGAATTGTTGATTCAGCAGCTCGATTATGATGACCATAAAATGGTCGTGTCGTTTTGTAATGTTAACTTACCCTCTGCATACTTTGTGCCATGTGATATGTGATCAAAGCCCTTCCATGTATAACTATGTAGTAGCTTTTATCTGTTGAGAAGTTTAGTTTTTGAATGAAATTTATTTGATCTGTGTTTTTGGAACTTCAATAATAATTTAGGGAAGTGGTCTTTCATTCTTACACAAACTAATTTTTCTTATTATAAGCAAGTCCATTGCATTATTAGAAATATTACATATTTCACTGTCACAAATTGTCATATAGAAAATTACATTCATACATGAATTATTTTATAGACTTAATAAAATATTAGTATTTTTCGCTTGAAGCAAAGGATGAACTTTAGCAAACTTTTGAAACGTTTTGTAATTCCTTTCGAGAAATATGGCAAACTAAATTTACTTCATTATTTCATTAAGATTTCTTGTTGACTTTATAGAGTAAATTATTTCGAAACAAAACATATACAGTTTTGTTTATCTTTTGTCATTCTGTTTATATTTTATACTAACAAAAAATTACATGACTTCTTAATTAAAAATCATAATAAATATAAAATAGTCCTAATATTTTATTCACATGTTAAAAGATCGCTATTTTCTGGCGTATCTTTAAAACTTTGTTTAAATATTTTCCAACGTAAATAATTTTCATAATTCTCTGAATTGGAAATGAAGAAAATATCAAATCTTTTCATGAAAATGAATCAGTGTAAATGCAGTTGGAACGTTTGGCATCTGCACATAATAGAAAAGAAAAAAAGAAGGAAAACTACATATGTATGTCAGTCTAAGTGACGTTTCCATATGTTGGCCCTCTGGCTTTGTCCGTGGTTATTAGTTCAAACTGACGATTAAATTCAAATAGACATTTCAGGAGATTCCCAGAATGTTTCAATATTTTCTTGATTTCCCGATAAATGAAAAAGTCTGGAAATTTGAAATTTCTATACATTTGTTTTACCATTTTCATAACATTACATTCTAAAAAATTCATAAATTCTAAATACAATTGACGATTTGCATGGAATATTATTAAATATTTTACGATAAGATTCAGGATACATTATAAGATTCAAGCGATATTATAAAAGCAAAAAATCGCCCTTCTACGAAATGTGCTCGAATCCTTAATTATTGTTTTCAACTTTTTCCTCTTGTAGCTGCCGGCCTGGTTGGCAGGGACCACTGTGTAATGAATGTGTTGTGTATCCGGGATGCAAGCACGGTTCCTGCTATGGTGAAGCCTGGAAATGCAAGTGTGATACAAATTGGGGTGGCATTTTGTGTGATCAAGGTAAGTGACAACCTTACAACAGTTAAATATAAAGGAATAATATTTACTGGAAGAGTAATTAGAATACAAACCGATTCCCCATTTTTTATTACTACGCAAAATGTAAAAAAAAACTTACCTTGAATAAATGCACCACTTTAAGCTCACTTTTTTATGTTTCCCTTTGCTGCACCAAGCTCTTTTACTGTTCACTGACTGACTTCTTAATGTCTGCGGTAAATGATGTTCGATTTTTTCCATCTTTTTATTCCATGCCGTTGCAGATTTAAATTACTGCGGCACTCATGAACCCTGCAAACATGGCGGCACTTGTGAGAACACCGCACCTGATAAATTTCGTTGCACTTGCGCTGAAGGTTTATCCGGGGAACGTTGTGAAATCATAGAACATCCATGTGCTACCCAACCATGCAAGAATGGTGGCTCATGTACGGTTAAGGTAAGTATAAACTCCATCTTTAGCTATCACTACCACTAGTATTTGTTATTCATAATCACCTTACAGCGCATATATCAATTGGTCAGGTAAAAGGGATATTTAAAATATGAATCTCCAAATGGCACTTGCTTGAGTACTAAATTTCTGGCTGTGAGAGTAGAGAATATGCAAAGGAAATGTCATAGGCCAAGCAGAGCGAAACGTGATTCGAAGTTATTGTGAAATCATTTCGAACTAACTCGCGTTATTATACTCATATTTTTGCCAGTAATTTATAATATGGAAAGTATCCCATATTTATTTGATGGCAAGATTCTCCTTCTATCGGCTTGTTCGGAAAGTTATTTAGGGTTTTAAAACAAATTTATTTACAAATTTATATACAAGAAAACAATTATTTTAATTTATTACATAATCTCCCCTTTTTTAATAACTTCTTCCCACTTCATTGGGAGCTTTTTAATTTCCCTCTCATAAAACTCGCCTGGTTTTTCTCAAAAACAGGTTTCAGTTCGATTTTTCACTTCCTCGTTGTTATGGAAATTCAAATCCTTCAAGTGGTTGCTGAGATTGAGAAATAGGTGACAGTCGGACGGGGGGAGGTCTAGGGAATACGGTGGGTGAGGTAAAATTTCCCATCCAGGCTCTGACAGTCCGCATGGCACTGTGAGGCCCCGGTGAGAGAGTGAGGTACTTACTCATCGAGGTTGCTCACAAATCCGAGCTCTTTTACGACTCCGTGAACGGTTGAGACTGATTTTTTTTATTATTTCCGTAACTATTGCACAATAATTAAATCTCTTACACCCTAAGAAATAATTTCCTTCGGTCGGCCTGAGCTGTGAGCGTTCATTACGGAGAAGTCGCCCGTAGAAAATCTTTTAAACCATTTCTGGCAATTTCTTTGATTTGATACGTTTTTTTCATAAACAGACTTTATTTGTCGTCCAGCTTTAGCAGCCGTTTTTCCTTTTTGAAAATAATTCAGCATAATACGAGGTGTGTTCGAAAAATAAGGCGAATTTTTAAACTTCGCGGGCTACGTACAGTCGACTTTCGATTATTATTTTTTTTTTTTATGTTGGTACACTCGTCTAGAAAATGCGAGTATGTTGACGGTTTTATCCATATGGCATGTTTAGTTTGTTTGTGAGAGGCATAAATAAGACAAATACTTTGCGTGTTCTGCAATTTTCTGCTATCGAAAAAAATGGATCAAAGAAGTTGCATCAAATTTTGTGTAAAAATCGGAATTAAGTGCTTAAATACACTTGAAATGTTGGCAGTGGCATACGGTGAGAGTACTCTGAGTCAAAAAAATGTTTACAAGTGGCCCAAGCTTTTCACAGAAGATCGAGAAAATGTGAATGACGATGTTTGCTCTGGACGCTCCAGCGCATCAACAACCGATGAAAATGTTGAGAAAGTGAAGAAGTGAGTGAAGTGTTATGGAAAATCGTCTAATCGCCATTAGAGAAGTTGCTGAGGATGTCGGCATATTGGTTTGCTTATGCCATGCAATCTTTTCGGCAATTTTGGGCATGATAAAATAGAAATTGATGAATAAATAAATATTTTTTGAAAAAAAAATTAAAATTCGCCTTTTTTGAACACACCTCGTATGCCTATGATGCTCTTTTTTGCTAATTTTTTTCACTTTTTTTTTTAATACGCTATAACCACTGACGACTATAACGAGAACACAAGTAAACAATAGTAAACAATTTAGAGAAGGGGTTGAATGAAGTTTTGTGTTTCAAGAAACTCAACGCCATGAGAAGTGATATATGGCGAACTAACGAATAACCGAACAGTCTGATTTATTAGTTGTACGAACCATAAGGTCGAGCCAGATAACATCAGCCGTATGACTGTCAAAGTTCACTTTATAACTTTTTCACATTCCAAATTTTACGTTCTTTCTCGTGAGAGCGCTGCAGTAACATTTGGCAGAATTTGGTCAATGTTGCGTATAACATCGCTGGCATTAATCACTTTCCTAATGTTAACAAATTTCGTATTTGTACTAAACAAGACTGGCAAATATGATCATATGAACATGTCTGGAAAGCATTAGTCGGGCGCACAAATAGTAATGCGAACATCAAAAACCTTCACTTGGCTGTCTTACAATTTTCATTTCTCTAAGTATCCAATATTAACATTTTTCTTTTTTCTACATCTTTTTTATACTTTGATCATCTATTTATCATTTCTAGAGACTGGCACATGAATAAATGTATGATATGTATTCGCTTTGTACTCATGTGCATTTTGCACCATTTTCCGCATTTTTTTTTTTTGCTTTCTTTCAGGAATTAACAAATGTAACCACTTTACCATCGTATCGGGTAATGCGTGGCATGAGTTCAGCAATGGGAAAACCAGTTAACAGACGCAATTTATCGCAACTAGGATTGAGTCTAGGAAGTTTGGCATCGTTCAGCGGCATCAGCAACAGCAACGGCAATGGCAGTGGCAACACTACAGCAGTGACATTAACAGCAGCGACATCGTCAACAACAGGCACCAACAGTAACGGCTATAACCATCAACAAATACCACCCATTTCGGAATTTACTTGCGAGTGTGTGCCCGGTTGGACTGGTTCAACATGTGAAATAAGTAAGTGGATTTGTTATGATTTTATTTGATTTTCATTTCAATTTTTCTGTATCATTTTTTTTTTTATTGAAAATACTGATCACTGCATTTGATGCTGCTGATGATGAGTATGATGGTGATGATTGTGTTTACGATTCCTAACCGAAAGAGCTGAAATTAAAGCAGAGTGTTTACGTCAACTTCGAAAGCGGTTTCCTCTTAACTATTTTTAAATACGTAACAAATGATTTAAATTATTTGTTATGAATTTAAAACTCGAAAGTAAAATGCATTTAAAGCCAATACTTGTATAAATATATTACTTTAAATGCGAATTATTTTTTTTTAGAGAAAAGTATATTTAACTCTTTGCGAGTTTAACAATCCTTGTTATGACTCTTAATATTAATGTAGGGCTATAACATAGTAGGATATAAAGTTTTTTATATGAGCCTGTTTCAACAAATAATTCCGCAACCAAAATGTAAATATTAGTCCTGAAATTTTGATCAAGTGAATCAAATCCTTTTCCTTTACTCCTTTTTTGTGGTCGACGGTGGCGCGATGGTCAGCACACACGTCTATCGCTCGCACCTCGACATGTCTGACGGATACTTCGAGTAATCGGCAAGCCTGGTTAATGTTTCTCAAACTGTGAAGTACGAAATCGTCATTAAACTGTAGACTGTAAACTGTCCCGTTGAGTGAGTCTAAAAATATATTACGTGTAGGCTCACTGAATGTGAGAGGCTCTCCCATGTCTCATTCATGGGATGCAAGAGAATTTGTTTTTTTCTTTTCTATCAAATATTATGACCAAATTTGTCTGACTAGTAGTAATTTTCGTATTAAGTCAAAGATTGTCAACAACCACAAAACCGTCCAAATAGATAAATTAATTAATTGGTTCTGAATTTTACAAGGTTGCAGTAACATTTTACACTTTTTACTGAAGTAACGATAAAGGAGTAGACAGACAATATTATAAATATAATGATAATGTAACTGTCGGTATTATAGCTGCAATTATGTTATGTCATATTGTGTTATATCTGTGGTGTAAAATAATTAGTGATCTCATGCTCTTCATATCCACTGAAGACTTTGTGTCGATCAAAGTCATTTCACACAAACGTATCCGTAGGAATAACATAACTCAACTAAGATTCTAAATAATACTTCGTATCGGACTGCCAATCCTTCCACTTTTATTTCTTATCTTATCAGTCATATATTATTCATCTTGTCTGAAGATACTTTGAGCAAATCCAATTTATGGGGCAAAAAAAATTGATGGCATTTATAAGTTATACATATCTGTGCGTACCCTAAGCCAAAACGTATTCGGAGGAAATACCTCATTTTAAGGAAGTTATATTAAGGGTAGATAAATATTGCTCCCTTATTGGAAACTCTGGAAGAGTATCCCCACATAGTTCGCAGACTATAGTAGGCATAATGTACTTAGATTACATGCAAAATACATGTTATTAGCTCACCGAGCGTCTACCTATACCGTTCGCACACAGCCGGGGCTCATTTAAACATAGACTCTCTCTTATTAATGCTTACAACTACCACTATTCAATAAGCATTGGTGATATTTTAATATTTTTTAGAATGGGAAAAAGTCAAGTAGCTCCATATATTTTGCTATGCAAGATATTGTTCAAATTTTTAGCAGGTAATTTACACATATTCAAAGCATTTGTGTATCCGAGGTAGACAAATTTGCTCTTCCACTGCTCAGTCCGTATTAAGCTTCAATATCAGACACAGCACTGAAGCTTGACTACTCATTCGATTGTGTCTGTGTGAATTTTCATTAAAATCGCATCAGCCATTCAAAAGTTTTACATTTATTTCCACTTATATTCGAAATTATATCACTATATGTCAGTATGCTTTGTCGAACAATTAATAGTGAGAACACACCATGTATTATGTCCGCCACAGTCTGTTCTACCGTATCTGAAGGATTGATAATTAGACATCGAACAGTCACGCATCTTTCGGCGATAAACGAGACGACTCTAACTTTCGACACAGAAATCATGCGTAAATTATTCGGGCGCAAGGAAGAATATTGGCGCCCTCTCATTTATGAGATGCATAACTGTGATTTCGATGTTCGTATAATATTGTTCGGTCACCGCTTCTTAGATGAGTTTGACCTGCGACGTAGAATAGTACGAAAAATTCGAATGGTACACCAGAAAGCTGAAGAGATTGAAATTCTTTGACCGCACCTAGTGAGGACAACGATGAACTTTGGAGAAAAAAAAAACAATTAGGAAGGTTATTATGGGATCTTGATAGCTTCCTGTTGTCAAAGTTCAGAGGCAATTAAAATTGCAGGCCAAGGCTAATTATAATCTGTTGTACACATTTTCCATAGATTTTGGCATGATGTTACGAAATGTGTCATCAAAATGATACTAATGGAATTAACTATTGGAATTATTAATGATACTATTGGAATTAACTCAATCGTTGGATTGTAATAATTTTTTATCATATTAGAAGTTAAATTGTGCCGTATAAAATAACTATTTCAAAAAAGGCTTCACAGGTTCTTAATTAAAAATTATTACATTTTCAAATTTTTTTTTTTTTTGATACAAAAGCGTCATTCTGTATCTCGAAAATTCTTTACTGACATAACTCAATATCGGCAATAAATAACTGGAAAAATGCCTACCGATTTTCCGTGCAACATCCTCCCATTAGAATTTGCGCAATACTTTTAAGCTCTGAGAGAGTGACATTTTCAAAAATGGGATATCGTCCAGGTCAAGTAATTTTCCAGATGAGAATACAAAAGTGAATATATCAGGTAAAGGACACAAATAATGTGTCAAGCGTCTTCAGTTAAGCGGACATTTTTAATCAAAAATGCGTTTGGATAATTTTTTTGAAAGTCTTTTTGTGATACCTCTTGAAGTTAAGCTTACACAGATATTATAAATATACATTTGAAATCCAAGCTACATTTGAGATTAATTTTGAACCATAAATTTTCATTATTATGATGACAAATAATAATCTCAAACGTAGCTCCATAATATTAACTTTGATCTACCTCTTATCGAACGGCGTCACACTGTAATTGCTTTTTATATCAACGATTACGACTTTTCATACTAATGACGTATTTTTACATTCGAAATTAAATTAGTGCAATTACTTATATTCTGAATAAAAATATTTTTATATTTCGATTCGTCTAAGCCAGTACAACCAGATATCTAATTTCGTATGTCTGTAACTACCAAGTTTTTTGTTTTTTCGGTTCACCGTACGTCACGTCTCATGACGTAGATTTTCTTCAAACACTATAAAACTTCTCTCTCTCTCTCTCTCTCATGAGAAAGAATGTGAAATTCGAAATGTGAGAAGATTATTTGTTCCAACCAATAAAGAGATTACAAATTAGAGTTACAGCGTGAACTTTGACAATCACACGACTGATGTTATCTGGCTCGACCTTATGGTCCGTAAGACTAATAAATCAGTCTGGAATTTATCGGGTTGTTCGGAAAGTTCGCTAGGTTATTTCGTTAATTTGCCATACGTCCTTCTCATGACGTAGATTTTCTTCTCCTACCCCTTTACTAAACTGTTTAATATTGTTTACTTGTGTTCTCGTTCTAGTCGTCAGTGATTATAGCGTTTTAAAAAAAGTTTTAAAAAGTGGAAAAAATTAGCAGCCGAAAAAAAGTCTGTTTATGAAGAAAACGGACCAAATGAAAGAACTTGCCAGAAATGGGTTAAACGGGGTTTTCTACGGGCGACTTCACGTTCAGCGTTCGTTACGCTCCCAGATCCCAGATCCGAGGAGGTGAGAGGTTTAACTATTGTACAACAGTTAGGGAAATAGCTGTAATAATTAAAAAAAATCAGTCTCAGATGTGTGAGTACCTCAGTCTCTCACAGAGGCCCCCCTCTGCCTTGCGGGCCCGTCAGAAACTGTTAGAGCTTGGGTGGGAAGCTTTACCTCGCCCACTGCACTCCCCAGACCTCTCTCCGTACTACTATCACCTATTTCGCAGTCTGAGCAACCACTTGAAAGATTTAAATTTCCATAACGGAACGAGGAAGTAAAAAATCGAAACGAACGCTTTTTTCAGGAAAACCACGCGAGTTTTATGAGAGAGGAATTCAAAAGCTCCCATAGAGGTGGGAAGAAAAAAGAGATAAATAAATTTCTTTTAAAAACTAGACGAACTTTCCGAACCACCCCATATATTAATTTCTTGTTCACTAGCCTTTGTCTTGTCTTGTCATTAGTCGACACAACACTCACTTGGCGATTTACGGTAATTTTTAACAATTGCGTTAAGTTTAATTATTATATTTGTATTATGTGATAGATAACAATTTTGTAACTGCAACAGGAAAAAATTACTTTTGACTCCACGCGAACTATTTCCCCATTGGATCGGTTTTGCTGTTATCTAGGTTACCTTTTATCGATGCTGCTTATACTACTCGTCCGCTTTATCAGTTTACCAAAATAAAAGTTAAAAAAACAAGAAGCTCATATGCAATCGTTGACACAGCAAACGTAACCCGATGTTTTGAAACAAATTAACGTGCCCCAAACTGGAATATTTGGAGCCACCGTAAAATCTATTTACTTTTTGGAAGTAAAAAGTTCATCATTTCTTCAAAAATATCTTTATACTATACAAATCAATACAATAATTATTTTCTATTCAGGATACTTCGTTGTTAAAACTGTTCTTAATTACTATAAAATTGTAAATTTCATTCTTGTTTGCTCATACGGTTTTTAACAAATTTGCTTTGCCTGATAAACGCTCGGCTAGACTGTTTGTTCAACAGTTTATTTCTGTAAATTCACTTCGGTAATTATGCAAAAAATCTCAGCGTTATTTACCAACGATCAATATTTGCTATAGTTAAAATTATTTTTCAAGTTATATGATTTTGTACATTCGTTGCATGTTCATATTTTTGCTTATTTGTTTGTCGAATTACCCAACATATTTCTTCAAACATGCAATGTGGCACATTATTCCACCGAAGCAAAATGTATGCATTGGCAATCAAAAGACTTAGGAAACAAACGTGAATGTGATGTTACTGAATGCGCTGTGGTATTTGTGCTAATAACCTGATTAAAAGTGATTGCTTTGCAATTTATACATTCTACATGGGTGTAAAATATGGCAAATTGTGGGAAAGTGGTAAAAAGAAGTGTTTATGTGTGTGTGCGTATATACCAACATATATTTCACAATGTTATCATTAAGAAGCACTGATGATGGTTTATTAAAAAAAATCTCATAACCAAAACACATAACATGTTAAGAACGATGGTGAATCTGGTTTTAACTAAACTATCAATTATGGCCATCGATTACTGAAATTAATTTCAGCCATATGATCCACATAAATGTCTCGCTCTCCAGAAAGCTAAATATTTGGCATCTGCGTTGATTAGGAACAGCATACAAATAGATTCTTATGGACATCAAACTTCTTGCACTTTACTCCTCTACTCCCAGCCATTATTTTATTGTTCAAATAACAAAATCTTAAGGAATCACATCAAAACGTACATTGGTAGTGTAAAAATGTTATAGTAATTAAATAAACGTTTATTTCCCTTACAGCAGTATCTCCTTTACAAATATTGCGTGTTTTCCTCCGCATTAATAACAAATTATGGCCTGTAGATGTCTTCGGCTTTCATATTTTCTTCCAACTCTGAAATGGGACTGATGTTGCATTCTTGTGACTCTTAAAAACATTTTCCCTAAGTCTCCTTTAACACGCAAAGTTTAACAACAAAATACCGACATGGCTGATAACAACAACAGTCGAAGTACTTTGAAAAATGATTTAAAATGCTCTTGACACCTTTTTGACATTCACGCTCATTTGTCATAGTTTTACGCAGTCACAACACGTACAATATAATCCTGGCATATTGTTGTAAAATAGTTTCGGCAACAAGGTAGTTATATTGTGTGTCGTTTCTATAATCTTCAAAGAAGGTAGAAATGTGGAAACATTTAATAGACCTTAAATGATGTAGTTGACAAAAGTCAACGATGTGCAATCCTACTGCAACAGGTCTTGGACGTAGACTCGTTCAAGTAACGTAGCTTGAAACTTGCATTGTTCGTATGTGTACCACTTTGAAAACTATATGTGGAATTTTGTTCCAACTAGTTAACTACATAAAAACTTTTGCTTAAATTTAATAAATCGAAAAGGTTAGAAATGCTTCCAAATTAATATAATAATACTGTGTGATAAAACACCTTGTTAAATTTGAAGCCCATGAATTCAAAATGATTTGTTTTATATTTTTTTAAACTTTAAACCATGCACAAACACAGTTATATTCTGTTTAAAAAAAGTACCAGAAATTGGTCAGTAAAGCTCAAAATATTTATTATACACTAAAATATATTGCAACGGTTTTAAATCTTGTCTTTTTCGGCGAATTTGCTCTGCCAAACGCCGCGTAACGCCCAGATGCATTCTTTATTTACCGTCTGAATTTTTCCAGTACGAAACAACGCGATAATCAAACAAAGCCGTCAATATTTCCTTGATTTTTGATTCACTTCGATGTTTTTTCATCTCAGTTGGAAGGCATTATTTCAAAGCTTACATGCGAAACTCAGTATTTCATCACTAAAGATAATGCGTTTTATGAATGTGGGGTTGGAATTGACTGGGTCTAACTTTTTTCCGACAAACTTTATGCGATTGAGTTTTTGAAAAGAATTCAGGTTTTTCGGGACTAGTAGGGCGGCAACCTGTTTTAACCCAAACAATCGTGTAAAATGGCATGAGATGATTGGTGAAATACGAAAAGTTCAGCATCCATTTCTTCGCTTTATCTATGTTAATGGTCGACGAGACAAATCTTCGTCTACATTGACACTGAAAAAACCATTTGCATTACAAAATATGTGACAAATTCATTATTGGATTTTTTTATCCATTGTAAGAATTGTAAAAAATTACAAAATACGTTCAAACTCTGCCTCATTATAGAGAACAATTGAGCTAACTTAGCAATAAAAAGAATGTTGACAATTTCTTTAAGCAGGATTTTGAACTGATCAATTCCCGGTACTTAGAGATCTGCTCGGAAATATTCGTATTCGAATACCCCCAAATATGTAAATTACTATTAAAATAACTTTTGAATATCACTGAATGGTCTTTTTTCTGATTTTTCCATATTTTCCCATTTTGCTACTGATCATTGCAGCTGAATGAAATATATGAATGTACGAATAAGACAAATTGATCATTTTTGTGGAAAATACCCGAAGGATTGTGGTCTATTATTTTTCCAAATTTTTCAAACTATTATACAGCAAGACTGTGCTAGTTTCGTTTAAATTACAGAGTACAGGCTAAATTTGAGTTAACCAGTCAATTTATATGAGAGATACCAGGTTTTTGTAGTTGCATTGCCACTGCTTTCATTTTCGAGTCTAAGATTTCCAGATTGTTGAGCGTCAAATTGAAGGGAATTTAATTTAAAATTTGTTATTTATGTGAGAGTATTGGGACATGCGTGGTTAATTTTCTAATTCAAATTCTGACAAAAATTATTAAGCAATGGATAAAAATCTTAAGTAGCAATTGAAATTACAGAAGGAAAATTTCACTTTATTAGATATGTTAATTTGTAAGGGTGACACCTAAAGGAGCGTGTGTATATTGACCATTTTCTATACCAACATGCGATCTGACAAGATATTGGTTTGTATTAGGTTTCAAAAAGTTGTATAAGAATTGTTGACAGTTAGACTGTGTCACAATCAGTCATACATAAATAGCCATAAATATGGTTAAATGCTAAATGCTTCCTTCTGCATTTCAAATTTGTTGCCCAATCATCCTTGAGGTGTGGATATCAGAGTTGCGTTGTCGCTAAAAATTGCGAATAGAAAAATGTTTTGAACAATCCTAACATATCTATACCACATTTGCATGTGGATATCCATATCGAAGTAGTATTTGTTTAAAAAAAAGACTCCAAGAACTTCGATCTTCTATGCTACTTCTGCAGTCTTTACAGATTTTATATGGACTTCTTTTGTGCCAACCAGTGAATTTATTGCCAACAGTTTTTTAACAGGAGAAACAGAAAATGAAGTCAATCCCAACTCAATGGCTGTAAAATTAAGGGTATGCGAACAACACACGGATTCACTTTTGTATACAATTACAGCAAACTATTTTTTCTTATTTTCTACAAAGCGATAGAAACAAGTTCGGTATAAGCATCAAACATCTACATATGAAAGGCTAAACAAGGCTCATAGCGCATCCTCACTAGCTTTGTATACTATTGTGTGGATTAATTTAAACGAAAAGATTATTACAAAAGTCATTGATAAGTTGTAGGACAGTAATTCACAAAAGTATTATGAATATTTTGGTAGCACCGTTACCATAAAGAAAATAATTTTGAAGTGAATATGTTTCCATTTGAAAGTGAAAAGTGCTATTCCATCATTATCCGAAAATCCAAAGAATTTTGCTTCGAATTGTTTCTTTACCTGCGTTTTTGCCAGGTTAAACCACTCGTGATCATTTCTTATATCAAAAGCTGATAAATGATTGTGATAAATTATAAATGTTACCGGAGAGTAACTAATCGGCGACTTTGTGGTGAACGGAGACTTAAGATCGGTTGAATCCGTTATTTGGTTTGCTTTGTAAATCGAATTTTTCTTGCATTGAAATAAAGATGCAAGTGGAATGAAAGCTTAATGTATGCAAAATTTCACTGAATTAATTGTATGAGAGGTATCCGCAGGATTGTCTACGATACTGAAAAAATAAGGCGTGTAATAAAAAAAATGCATTATTTATGCACGACACTGAAAACTTTATTTATCACAGTTGGAATATTCCGAATTTGGTCAAATATGAACCATTTTGTTCGATAACTTGTTTTCATTTTGCAGGTAAATCCATTACGCCTCTCCCATAGAAATCCTCGACCCTATTGACAAAAACCTGGCACAGTCGACTTGCACAAGCTTCTCTCGATATGCTTTCGCCAACGGCAAAATCATTCGCCACAGACAGGAACAATTGGTTGGTAATCACTTGGTTCCAAGTCCAGGCGTCGTTCTGACGGAGCTCAATTCATCTCCATCATAAGTGACCTCTCTATAAATGGATCGATTCAGCAGCTATTCGCAGATGGAAATTGAAACCATGGAATTTTTTGCATTAACTCGTGTGTCATTCATACCCCGAGCTTCCTTTTGCATTCAAGATTATTCACGTGATTCCAAATGGTTTTTTGCGCAATGTTCAGCTCTTGATTATTCGAAATAGTTGTTTGATGACAGTCACATTTAACGATTTCATTATTTTATCTACCAAGCTTGGCGTGATTAGCTCTTATAGTGTCAGGACTCTAAACTGGCTGATTTCCTACTTGCCGATGTCTAGCAATAATGAGTGAAGCACGCAGTAATTATAGTCAGATATTACGGAGTTTTATATAGATTGTTGAAAAATAACTTGTTCGACATCCACGTAAAAGAATTACTTAAATGGTTGTAAAACACATTTAACAAAAACCTTTAAAAATTTCCTGCTGTGTTTTACAAATAATTTTTATGACAACTATGTCCAAAATTTAAAATTTCCGATTACGTTTTAAATAGAAGTTTGAGAAATTGTACTACTGAATACATAATTTTGAGCTTTTCTCTTCCAAATATTGTTCTAATGTTCACATTTTAGTTTAAATGTTGTAAAGCCTTTCGTTTTACCTCCAACCAAAAATCTCTATTACTTCTAATGCACAAAAATGTTATTGAAAAACATTAAAAAATTAAAACAAACATCTCTATGCACCTTAGTTGCCAACTAATTGTGTTTGTTCTCTGCTAATGCAATAGCAATTCAAGGTGCACGAAGACGGAAAAACCAATGCATAACCAACAGAAGAAGGAGTATGCAAACATTTGATTTCAAGGCAACAGATAAAACTGTCTACACTCATACAAGAGACATCAGTCAAGTCATCCGGCAATTTTTACTCATCTTCCTCAGATATCTTAAGTGACGGCACTTGAATTGAAGAAACATTTAAGCGATAAGCTCTGTGTAAACTCTTGAGAGGAACACAACGTCCCAAATCAGCATCACTCAAAATCTACATAGACCATTATTTTACATCGTTATCACCGCGGCTACGCTCCAGTAAAACGTTTCGTGCATGCGATCTGAAATGTTTTCATCACCGGCCGCTGTATACGAGCGCGTATTGTGTATGCAGACACATTTAACAATGTCTCTTTTGTCGATCTCCTCTTTCAGATATCGATGAGTGTGCCGGTGGCCCTTGCGAACATGGTGGCACTTGTATTGATCTAATCGGCGGTTTCCGTTGCGAATGTCCTCCCGAATGGACAGGCGATGTATGTCAAATGGATGTGAACGAATGCGAAATCTCATATCCACAACACAGCCCGGCCACATCCACCTTGCGCACATCAACAGCCGCCGTTGCGGCTGCCATTGCCGGCTCGAGTACTTCATCATCAGCGTTAATCGCTGCCTTAAATGCAGCGTCCTCATCTTTGGCCGCGGCAGCCAATGCATCTTCAACACAAATGTTTGGTCCCTGTGTGAATGCCCGACAATGCCTCAATCTGCCGGGGTCGTTCTCATGCATTTGCCTCGAGGGCTGGGGTGGTCCAACGTGTGCGAAAGATTTCGACGATTGCGTGGGCCAATGTAAGAATGGTGCCACATGCATGGATCTGGTGAACGATTATCATTGCGCATGTGCAACTGGATTTACAGGTATGAACATGAAACAAGATATAAACATAATCAAATCAATTCCATAATGTTTTTGGTTTGTTTCATTTTTTTGGGCAACATGTGTTGCAGCCTGCTTTATGCTGATTGTTGTGCACACGATAGTCGTAGCTGCAGCTTTAGACTACAAAAAACGGCAACGACGTATTTTAAATTACATTAAGTCTAAGACGTCAGATTTTATTTTTGGTAAAACGAAAATAACTGTTAGTCACTTGGGGATCTAGATTTTACGTGTTGGTGTTGGTTATGCATTAAAGAGATAAAACACGATTACTCTAAATAATATAGCCAATTCGGAACAAGCAAATCAGCACTAATTGTCGGTCCGAAATATTGTACTATTTTAATAAGTGCTTAAATAACAGCCAAGATCTCATATCAATAGTTTTGTTACAATACAATGGTTTTGTTCGCAATCACAAATTGGTTTATGTTTTACCTGTGGGATGATGGCAAATAGACAATTTAGGAAAATACATTAATATTCATCTTTCTGAAGTGAAACTATTTCTTTTAATGGAACACACAAATATTTTTTCAGTCTTTCGGAATCAATTTAAGTTTTGATATGTCACAATAATTTCTGTGATATTTTGGAGATTTAAGTCATTATCATACGTTCGAACTTCGACACAAACATATCGCGGTGGTCACCTCGATGTGCCTAATGAACAATTTTCGGGTTGTCGGGTGATTAAGAAGTCTAGTAAAATAACTGATTTACGACAACTTCCCCCACTTATGGCAACCTCAGCTGCAGATTTGGTGTTGTCAGATGTCCAACCTTATAATGTGATCTTTTACATATGACAAGTTCTTTTTTGGTGGGGCCATCTATTATAACAAATAAATAGCATTTTTTGAAAAATATTGTGTTTCCTGTAGAAAATACTAATTTTGCACAAAATTTTCCCCAAAGGGGACGTAATATAAAAAGAATTTTAGCCATCGTCGTCAATTGTCCCCTTTTTTGTAGAAAACTCCTATTTCCCCCTAGAGAAAAGAAAAACATTACTAATTTTTTCATTATTAGTCCTAGTCTATTCGATATTAGCTTATTTTCCATCCACACATTTCTCATCCGATGTTCTTCTTACGAAGTTTTTATCATCCTCTTCAACACTGCCCATCGAGATCATAGTTGATGTTTTTTATGGTATTGCACATTCATCCATTTTCATAATCTTATCCTGTCAATGTAATCACCATGATTTGAAACGATGACCGTGAATCTGCGCCAAGTAACAGAATTAACGAAATCGAAAAGTCAAGAAATTACTTTTCTACAAAAATACATTTTTTGGTCCAGTTTAAATTCTGTTTCCAATTAAGATTCTTCGTTTAATTTCTAGCTCATTATCGTTTTGTTTTTGGAGGAGCCCAGACAAATTAATAAATCTATCAAGCCAAAATTGCGCAAGATGGTGCAAGGGTGGTCATCCTATTAGAAGATGATCCTATTTTTGTGTGTTATCTGCCATCATGACTGTAACATTTGTCTAGAAGATACATGTAGAACGTCAAAAACATCATAAAGCGTTGTACTTCTGAAAAAAATTGCCTTGCATCGCATGAATGAGATATGGGAAATCTTCTTATTTTCAATGAGCTTACACGCGTTCTACTTTTAGTCTGGAAATACAGTTTGGAAATACAGTTTAACAGCAATTCCGAACGTCAATTTTGGATGCACTACAAGTTTTCACACAAATAGCGACCATATCGATGATAGTTGCATACATAGCCGTCCATGTAATCTTTAAGAACGCAGAATAATTTTGCCCACAGTAGCGTAAAGATAATTACAAATACAGTTCCACTTATACGAAATCTAATCTTATCTTCTGCTTTAATATTGTCACTAAAAAAACAATCATCGAGATTTTGCTCTAAAAATTACGGGTCAATTTTGGAATTTTAAAATTTGTAAATTTTTAAAGATCCAATTTGTTCAGTCTGGGTCGTTTCCATAGGTATAGACGTAAATTTTAACATAATGGCTATAATTATAGCTCTTTCGTCCAATTCAAGAATACTAACTCAATTCGGTGAAAAAAGTACGTTTTTCCTTTGCAACTCTGATACAAATAAAAACGCTCCGACAATTTATCATCTATAAACCACATTAGCTAAGTGCAGAAAATTTCAAAATTTAATCCACGCTAAAGTTTTTCATAGCACAAACCTGAATTTATTGTTTGGTCCATTGCAATGCCTGCAATTATTAATGCTTTCAAATTCAGCTCGTTTGTCATTAGTTTGTTAAATTTTTATATCTATTTTATATGTTTGTTTTAAATTTCGATTTGGTATCTATTTGTGTTTTGTCTTTTTTTTTCTCCGCAACAGGTCGAGATTGTGAAACTGATATTGATGAATGCGCTAATTCACCGTGTCGTAATGGTGGCGAATGTGTGGACATGATTGGTAAATTTAATTGCATTTGTCCACTGGGGTATTCTGGTACATTATGTGAGGTATGTAGACTCTTTTTTTGTAAAAACATAAAACATATACATATATCACAATTCAAACATAAGCTTGCTTATTTATGTTACTCAATCTAACGAAAACAAAACAAAAAAGTCGAAAATAATGTTTTAACAATTTGTTTTTTAATGAATATTTAATAGTTTTATGTATACAAGCCTTGTTAATATATTGTAAATGGCTTGTCAAGTTAACGAGATTTTAATTTTATGGAGTTTAAAGTAACGCATTTTATGAATTCACAACAGAAGTCGTCAGTATCAATTACAACGAATCATGTTTACATTTGGGATTTGAGAAAAACAAAAGACTTAAGGCACGAACACTTCGTCCAGGCATTGCACTTTTGTTTCCTTCTGAGATGCTCATTTATAAAAGAGTGTAAAAAGTGTAACATATTAAGTTGTTGCAAAATTTCACATTGTTTTGTGTTGTAAGCGATTTTTTTTTCTTCTATATTTAAACTTAATTTATACTATCACAGCTTTGATCATTATTCGATTAGTCCGTCAGGTGTTTGTATTTATTCAATATTATGTTAACACAGTTTTAGCTCAATTTTCTGTGAAATAGCCGTAAACTGTGCACACATTTTATAACAAATTATAAATGCAATACATTATTATGCAGATTTTTTTCAGTTTTTTGGATGGAATGCATCGATCATGTGAATAATGGCAGTCCACTAAACGATAGCATTGTGTGCAATATGAAATGTCGATCAGATCTGTCAGAAATTTGGTGTCTCAAATTCGCATTTAAAAATTATTTGTATTAGTCCTTTTGTTAAAACAGAGTAAAATCTAAAAGCAGTACTGGGTCGGCAATCGCCAGAAGTCACTTTTTTCCATATTTCATTTTCAAACAGATCCATATGTTATAAAAAGTAAAGTGATTTGTTATAAAAACCCTAATATTTTGGAAACTGCTAGAAAATACCCTTGAAATGTTGTATAGCGCTTCCATTATGGGATATGTTCCTTGATACATTTTTTATATTTATTATGAAATTAAGATATATCAAGCCATATATCGGTTAATTGAATAATCGAACAAATTTCGGCTGCATTATTCGGTTAACTGCTGAATAATATTTTATGGTTAATTACTGATTAATCGAATAATGAAACTGTTTGCAGTGAATAATAGATTAAGGTGGCTTCTGTTCTTCTCTGAACCTGCACGCCTTTCGATTTTTAGAATAGCAGTTTTGAACATCATTTTGGGAAACTTCTGCTAGACTTTTCGATTACTTGTCAAATTTCAGAAATCATTTCAAGAAAATTTAACCGCACACATTGCACTACAATGTTTTGCAAAGCAATTACATTTGATAACAGTTTATCGAATATGTACGAGTATGTACTTGGCCGATATCAAAATAAAACTGAAATTGTTACGTATTGAACATCATTGTTTCCTATAATTGTTTCCAAACATGAATGACGTATTTCTTCCGCCCTATGAAACTCATTTTATTAAATATCAAATAATTTATCATTTGTTCCTATTTTTTCTCATCCCTTCGGAGTTTACTTTAACATATTGATTAATTATAATCCTCCTGGCCAAACGTTCACTTAATTCTCTCTTAACACATATTTTATGAAATCCTTTCATGCAACAGTCTCGTGTCTCTATACGAAAAGGACTTTTTCTCATTTAATACCCAAAAAAAAAATAAATTAAAACTCATTTCCTGTACATTTAAGGAGGATGGTTGCTATTTCATTAGAATTTAAACGCATACACACAGTCCCTCCCCTGAAATGACTTGATCTTAATCATCCGGCCATAACAAAAGAGGCAATGAAGTGAAGATGAACAAAACAAAAAAAAAACAAAAACTTCAAATCACCTTCATAAATCGTTAAAAACTAAAATTTCGATTTTCGGGATAAAGGCTCGTGATCCAATTCTTTGGGGCTTAGAGAAAGAATAACATACAAAGAGACAAATTTAAAGTTATTAAAATGATGACCATGTGAAAATTAAAACGCCGCGAATGAAAAAGACCAGAAGTAAACATCGTGTATGTTGAAGCGAAATATCATAGGAAACAAAACAAATGGTAATAAATGTTGCTCGTCACTCTTAGCGGGACAGACACTCATATGGAGCAAATGTTGGAAGACAGCCAAACACACCAAGATGACGTTGTTCAATTCATCGGACACCTATGCCTACCATGTGTGTGTCAACCGAGGGTCCGGGCGGTTTTCCTTTAAATTCTCGTCACAACTGATTGCTCGTAATGCGATTAGTGGTAAAAGGTATTAAAGTATCAAATTTGTGTGACAGATTTTGTATGATACCGCATAAATTTTATACAGAACAAACCGTTCACCCCACGCAGCAAGAGTCGTGGACGATAGTGATGAAATGGCTTGTTTCGCCGTGCTTGCAAAACCTTTGTACAGATGTGAGACATTTGTTTCAATCATCTCACGTCGAGTTTTTGTGAATGGTCTACATATATTATGGACAACATGTATTTAAATCAATAAAATTCACAAAATATGTGATCGACTAACAATCAGTATTTTGTATGGAACAATAGAATTTACGACAAATTAAAATCCAATATGAAATCACAAAAACTCACATAATTTGATAAAGATAATGTTATTTAACATTTTATTAGCAGTTTGTAATTTATGTCTCAGATTTTGGCTTTATTATTCCCTATTTACTTTTATGTAAATCTATTATATTCCTAAAGTGTTGGCATTACAATTTGCATAAGCCTCGAATGTTATTAATGTATCATACAAAATGTGTTGAGCATATTAGTTGGTTTTATTTACACGAATGTTAAAATCTTCTTTGATTTTCTTTTAAACCTTCAGGAATGGAAGTATTTTACCCATAATTTTTTTTCTTTGTTATTATAAATTAGCGACAATTCGTTGAATATTTAAATGCTAATTTATAGTTCATTTAACAAAAGCAACAGCTTAATGTAAAGCAATGATTGTCAACTACTGTGTCACGCCTTGAGATTGTGGAATTGAAACAAAAGGCTTAAGCAATGAACGCTGCGGGTAAAGACTGACTGACAACTTAATAAGTTATAAATGCTAATAAAATAATTTCTAATGAATTGGTTTCTAGCGTCAAGTAAAATGAAAAAAAAAAACTATTTACGCGTAATTTACATCTCTTGGGGACTATTTTGAAGACGTTTTTAGGAAGCAACCATGTCAATATATAGGCCCACGTAAATGACCCAAATTTTGTGTATTAAAAGAAGTTTAATGTTGAAAATCGGTGTGAAGTTTTGGATCGAGACATAAGTATGTTTTTCTAAATTATTAAAAAACTTTCATTATTTACTATCAGAGTCAAGCTGAATTTGTTACATTTAACATATTGCATAGTAAGCCTTGAACGTTATTTATATTGAAGAATAATAATTTATATATTTTTACAGTAAAAATGGAAATTAAGTGAAAGCATATCCTTACGTTACACATGAAATCGGCATGAAGCTGTCAGTTACAACAAAAAAGAAATTGGATATATTCGTAATTTAAGTCCATTTTCGGTTGGCACTTTTATATTTTAGGTAACAAATTCCATAACTTTTACATCTGCGCTGATAAATATTTTGTATTTTTCGAAATTGGATAAAAATTGTCATTATTTGCTATAAATAAATAATGTTATTTGCAAAGAAAAAAAATCATTTTCTTACATACAAAATTGTCATAAACAGACGTGTGTCCCACACTTTCAAATTTTTTGAGAAATGTTTCAATATATAAAAGAAGGAAGGTTTCAATGCGTATTTAAAAATACGGACCTTTATGAACGTTCAGTATGGTTTCGGTCTTGATATTTATTTTAAAATAGAAATCTGTTTAAAAGTACATTAGAAATATGTTTCTGATTAATATTTCAAACAACTATTTACTTCATACATTCATTATAATTTCTTACCTAGAACGAAACTAGAAACCTACATTGAGTCTAGTAAAACATACATTTTTGACTCGAGAACCTGAAACGAAGGTGGAGTTTTATGTAATTTTGCTTTTTAATGTAAATCAAAACTTAATTGATTTTTTTACAAGAGAAAAAAGGCCTGCCGCTAAATTTTGTAAATGTTTTATATAGTTTATTTTCTGAGCTTCTGGTGCCAGACTTTTAGCAACTTGAACTCTTTGACTGTCTTTTTTATTATAACAGAAAAATTTCTAATGAAATACAAACAAAACGTTTCATAGACTGAACTAGAATCAAAACTGTTGTTATTTTCACTATGAGGGTACGCATTAAAATCAAAATTGTGTGTAGTTTAGCTTTTGATGTATGCAATAGAAACAACATGTAATGCAATCCTGATTCGATAGCCGGAATCAGAATCAAAATTGTGCACTATTTTGATTCGCATAACGGAAACTTAGACAAATCAAAACTATTTTTCGGTTTTTGTTATTTTTCCTTGACGGTCTCTTTTTAAAATTGTCAATTTATTGTCAAAGTTACTAAAAGAAATGAAATAGTAACTACTCCATTACAGAATCGTAGAGTGGAGACTTACGAAAGATCTGTGCAACAAACTTTGCAAATGCAAAATTTACACATTGTCATACTGCATACCCTCAAGACAGCTGCAGTCTACTCCAATAAACTCTCTTTACTGCTATGAAAAAGCGCCTCTTATTCCTGACACACTGTGGAAACGTGCTGCTCCCTCGAGGCTACCGCTCCTATACCGTAGTTTGATATGAAAAACCGCGCTCAGACTAACTCTGGTACAATGAAGAATGTAGCATTGGGTCTGAAGAAAAGATGCGTACATAGCAATGCCACAGCTAATTGTAACCAGTGCTGTGAGGGAATACGGTAAGGAGAAAAAAAGAGAACAAATAGTCGTGGAAAGAGCAGGACAGCGAGGATGTTGAATATGGAAAAGGACAACTATGGAAATCTGACCATAAGTACACATAGTGTTGTGCAATTATGGCAGGAACACTTATATAAGATGTTAGTTCCGAGCGGCAGCACAATTGAAGACATCACGCTAATAGTCGGCCAACAAGATCAGAGTAGCATTGTAACGGCTCAAGAGTTACAAAGCTAAGAATGTTGATGGCGGTTCTATTTAAGGTCAACGGCTGTAAGCTGGTTGTGATCATGTATCAACTTCTAAGCGCGTTTATATACTAACTGTTGTTGTGATTGTCTTTTACCTATCGTCTATAAGCTTCTGTCGATTGTGATGTGTGAACGATTAAAGCCTATTCTGTCTGCATGAATGGATCTTATCAATGGAACTTTAGCCTAGATAAATTTATTACTTAACTAAAGTACGCAGTACGGCAGGTCCTAGAGAAGACTCAAAAAAACAAATCCACGCATGCCACTTTTTCGCCGATTATAAAGCTGTCACCGTCAGTTCGATTTATTGCGAACATAGTGTTGTTCAATGTCATCATACAAATATGTAAAAGTTCCGCTCGAATACCATAACTGTGGCTTCATACAATTTTTGCATATAATTTTTACAAAAATTAGATGAAGCCACAGTTATAGTATTACAGCAAAACTTTTGCATATTTGTATGTGTTGTGAACAACCAAGCACTTTGGGCAATATTCCACTACATCTGTCACGTTGTGAATAGGGTTTCATGTGTGAAAGTTTGTACTAATTGTTCTTCAAGACTTTAACTGGAATATAAACTCAAAAGCCAAAACTTCTTACGAAATAATAAGCAGACCACAAAATTACCCTACTTCATATACATACAATTTACCACCACTTGTAGGTTTTGCAACCGGCAATTGTTCAGTCATTTTTGCAGAAAAACCGCAATTTATTTTGTTCATTTAGAAAATATCTTTGTTTGGTTAGGCTTATAGTAATATTCTTAATGCTTCGAAAATTTTATAAAAACATCTTAAATTTTTCAAACTGCAGGAAGCGAATGATCACTGCACACCTTCCCCCTGTTTGGAGGGACGCTGTTTGAATACGCCCGGTAGCTATTATTGTCACTGTCCACCGGGAAGAGCGGGGAAACATTGTGAGCAAATACGACCATTGTGCAATCAACCTCAATGTAACGGCAAGTATCCCCAAAAGTGCTTAATAGCAATTAATTTTTAAATATATTTGAAAATATATAAGATTAAATTATTGCACTTTTATTACAGAGGGATGCTTTACTAACACCACAAACATTTCCTCATCTAAAAATCTGCCATGTTCAGGACACGGCACATGCGAAATGGGTGACGCGGGTACATTTTGTAAATGCCATACAGGCTATACGGGCACCTTTTGTGAGCACAGTAAGTTGTTTGTTTTTTTTTTTATATCTACTCTTGAAGACAGTGTTGTCTATATTAATAATATATCATTGGCAGTCTATAATTTGTAGTTTATTGATGTTAGAGACCGTGTTTTACACAATTTCTGACAATAGTTTGAATTATCGCACAAAACCGTCATTAGTTTATTACTCTATTTATCATATGCTAATGACAATCAATTAATCACTACATCATAAAATTAAAAAATGTCAGTAACAATCATTTAATCACTACATCATAAAATTAAGAAATTCATTGGAGACGATTAGCTAAACAAGTATAGTGTTATCTTTAGTAACAAATGTACATGAAATACAATTTTACATTTTGTTTCTAAAAATGATTGCCTGAGATTGCATATATTAAAGCTTGATAATTTTTATGTCAAATCAATGAGATAAAACATTTAACACATTATTTTTGAAAATGATATTCACATAATATCAAGTTTCGCATTTTCCAATGGAATTGCTTACATCATGACTTTGGTAAACCAAAATCCTTGACATAATCTTGTTTAAAAGGTAACAGTAAAAAACAGCTTAATGTCGACAATTTTTTAATCCAGAAATCTCTCAGAAATTGTTAAATTACGCAATCATAGTAAAGATGTACTCCAATCTTTGGAACAATAAAAATTAAATCCATTGAGAAGCACTTCACATTAAGCTCTTCTTTTTTTACTACTGGTTTTAGTCACTTTTTAGCATAAATTTATATTTAAAATAAATCCAAGAAAAATATAAAGTCCACTGTAATTAACTATCTGCACAATTTATACGTATCTTTCCTTTAGATCTTAATGAATGTTCACCAAATCCCTGTCGCAATGGTGGTATCTGTCTAGATGGTGATGGTGATTTTACTTGCGAGTGCCCTTCGGGTTGGACAGGTAAGCTATATAGACCTAAAGATTTAATACTTATTAAACACACAACAAAACAAAAAGTGCATTAAAAACACACACAAAAATTCCTTTCCAAGAACATGAAGGATTTTTTTCTGATTCTGTTTGCTAGCCGTCGTTTACAACACGTAACATTATAAACTATAAGCGGCAACAAGTGTATAATAAACACGGTATTGAACACAAACGAACCAAAAAAAAAAAAAAAAATAAACTCGAAAAAAAGAACATAAGCACTTGTTACCTTAAAAACTCCACCAACACCATCAGCAAGAACAACTGCGGGAGCTTTGTATTAAGTCTCCTGGCTGCAGAGCATAAAAACCAGCAAAACGTCTTGGAGCACCAAGAGCATTAATCATAAGACGGGTTAACAACTCGTACCGACATTAAGGTTTAAACTATAGGTCCGACGCGAAAAAGGAGGAATAAACCCAAACTACACTTGAACGGCTGGTTATTTGGAAAATAAAAATGATTTTTACATTGCTAAAACATATCTTTTTTGTAGCATCGAATAAGTACAAGAATTTCAACTAAATGCTGAAACGAAACGAAAGACTTAAGACACAAACTTTCTACTGCGCTACTGCCATGTTATTAGTGCCAATTAATCGCTTGTACAAAATCAAATTCTAATAAATCTATAGCACATTATTACATTCGAACAAACTATCCCATTAATTTTAATTTATTTCCAAATTTCACACTTGTTCGACTGAGGATTTTATCGCCTTTATCGAGATCTCTCATATGCCACTAAATATAAATCTATGCATCATTTGCCATGTTATACTTAATTCAGTGAACACGTTGCTTTTGCTGTAATAAATTTTGCTCCATCTCTTGATCTTATTTGTTTCTTCCAACCATTGTATTGCGGTGGCTGACGAAGAAAATATTAGCATAGATAACAATGAAAAATTGGATTTTAAATTTGGTAAGAAAAGATAACACGCTCGCTCACACACGGGTGCACACTTGAGCAATGACATCGAAAAATACTGGTTAAAGTTTGATGTTGTGATTAGAAAATCACATAAATATATCAGCGCGGATACATATTATTCAACTTAAATGGTTTTAGAAATTTTCAGTGAATTATGAGCAGTAATAGAAGCAAAAATTTGGAACAAAGTTAAATGTGGGAAATAAATTAAATTTGAAACATGTATATTAATATAAAGCGAATAACTGGAGGCATTTGAAATTTGTCCTAATTCAAATCCAAATATCGAATGTATTTCTTAATTTAAAATCCGTAAAGGTAAGATAATTAAAATACATAGTATTACAATTTAAAAAATAATATTTTTACTTAAATGTTATGCCAGACAGTTACGTCATTTAATTACTATCTGGCAATCATTGACGGAGAAATATTTTAAGTATTTTTACAAAACAAAGAATTTAATTAATATGTGTCTGTGGAAAGGAAGTAAATAAATATGTATAATAGATCAATGCGCTTCTGTCTTTTGGGAAATATACCGCTATATCGTGTATCTCACACCGATGAAATTTTAACAGATTATTACATATCTGTGGTGCTTTCTAAAATGATACATTATAAATTTAAGGTTTCGGAATTATAGAGAAAAATTACGTCTTGAGCGATTTATTAGATTATTCGCTTGATGGGGGGTTTTAAAATGATCATTATACATATAAGGTTGGCTTTCAGTTACGAATAAATCCATCGCTTAAGAAAAACTTCGGAATTGTAGAGAAAAATGACATCTTGAGTGATATTAATTGGTTGAAAATAATTTCGTTTTTCCCCCTAAAAGTGATGGTTTTGCTATATTTGAAATGCATAAGCTCAGTTGAGCGGATTGTATGTTATGTCGTTACACAGCTTTCAATTTATAATCTCATAACATTTTCAGTGGTCAGTCTACTTTTAAATCACGTTGCGAATATGGGTTCACAAAATGAAAATTTGTTATTTCAGAAAAGGAAAGAAAGATGAATGATGGTGGTTTGGATGCCTAAACAGAACACGGAATTGGTTAATAAAATTGTTTTTTGAAATTTTTGGGCTCAACCATTGGAGCGGTCAACCAAATGAAGTTGATGAACATGAAATCAAAGCCGCTGTCGATCCGACACATTTTTATTTGAGAAGTTGTAGAGCAGCTGAAAGTGCCGCTACGCGACTATCGTTCGCATGTCCGCCGGTTCAACGCCACATACAGCCACTTATTATTGTTTGAGCGGCGGTCACCTTGATATGTCTGACGAACACTTTGAACAATCGAGTAATCGATGGTGGTTTGGATGCCTAAACAGGACACGGAATTGGTTAATGAAATTGTTTTTTGAAATTTTCACGTACAAAGATAACCATCGGAGTGGTCAACCAAATATGGTTGACGAACATGAAATCAAAGCCGCTGTCGATCCGACACATTTTTATTTGAGAAGTTGCAGAGAAACTGAAAGTGCCGCACAAACCTATTGAAATGATTTGAAACGGCTTGAATTTATCGGAAAGCTCTGTATTTGAGTTTCGCACTAGCTAAATTTATTGCTTAAAAGCAACCAAAAGGACAAAAATGTATTCTCTACGAACAATGTGAACACACAGAAATCCTGGTCCAAACTTCATCAAGAGTTGAAATACACAAAAATGGTTACATTGGTAATTTGGTGGGATTTTAAGGGAGTGGTTTATTTTGATCGACAGTGTTGCGATGGTTAGTACACGCGACTACCGTTCGCATGTTCGCCGGTTCAATCCCACATACAGGCACTTATTATTGTTTGAGTGGCGGTCAGCTTGATATGTCTGACGAACACTTTGAATAGTTGAGTCATCGACAAGACTGGTAAACACTTCTCAGACTGTGATGCTTGAAATCGTTGTTAAACTGTAGGGCACGTTAAGTGAACCTAAAAATAGAATGCGTGCAGGTTCACTGAATGTGAGAAGCTCTCCCATATGTTATTCATGGAATGCAGGAGATTTCAAGGAACCGAGAGAAGATTGAGGAAAAAAGCGTGAAAAACTCAGATTTTGTAAATTGGAAAGGCATGGCTGTCTATTACGACAACGCGGCTATCATCACAAATTTTTGTAGTCTACAAACTTTTTTTGAATGGATAAGCCTTCAACACGACTACAACGCAGATGAGGTCCTAAAAACGAAGTTGCTGCAGTATTTTACTGGGAGGGATCAGTCATTTTTCCTGTATGGGATCAAAAAGTTGTATGAATGATAGCTATCGAACAAAAATAGCACGTAATAGAAGAACAAAATAAATATTAGAACAAAAAATTTAAAATTGCCTTGAGGCAAAAAAAAAATTGAAGATGCTAACCCAATAAAAATTTGTATGCGATTTTTATAAACAAGTTTATTGCAGCGTTTATAAATTAATTATTTATTAGAAGAAAAAACATTTTCAGTTTTTTTGCTGCTAGCAAATTTAAAATTTGTATGTTTGTATGTTTTTTAATAAATATATAAATTCAGCTGTAGTTCAAGATTATGGCATTTCATTACATAACTGCAATATATTTGACCGATGTGCTATGCAGGAGGTTTGTAATTTTCATATAATTTTTGAACTAATTTTGAAAACAGATTAAAAGGGCGAATTTTAATTGAAGACGGAGGAAGTTTTTCTTCGATAAACTCTTTTGCCATCAATCGCTTTGTGTCTATGTAAATGCATTTTTCTGAAAGCCCCTAAAGAAGAACTAAAATATTCATTTAAATTTCAGAATAGACCATTTAAATGTACTACAAAGACATTTATATGTAATTTTACTGGAGGCAGTAATAGCAGGAAGCAGTTTAATATGACATTTTTACTCGATTTTGTCATTTACTTCGCACAGCAGTGAGAAAAGTGTGGCTACACAGGGACATTTTTTTATCGCACTCGTTTTTTTATTTTATCGCACTCATTTAGTACAGTGATTTGCAAGAAATCGTTTACTCCTTCATTAGACTGCGTTATAGACCAAACATTGTTGCTCATTTCTACATTGCACTGCCGTAAAAACAATGTTATTTTATCCATGACGAAATATTTATCTAAGTCCCCTAGGTAGTGTTCCTTCTAATGGCTTTAAAGCAGAAGGTGTCACGTTAATATTTAAAGTTAAATTTTCTAGAAAAAGTAGAATAAAATGTAATAAGATATTTTAACTTACCAAAAATTGATTTCAGTTGGCTTACTTTTAAGCAATTTTTGTTTGATAAAAATGAGTAATTGTGCTTAATACGTTTCTGAAAATGTCGAATTGTAAGAGCTTGTTTATATCAACTTTTCACAGTAATTGGTTTATTTTATGCAGTTTTGGGTCAGTTGGATTAAAAATGATCCCAAAAGATACTTATTGACGCTGTTTATCATGATATAAATCTTTAGTGATGGCCAGTAAAAAAAAAAAATAAAAAAGTTTTAAATCGTGTAAGGAAGTAAAATTTTAACTTTGGCCTACAAGAAAAAATTAAAAAAGTTTAAATGAAAAAAAGAAAATAAAAAAAAAAATAAAATAAATAAAAATAAAATAAAAAAAAATAAAAAAGTTTTAAGCGCGTAAGGAAATCAATCGGCATCACCAGATTCAGTATGTTCTTTGTTTCACCACTAGACTTGTGATGGGTACATAGTTATGCCAAATGCTGTCAAAATATCCAGACAATCGGAATTAACAGCCAGGTTTATACTGCAAGTGATATTTTTGTTAACTGAGTTACTTTTAAACTTTGCAGCACTTATAAAAATTGAAAAACTTATCATAGATTAGGTACATTGAAGAATTTTTCCCTTATCATCGGAAATATGATGTCAAAAAGTTTGTTAAAATCATCAATTTTTAGTTTAGTCCACAACGTAAGAAGAGTGCATCAGTATCTCTTAAGTCTACATTCATTGAAAATTTTCTCATTATCATCACAGTTTAGATATTACAAGCATCGCCGAAATTGTAAATTATGCGTCGACAAATTCCTTTGCAACAATTAAGTAAGATTCAATAATCTCTTTCCTTGGTTTCTCTGCAGAATTTCCTATTGAATTTATTAGTTAAGCTTTGTCAAATTCGTCTTCAAAATCAAAAAAATATTGTAGCATATCGCAAATTTGTGGTCATTATATGTTCTTATAGATTTTATATTATCATCTTCATTTATATATAAAATAAACCAGATGATAGGTCATTCGCCTTATCTGAATTAGTTGGTACCGAATCCGCGGTGGATTTCGCACGAGGTATTTGGCGAAAAATTTATCAAAATTAGCTACAACCGACTAGTTATTTGAGCTACGTATGCCGATTAAACTGTTTCATTGCCAAAAACGTCCCCGTTAATTTGATCAATGTTTGCATACACTACCACATTTTCTGAGCCTGGAGGATCTGCCCCGTTTGACCAGTATTCACACACACACACTCTCACACCTACACAAACCATTATAAAAGATCGTACGAATTAATCGATGAGATTTCTAAAATATATTAAGTTAGCTTTAAACGTATTAAGAGTAACGCCAAAAAGAAAACGACACAACACAACGGCAATTTCGGCTTAAGCAAAAACCCAACTACAGTCTTTCCTTGACATGAAGTAGTATACGCCTATCACCACTGTGAGACGGCTGCTGTAAATGTAGCCGGAGCTGATGATGTTGCGCAAGCTGTTGCCGTTGTTGCTGCTAAATGTTGTTGTATTTTACTACTACTCACAATATCCGCAAGTGAGTGAGTGGCAGGTTGAAATGTGTGCTGCATATTTTGTTGCTACATCCTCTACGTTTGCATCGTGTTCGATCTTAAGAAGCCAACTTAACGACATTCTCAATGAGTTTATATAGGCACGAAAGCGAATGTGCTCGTCTCGTAGTTATCCTTTGCACAATATCGGATTCGGATAGAGATGGTGGTGGTGGTGGTGGTGATGGTGCTGATGGTGGATGTGGCGTGTAAGTCATTTGTGTTCTTTAAACAAAACTCATCTGTTCAGAATGAAAAAATTCGCATGTTTATTTCCATCGATCGTTTGTAATTTTGTATTTAAGACTATGGCAAATGTTTAGTTGTCGATCTGCGCCTTTGTCTGTCTTGCTGCGTGTCTGTCCGATTGCATTTTTTTCTTTGCTGCAGTGGCAGCAGGTTGCACTTTCCGTACAACATCAGGACCATGCGAAGAACAAGACGGTCTTTTTTGTTAGCGCAGTAAAGTTATACGAAGGGAATGTTGAAAAGTTAAGATATTCGAAACTAAACAACGTATTCTGAAAAAATTAATGGCTCCGAAATAATATTCTGGCAGAAAAAAAGCAAAAAATTAATGTAATTTTCAAGTATTTCTCTATCAAAAAACTAACTCCTATTAGAAAACTTTATCAGCGCAAAATATTTTATAAGACAATTTTCTAATAGAAACTGTTGCCGTCACGAAATTTTCCAATAAAAAACTTTTTTGGTATGAAATTTTCTAATAACACAAAATATTTAAAAGAAAACTTTGCCGACAAAACATTTGCTAACAGAACATTTGCCGGTAAGGCATATTATAATAGAAAACTTTACCGGTACGACACCTTTTAATAGAAAACTTTGTCGGTTTGAAATTTTCCAGAAAAAAGCTTCGCAGTACTTTGTCGCCACAATATTCTCTAATAGCAAAACTTTGACGGCACAAAATGTTCTAATAGAAAACATTGCCATTTGTCGACACAAATTGTTCTAATAGAAAACTTTGTCGACATAAAATGTCCTAATTGAAACTTTGACGACGCAAAATTTTATAATAGAAGACTTATTTAGGCACAATAAGTTCTTCAACAATTGTCAAATACTCTTTCTCTAGAGAAAATTTTGCCGACTTATCATTTTATTATAGAAAAGCTTGTCGACGCAGCATTTGCTAGCAAAAACCTTTTATCGGTGAAACTATTTTTGATAAAAAAGAATTTCACACAAGCTTTGTGACCATAAACAGTCTTATTCAAAAATTTGTAGGCACAAAAAGTTGTTTTAGAAAATATTGTCGATGTAATATTTTTCATAGAAGACACGTCTTATTATACAGAGCGTCATCGACGTAACGCTTTCTTATAGAAGACAACGTCGGCATAGAAAAACCGATCGACACAGTGTTGGCTTGCAGAAAATTTTAACAATCCATGGTTTTCATATGGACAACATAGGCGGCTCATGAATTGCTTACATAAGATATCTCCGACACAATGTTCTCATGTAGAAAACATTATCATAATGAACTCTGATAGAATGGTGTTTTCGTTTACAATAAAATAAGCTTTTCTAACTATAGTAATTTATTATAGAAACCTTTGTTTGCATACATATTCTTTATAGAAAATGAGATATACAGACTTATACAGGATTTCATTGCCGCAGACCCCTCGTGACTGCATTAACTCTCCTACTACAAATGCATTGAAACTGCGTTCGGGTTCTGTTTTAAGCGTAAAATTAACCAAAGCCAAAAGAACTTGGTACATATATCGAATGCAGGAGAAAAAGACGAAATATTTTAATTAAAAATTCCTAATCGTGTGTGAAGTATTTTTATCTGATTGTTAAGGCCAACGAGCCATCGACTCATTTGCTCCCCACAGGAAAACAGACGGCGGGAACTGGCCGTAGAAAGCTTGCGTTTTGTCGACTCCTTTGTGCCGTTTTTGTGGGATATTTGCAGCGGCAGCAGTGTTGTCTTGGGATTTTTTGCTGTTCTTGTATGTAGTGATGTCGTGTTACTTGTAAAACGCGAAAGGGAATTAATATGAAACCTAAAGATCGCGTTTCCACAGTAACAGCAAAGTTTCGTGTTTGTTCCTTCATTCAAATCGACATCCATCCGAAAAACGCAAAGTGAATTGAAACAGATACTAAGGGGCACAATTGCAAGCAGTCTTCAGTAGTGATAGTTAGGCCGCTCAAAGCAAAGATGCATTTCCAGGATGCGTCACTGTTAGGTAATAAATGACCTGGAGTTTGGCGACTCCTTTTCAATTTTTTGCTTCGCCAGTCTGTCGTCTCCCCTTCGTTAGGCTGTCTATTGAAGATTCAAATCAGTCTTTACAAATAGTTGCTTTTGGCAGCTATGTGCGAAGTTTCCAAGGTGTTGAAAATTATATGGCAAGTGTGAAAGACTAAATGGTAATTGAATTGTTGCCACGTCATCTATTTCTGGTGAATATATTTAAGGCTATATAAAAGCTAATGACTTCAAATTTAAAATCACAACTGGTAATGAAAGCTACCACAGCAGACAAGACATCGAGGTTAAAGAAGAAAATTTGAAACAATGAAAACCTTAAACCAAAAAGAGAGGGAGGAATGACGCTATTATTTATGGAGCTCTGCATTTGTACTGGAAATTTGTAGCAATTGTGATTTTATTATCTGATACGAAGTTTGGAATAAGATATATATTTTATGACTAACATAATTCGCTCCTCTCTTGTGCTTTTTGAAATTGCATTCGATGATAAGTCTTTCGAATATCACCAAATCTATCGGCCTATATGTATAGGTAGATATATTTGCTAAAAACTGTAAAAACTGTTGTCGCTAATCAATTAAATATTAACAGTCGGAAGCAAATTGTTTTTTTTTTTTTGTCATTACATTACACATTTATAGCGTTTGTGTCTTAAATCTTTTGATTGCAGTTAAATTATATTTATTCGTTGCAAGTTTAAGATAAAATTATGACATGTGCTGACGGCGGAGGTTGCTCTATTTGAAAAAGATTGAAAAACATGATTCAATATTAATACTATATTACAATTTTTCCACAGCGAACATGTTATGAAACAATATCCGCTGAGTTCTATAAGAAAAACATATGATTTTTGACAAAAAAAAAGAACAAGACTTATTGTATTGTATAATGTATACGAATGAATTATAATTTATGAATATAGCAATAGTTATTTAAAGTTATTAACACAATTATTCAACTGCAACATATTTTAAAATAAATCGTTCATTAAACACTTTAATATAAAATTAGTGTCTAATGAATATTTCACTAATTCCCATTCATAATCATTCCCAACGTTTTTCAGGAAAACGCTGTTCAGAACGCGCTACCGCTTGTTATCCGGGTCAATGTCAAAATGGTGGCACTTGTGTCTCGGGATCTCCTGACAAAGGTTTGCAATCGCAGTGTCGTTGTGCACCTGGCTGGGATGGTACCCTGTGTACCGAAGCAATTGATCAGTGTCGTGGCCAGCCCTGCCATAATGGTGGCATTTGTGAGTCAGGATCAGGTTGGTTTCGTTGTGTCTGCGCTCAAGGGTTTTCCGGTCCAGATTGCCGCATAAATGTTAACGAATGTTCGCCACAACCATGTCAGGGAGGAGCTACTTGCATCGATGACATTGGAGGATACACGTGTATTTGCCCTCCCGGACGTCATGGTTTGAGATGTGAAATATGTAAGTATGGAAAATGTAAATATAGAGTTTCTTCTGTTATATTTATATTTACGCCAGGGGAGTATTGTATTTTTGAATCGGTTGTATAATCATTCAACACCTGAAAACGCAATAATTCCTGCCTAAATAAATAAAAATATTCTAGAAATTCCTAATTTATTATTAATTCTCAATAATTTTATATTATAAAATCTTTCCTTAAGGTTTTAGATGTATCCGCCAACACTTTGCTTCAATTTTTGTTTAATTTCATTAAAAAATTTATTACAGAATTGTTAAATTAGATATGTCAAATTTTAAATTTTCTTTCTTTTGTTCTTTTGCCATTTATTGTGTTTGGGGAATCTAAGGTAATTCATTACAGAAAAAAAATTCAATAGGCGTAATTTTATTTTTCTAAGCTGCAAAATATTAAAAAAAGTTACTTTTTGAATAAATCGACTTGGAAGCCACAATTCTTCGGTTTTAGTATTCCTTTTTGGTGAAAGAAAAAAAAATTCAGATTTCCGTCCAAAATATTTGCATTTATGGCCAAGTGGTGTAGTTTCTACTGTACTTTTAAAACATACACTGATGGACGGATCGACGGATAAAAATCGAGTTCTAATTTCCACTAGTGACCGACCGTTACGCGAATATCGTTCGCATGATCCCGAGTTCAATCCCGCATACAGCCACCTATCATTGTTTTAGTGACTATGTGTCTAACGAACGCTTAGAGTAGTCGAGTAACCGACAAGTCTTGTAAATGATTCTTAAACTGTGAAATTCGGAATCATCATTAAACTATAGGTCCGGTTGAGTCTGAAAATGGAATGCAATAAGAGAATTGGAATGTGAGAAATTCTCCCATATCTCATTCATGATATACATGGCAATATGTATTTTTGTTTTTTTTTTATAATTTCAACCGCTCTCCATTTGCAAATCATGACAGTGGTCCCTTTTGTTTATTGTAACAAGTCGCTTTTTGTATGTGAGATCGTCCTCTTTTTACCATACAAATTTCGAAGCCTTTATACTTTAAAATATAGATAAAAATTCAATTTTAGAATCACAATTTTTTGTTTTTAATAACATTTTTATCTACCGCATTCCTTTTTCAAAAAATACACTTTCTATTGTCTTCTTGCTGGTTTCAGTTCCTGACTTTAGCTGTAGACGATGGTAACTTTAACTTTATTTTTGCCCCTTTATCCACTACTTTATACCACAGCGGTTTGAATTTTGAAAGATCACACTTTATTCCACACGTACACAGTGCATGACTACATTACATCCACATGTACAGGAATTCAAATTCGACTACTTATTACGGGCGATTGCACCAGACATATCTTGTTTACCTAATGAAAGTTCTAACATCGAAAAACCTCTGCCTATCTTAAATCTATGCTATAAAATTAAATTGTTATTACAGCCTCTAGTGCAAGTGACTGTAAGAGTGTAAACTTCTCTTAACAATTTCATAATTTTAACTTCAACGATTTCTTAGAGTCTTTGGTACAATTTTGATAATCCTTTACACTAAAAGTGTGAATTTCGTGACATCTCTTATCTTTTAAAAGTAAGAGGACTATGAGAAGAATTTTTGCTTATAGCACCAGTTTTGCCTCTTCCTTCACCTTTTTCTCCTATAACCTACAAGGGAATGAATATTCCCAATTATATGAATTTATCTTTAACCATTTGTTATGAACAATGGTCCCACTTTCGTGCCATCTCGTCATTATATCTCGATTGTCACAATGTTCTATTCTTACTTTATCTAATTTAATTTTACATAATTTTCGTGATTCTAGAATTGGCAGTTCAGTTTAATCGATTATGTCATTTAAACAAGATTTTTCTAGAGTCGCTCCCATATATAGTAATATGTAATACAATGTAAATTTTCTTGATTCTAGAATTGGCAGTTCAGTTTAGTCTTTGATGCCATTTGAATCCCTTTTACCCAGTTTTACCCTCTACAACCAAAATTTTTACAGAATCGCGTGCCTATATAGTAATCTGTAACACATACCAATGTCAATTCTAGCTTTAGCTACTTGGTATAGCATTGATCGATCGGCCAGTCAATGGGTTAGTCAGTCATTAATAATACAAAAATTATATAAATATTTTATATATAGGTAATATACAATTCTTATGTTTTCCATTTTTTTAATCTTTCATTTTTCTTCAGTACTTTCTGATCCCAAATCTGCTTGTGTAAATAACTCGTCGTCAAACTCGCCCTACTCACCTTTGGACAAATCACAAGATGTTTTAACCCAACTACTGACTGGCCGCTCCAGTGAATACTGTAATGCCTGCGTGTGTGAAAATGGCACTTCACGCTGTACAAATCTGTGGTGCGGCCTACCGAACTGCTTCAAAAGCGATGATAACACAAAATCTTCCAATTTCTCTGGAGTGTGCAAGCCACATGAAGTGTGTGTGCCCGCATTAACGGAGAACTGCCTTAATGGCCCCTGTCCTTTGAGGGGGGATTGCCGGGCTTTGGAACCCTCACACCGCGTGGCACCGCCACAATTGCCAGCGAAACCAGACTGTTGGCCTAACCAGGCTAGCCTCAATGACAACTGCGCCCGCCTTACTATTTTACTGGATCGCCAAAGATTAGGCAAGGGTTCATCAGTGGAGGGATTATGTTCGGTTCTTAGATTCTTGTTGGCCTCAAGATTGGTTAAGCTGCCTAGGGGGAATAATGAAGGAATGTTAATAGTGATATGTGATTTGAAGGCTGGCACCAATGACACCATTGAAGTGACGGCAGTAAGTAAAAACATTAATTATATATTCCTTATTATGATTTAATATCAATTTCCATTAATCTCTACCAGTCCTCTACCCAGTCAAATGATTCGCAATTACCCACTGCCATCGGTTTGCTGGGGGAGTTATTATCTTCCCGTCAGATAAATGCTTTGCAGCAGAAAAACGATTTGAAGAACATGAAATTGGCCGCATTGATCTCCATACTGGAGGTCAAGGTGGAGACCGCCTTAGTAGCTGAAGGCAATAACAATGGACTACTTATTGGCATTTTGAGTGGCATTTTTATAGTGCTCATAGGCTTAGCCATATTTGTAACGATTTTCTGGCGCCAACGTTTAGTTATGTCTTCTACGTCGGGTATGAATTTGGCCCCTTCTTTGGATGCTCTACGTCATGATGAAGAGAAATCAAATAATCTCCAGAATGAGGAAAATCTAAGGCGCTACACAAACCCCCTTAAAGGAAGCTCCTCGTCCTTGGGGCGAGTCAATGGCATGGAACTCAGTCTAAATCCAGCTCCCGAACTGGCCACCGTCAGCACATTGGCCAACACTTCATCGTCCAGCTCAGGAGTACATCGCTCTCAACCTCTGTATCCCGAATCCAATTTCGATTGTGACCTAGAAACAAGTACAAAATCCAAGGAGTTCCACACAAAACGTAGTTCACAAATATTGTTGCACAAAACACAAAACTCAGATATGAAAAAGAATACAGTGGGCTCCATAGACAGTCCACGAAAAGATTTTGGTAAGCGTTCTATAAATTGTAAATCAATGCCTTTGTCACCGCCCTCGTCGGCAGCGTTATCATCTGTGGCATCTACCACCGCAACGGTGGCTGCTTTGCCGGAATGTAATGATTCGGAAATTTTAACAGTTCTAGTATAATGTTGGTTGAGATTGCGGTAGTAGAGGGGTGAAGTTATGCTCACTCAAAGTGTTAGTGCTTAAAATAAATTAAAAATCGAATGAAGAAGGTTGCAATTTTTTGAATTGTTTGAGAGTTTGGAGACACTTTAGTTATCTTGAAGTGCAGGGGTTTGGATTGTTTTTTCTAAATGAATAGACTGAGATATATAAAGTTTAAGACGATTTTTGCTCAGATATACAGTTTGGAATAATTTTTCACTTACAAATCGTCCATTTCTTTCTATAAAACAACGTTTATGAAAGCGACCATGGGACTGGAAACGGGCTTTAAATAGGTTTGTAACTTAAGAAGTTTTTCTCGAAAAACATAGCGCAAAATCTAACAATCAACCAAAATGTTTATAACTAATGGACTTTACTGCTGGGAAGTGACCCAATGGTGATTGTTGAAAATCGTTACTGTGTACCGCCTCTGTATTATGTTATTTTTCGAATCTGTCCAAGCAACTGGACAAAAATGTTTTAATCGAATGTTCATTTTAAATTACACAATTAGGCACTATGCAAGTTAAAATGAAGTTGAAATTTCATTGAGAACCACCTTTATATGACATTTGCTTTTGCATTAAGCTGATCCTTCGATTGACCGGCTAAATATGTCTGCTGTACAAATAATTAAAAATGAGAAGAAATAATTATGTGTTATTATATTAAATTACTAAAGGGCGATTTTGGTGATGTTTGAAAATCAAATAAAACACTCAAAATTTGCATCGTATATTAAATTTTTTTATTGGAATCGATAAATTGGTCTTTGCTATTTAATTTAATGTAAATGTTGTTCGCGGCCTCGTCTTAAAATGTCCATTCGAAAGGTCCAATTTTTCATCACTTTTTCGAGCATTTCGGCCTGTATTCACCGAATAACGCGAGTTATGTTATCCTGTAAGGGTTCAATAGTGTTCGGCTTGTCCACAAGCCGAAGATCTTGGGGGCCAACTTAGAGGGCCAAATCGAAAAATAAGTTGCTCACCAAATTCAACCCTCAACATATCCATTGTTAAACGAGCAGTGTGGCATGTTGCACCGTCCTGATGAAACCACATGCCAACCAAGTTCAACTTAGCCAATTGGGGCAAAAAAAAATCGCGTATCATGGCTCGATATCGTTCGCCGTTGACGGTAACATTTTTTCCACGGTCGTATTTGAAGCAAAATAGACCGATGATGCCACCAGCCCATAAACCACACCAGACTGTCGTTTTTCGGGATGCATCGATAATTCATGTATGGCATGTGGCTGTTCATCACTCCAAATGCGACAGTTTTGCTTGTGTACGTATCCATTCAGCAAGAAATGGGCCTCATCGCTAAACACAATTTTTCGATAAAACAGCGGATTTTCATTCAGCTTTTGTAAGACCCATTCGCCAAAAATTAGACGTTGTGGTAGGTCATTCGTCATTGTTCACTTTTGTTTGTTCACACTGCTCACTTTTCACTTTGACAAATGACGTTTAGACGCCATTACCAACCAGTGCTGCCAACCTGAAAAACTTAAATCTTAAAAAATCACCCTATATTAGAAGTGAATACATCCTTTTTAATTGTTAAATGGGTGTGACAGTGTGTGAAATTCATTTAGGCATAAACTGGAATCACGATAGTTTGGCTGTATCTCTCATACAGACTACAGACGTCTACTATAAAGATATTTTCTTGAATTTTGTAATTTTAAGTGTAAAAAACATGGGCGCTAAAACCAATGTAGGTGTAAGTGTAATTTATACGCTTAAGAGGAAGAATTTATACGTTTAGGGCGTGAAATAGGAAAGGAAGACCATCAATGATTTAAACTTCATCGGTTATCTATGTGATAGTGTACTGCCATTCGTCCTCAAGATCGTAAAAGAAAGACAAACGGAGAAGTTTGCCAAACATGATATCACCGCCTAAAGCAAACAGCTAAAAATAAATCTATCGAAATGCACTCTTTTGCAGACAAAAAAAGGACACTAGTAAGCCGGCGAAATTGGAATCATAAAAATATTGAGTATATTAATCTACTAGCATATCCTTCCTTAATCTATTAAGATTATACTTCCACAAGCCTCATTTGACTACAAATGGAATTCCATTTAAATAATGTTGTCTTTATTTCTACACTGAAAAATGTTAGTGCAGAGCCCCATTGAAGGAGAGGGATATTCAAAATTCATAATTTTAGAAGAAGCTATATTGTGAAAAATCGCGTTTTTGACAATCCGTACTTTTATGCACGAATAGAGGGGGAAAAAGTATAACGTCGTCTATAACAACAAAGAGAAATTGTATTGTTAGGCGTTAAAAAGAGGGTAGAGTCGAGAAGCATGATTACATCGTCCATAACAGTCGATAGTCGACGTAACGAATCATATGACGTTACTCGTGCATATTTCTCGTAGAGTGCATGGTGGCAATGAAGAAATATTTTTAGAATACCGTATTTCGGCTGCCATCCAAATTCATCGTTGGAAGGTATGAAGCAACTTACCAGAAAATCTTACTTCCGGCAGAGCTAACGTGAAGACATGAAGGCTCTAACAAAAACTAAATTTCAGTATTTATACTATTCAGACATAAAGAACTCCCTTCATCGAAAAAAAAGGTAGCTAAGTTCCGACATCGCTTGCTGCTAAATTCACTATTGCTGATTTTTTTATCAACTTTCATTCGTAGAAGTGCTTAGGTGTACTCAAAATATTCGAAAAATGCAAACTGGGTTTTAAAAACTTTTTATTTTGACTCTATCTATTAAATAATGTACGAACTCCAAACCCTAGAACATTTGATTTAACTTAGTGAATCCCACCCTCTTGAAGAATGATTAAGTCTACGAACATTATTGCATTGATCTCAATTTACATAAAAAACCAATTGCTTTTCAAGAGACTAAGCTAAAGTGACAACATTAATTTTGTACACAAAATACATAAATTAATATGTAAAAAAACGCTTACAACAATACAACGAAATTTATGTTAAGAAATAAAATCTTCCTCACAAAATGAATGCATTTAACGAAAGACAAAAAATGTTTAAAGAAACACTAAAATTTGTTTAAAAGAAATCAGCCATGGTTAATAGTTTTCGTTTAAAAATAAAAAATAAATTAAATCTATTAACTGAACACTATAGAAAGGAAATAAATATTTAATCAAATAAATATACTTCCCATAGACTATAAATGACAATTTTTAAGTAGTATTAATAGTTTCTAATATATTACGAAAAAAACAAACGAACTTATTAAAAAATCCTACACAGTGTGATATTAAGAGTAATTTAATATAAAAATACTAAGCAACTAAAAACACCTTACAGAGTGTTTAAAAAATATTGTACTTTGAAAAAAATTAAATAAAAAGTACTGTAAATATAATTTTTAAACTTTATTATATATAAAATTCATGAAAATCGAAATCTTAGAGACTTTTGAACAATATTTGTATACTTTGTAAAGAAAACTAGACGGAAACTATAACAATAAAACAAAAACTCAATTCTACATTTTGTTTTAAAGACTCTTACCATTACTTTTATAGGTTAAATTTGTATCTAATTAATTTTAATAAAAGGTACAGTTTCTGCAATTAAAAAATAAAATAAAAAACTAAAATTAACCGTTTTAAGTGAATTTTACTTGAGTTTCTTTGTTTGCCTCCCTGTCGTTAATGAATTAGTTAGAAATATTTTTGTTTAAATAATAAGTATGTAATTTTATAAGTATAAGAATTATGATTCATATTATAATTAACATATTCGACTTTTAGGTTGCTTAATTTAATTTTAAGAATATGAAAATGTGCTAATAGTTAAGCTGCAATTTAATTTTTAAATGAATATTTTTTAATAATGATATACAATACAACTAGTTAAGTGTTTTTGTAAGTTATATATACTATACTTTCTTAAATAACCAACTATTTATTATTATTATTTTTTCGTTTGAGTTAATAAAAATTTATGTTTTTTATACGAGAGATAAAGTACATATTTTGATTAAAATTCTGAAATATTCATATAATATGAAAACAAATTAAAAAAAAAACAATCTATTTTACAATATTTACAAAGTATTTAGATGTTGAAATGTGTTTGCGTTATCTTACAAACCAAATGGGGTAGTTATAATACCAAAATGGCGTAAATGTGGAAATATTCGGTTTCATAAAAGATAATCGCACTGTTTGGTCTATTTAGAGAAGCTCCTTTTCCACCAAAGGAAAATTCAAATAGTTATCGCATTCTGTGATATTATTCCAAGTGTCGAAATTGCTATTAGTCCGTCGTTATTGTGGGATTAGACAGCTTGACAAGTTTTTGAATAATACATCATTGTTTGCAACAATAACCAATAGCAGAATAAAATCGAATATGAAATCGAGAAATAAAATCAAAGAAAATATACCAATAAATCAGCCATTTATTAACTAAACTACTGGCAATTAGTTAATATCAGACTTTCTATTGGTTGAATTACTCGTATAACCAAATGTTTTAAATTGAGCATATCAAAACATAGTGGCTTGAAGTGTACTTTACACTCCGTCTTCCAAAACATTGAAATGTTTTAACTGTCTTTTGTAAAATAGTTATCTTCTAATACGAACAAAAAGTAAGTATCTTTCCTAACCCCATCCTGCATTAGAAGTGTCTCCCATAACACTTTTCTATATCACGCGTTTGTAGAACATATGTAACAATGAACATATGTAACAATTTTCTATACGAAAAATGTTTTCCATGAAAGGAGTTTTTCATCGTAGTTTTCTGTTTGAAAAGTGTATTCTACGTTATTTTTGCTATGCAAAATGTCCTGGATGACACTTTTCTATACAAAAAGTGTTATCCACGACGTTTATCAATATAAAAGTTCTTCGGAAGATATTGTTTATATAAAAATGTGTCTTAAAGAAAAAGAAAGCGTCTTCAAACGGTCAAAATGAATATACTTTTTAGAACAACACTTTAGAAAGCATGTGGACGCAATATTTTATAGACAAATTATTTTAGCTTAATTTTGTCCTCTCTCGCTGTCTTTTTTTTTAAAGGAAGCTTTAATAGTTTAGCGTTTTTTAACGTCGTATGTAATGGTATACATTCATGGTTAATCAATTCACTGTAATGTGGAAAAATAGTAACCAAAATATGTAAATTTATGGGTAAAGCGAATAATTAAGGGAGCTGGATCATCTTAATTTCTTGGCTCCATTATGACCTCGGAGAAAAATAATTTGTCTATACGTTTGCATCGTCTTTGGATTTTATGTATATGTTTTAGCGCACAAATTGTAATTTGTTATTAGTACAATGTTATTATAATATCCTAAATAATTTTTATACGAGAAGTGGTTTTCTATACGAAAAGTGTCAGCAGAGTGTCCTATACGAATAGTGCCAACGAATACATTTTTCTCTCTAAAAATGTGAACAAAGACGATTTTTTATGTGGAAAGTGTCAACAAAGACACTTTCCTACACAGAAAGTATTATAGCACCACTGGTGCTGAAATTAGTTTCAATAACTTATTAGTGAAAAAGTCAAAAAAAAAAACATCTGAAATGAAAAAACCAGAAAAAAAACTTAAAGCTAAATGCAATTTTTTTGTCAGAGTTTTGAGTAGACCAGAGGTTAAGGAAATGTTAGCAGTTCAAACTCACCACACAAGAGTAAATATCTGTCAATACAAAAACAATCCATTTGTTTGCAAATCTCAACGGGTACGAAAGACATGTTTCCCTGATGTTCTTATACAATTTTCATTACTTTTCATACAGAATTGCCATCTGGCAACGCTTATATTTGACATCTGTGCCCTGAGCAAAGTTGGCAACTCGCGCAAACATATGTTCCTGTTGACGTCCAAAATTGCCACTGCTTCATTAACAAGTTTGATCAAAAGAGAGCAGGTGCTTCGCGGAGGTTCTGTGACTATCAAATAAATAAACTAATATAACAAAGGCGCATTCAATCACAAACAATAGAAAACACACAAATAAATAAAAAAATCTCTGTTGATAACCACCGTGATTGTTCCACTCAAAATGCTACAGTTAATCAAGAAATCGTTGATGGGCATCTACATGCAATATGAATTGGTGACATGCATTTACATGTTCGAGCCGTGGGAAAAGAAGTTGATAAGTAAAACAGGAATTATTTGTGTAAGCTTTATGACATTAACGCTATGTCCCTCTCCCACAATTTCAGATGGCTTTGTCGCTATAATCTTAGCTTTGGTGCTATTCTCGAGCTTCATGTATTTGCCGTCCTACATTGAGACATTTTTACAGTTTCTTACACCACTACCATTACAAGGCAAGGCAAGTTCGTCCGCTGCAGCTTCATCGTACGCTACACCCATTCTACAAGCTGAGAAGATAAGTATAAGTTAATTTTCTACCTATCTAGAAAGTTGTGTAGTGTTTGCTGTAGACAAAGGAACAGTAGTATTTAACAATTAAGAGATTTTCTGCTATCGGTTTTTGGGGGGAACAGATTGGGTTCAACAAATCAAAAAACAGCAATATTCGTTATCATTTGCCAACGTAAATTTTGCGTTAAATTTAAATAATGTAATAACTATAAGTCTTATTCTCCGCTCAAGTGGCTGGTGCGTAAAGTTCAACTTTTTCCACTGATGCTGCTAAATGAATTTAAAATTTTGTATATTTTCTAAGTTTAAACAAATATTAAATAGAATATTAAATTATAACTATGTATATGGTGTTTCTTAAAAGACTTTGTCCCTGACAAGCTTTAGCACTTAAGTGTATCTTATCAAACTTTTGACATATAACATGAATGCAGGCGTACTTAGCTGTAAGAAAAAAATTAAATGATTAGTTTGCCTACGACAATATTTATTTGAAGAATTGTTATGTTTTGCAAATTTGTCGGGTATGTTAAGTAATAATCGATTACAACCTTAAATAAATTAAAACTCAACTCTGCTGTTTCTATTCTAGCTTTCGTTCAGCTATTTGCAGAAAATTTGGGTAAAGTTAGTAATTATTTTTCAATTCAAGATGCGATGTCTAGAATTCCGAGAAAGGAATGTTTTTTCTTGTGATCTAATGTGCAGTTTGGACAAAGTGCCAACGAGGTTATAATAAAACAATTATTTTTAAAATTTGACCAAGTTTGAGGCTTGTGATATAGGCAAAGTTTTTCGTGATTTTGTAATACTCTATCACAAAAAAGAATGATTCTTGTCTAAATATTATTTCTTTCAATCGGCCAATTGGGTTGTTGTTTTAGATTTCCAATTTGGGATTCATTTATCAGGCCTATCATATCATTCGTTGGAAATAATTATAATTCAATAGTTCTCATTCTGATCGATTGTGCGAGTTCTCAAAAGTCTGAACGTTCTTGGTGTGCCTGGTGATTTATCACTGTTTGATGTTGATGGAGCAACATCGAGCTCATCTTGATTGCTTTCATTGTCGGATTCAGAAAAGTATTAGCTCAGATTACATTCTTCAAAACTTTTAGTTCGAAGAGAAAAGGATGTAGCGCATAATTAAAAAAGCTAATTTAGCGAAAACTATTTAAAATTTAGGAAAATAAACTAACATTAATATTATTTATCCACAAAACATACCTTTATCTGATTTCTTTGAATTTAATTAACTGAAAATAACGATTCTGCTCAAGACACCAAAAGTGGTTTAATTTTTAAAAAGTTCGTTGTTTTCCGAAGGAGCACAATAAGGCATTAGTTTTATTTTTTATAATTTTACGAAAAACCGTTTAATCGAACCAAATAAGTTGTTTATCAGAAGATGATATTTTGAAAGAACTGGCATTTAGTTTTGCATACTCTATCATACAAGAGGAGACGTTTCTTGTTTAAATAGTATTTCTTTTAAATGTTAGCCCTAATTGCTTTCAACTTGGCCCATTATGAGTTAATAATTTTGGATGCTATATTCGAGGGTATCGACTGGTATTTTGTGACTGTCGCGATTAAGGTTGGTTTCCAATTCCTCCGACTTACCTACATAGATTTGAACTTTGTGTTCAAATGGGTTCCAATGGATTGAACTGAGAGGTGTAATATCATATGATTTGGGCAGCCATATCGACAATTCAATTGTTTCTTGCAACAGCGCCGTGGATTCATGGTCCTTGCAGCAAACAGCGCCGTTTTGCTGGAACCAAATATCACGTAGATCACGGGCTTCATTCGGGTTTAATCTTTCTGTGACTAAATGTGAAACAAAAGGTACAACGTCAATTTGCTTGTTTCATCTGTCATAAAAGGTCTGCTGGAAAAAGTGATTTTCATTTACCTCAAGAAAAAAGGGGCAAACCACGCTGGATTTTTCTTAAAAATACGAACAGTATTTTTTAACGTCAGCTATTTTGGAGACTTATTTAAAAGAGAATAGAAATATACTAGAGAGGACCGGTACCAATATAATTTTTTAAAATCCGTTTTGGAAACCGCCTGTGACTGTTCGAAGTTCTTTATACAAGAAATCTGAACTAGCTTGGAGATGATACCCGACATTTTAGAAAGTATTTTCAAGTAGATAAATACACAACAACTTCACACAACTTCTATATAGAAAAGTGTTAATGGAGAAGATGTGATCATTACACAGAAGTCTCTTGGAAGAAACATTTCAAACATATCAGTGTAACAGAAGAAACATATACCAACTTTTCACATAAATTTCAGTTCCCAGAACCACCTTATCATTTCTTGAAACCTGTTCTAGCTTTGTTTTTCCAGAATTAGAAGGATTAAATTAAAGAGCAATTTAAGAGTCCAGAGCATTCTAATTTCAAGACCAAGTATTCTTAATTCAAGGACCGGAAATGTCGACATGGCCTTCCAGTTCTGTCACATAACAATTGAATATCATATTATACATCTGTTGCCTATTTTTAACAACATTTCGCATTTTAGTGAAATCCAAAAATTCTATAACGAGAGCCAAATTCTCACAACTCATGAAAATCCACGCAGATAGTTACATAGCTAAGGTAGAAAAAGCTGCGACTTTGGATCTAAACCCGTCACACATGAGAGTCATGTGCCTATCTTTTTCTCGTAGTAGTTTTAGATCAAATTTTTGTAGTAGTTCAAGTAGTTTAGATAAATTTTTGTCCATTGTTTTACCTAAAATTGTACTAAACTTAGTCAAATTCCGTCTTTCGCTTGTAATTTCTATTTGTGATGCTGAACGCTTTTCGTTCACAATATTCCATTCACTATACGCTTGACATACCACTTCTGGTATTCTCATTTAAATAACCAATTTAACACAACGCTTTTATTCAGTTACTATAAATTTCTGAAAATGATTCCTCCAACAGAAATTGACCGATTTAGCAAAGATTAATGTTTCTACTGTTGCTTCCATTACTGTGGATTAATTCTGAGCATTATTTGATAAAACCATGTGATCTATCAATCAATCTCCTCCTGGCATCCCATACACTTTTAAAATTTCTCTTGATTTTTATACTAGTTTTGCTACCTATTATTTTCAAAACGGAAATACAATTAAATCGCTTTAAATTATAATACAAAAAAGTGCTCATTAAACCGAATTTTCGGCAATCCAGGGTTTACAAATATCCGAATGAACGAAATACTACTGTACGTCAATAACAAACTGATAATAATTTTTCCGCTTTGAAAAATTTTTTCCACTAGCTTATTTGGCTATAACGCAAAGTTAACATATGAACGATCATTGAACAGAATTATGTTTTATTTTCAATACAATCGTATCGGGAAAATACCAAACCGTTTGGTGAAGAAATCGCATTACTGCAAATAGATTGGTTGATATGTTTTTGATACAAAAAAGTTAATAACAAGACAGTAGCAGTAAGACGAAGAAGCTGGATTCGATAAAGTGGAGTTATTAAAATCGGTTACAGTATGAAATATCACATTATGGCTGCAAGTCACGTTATAGATTTGGCACTGAATCCTAGCTGAGTTAGGAAAATCCCCACTGTTTTCTTTTTAAAGCCTTGTTCAGTATGGATGCAAACTACAGTTTATTCGAACAAGTTGTTTTACCATCTCGTTAAATATTTTGTAAAAAAATCTTTGTTAAAACCATATTTGCACATGTACGAGTATTCTGTCTGTCTCTCCCTTACTTTGAATAAGTTTAACTGGAAAGTCGCTATTGTTTTAGAAAATTACAATATCATTTGGCACTGCAAAACTTTTAGTAAGCAGAGTGAGTACTCTTTATCCTTTGCATTCTCGAAGTTGGATTTGAAGTTGATCTTATTTGAACTAACATTTAGTTGTACAGAACGTTTAAATTTTAAAAAACGCACAAAATTGCCATAATTTTCTTAAAAGATTTAGAAAATATTTAAGAAAATTTATTTTTCTTTACTTTAAGTAGATAATACAAATATGAAAATGTAAAATGTAAATACAATATATAACTAGCAAACATTGTTGATTGATAAGTAAATAAAATTGTTAACTAAATAAATTAAAAAATACTAAAAAAACAATCTCAAAAATCGTTTAAGTGTTTTCCATTTATAGTATGAAACAATAAATATCAATTCTACTATGCGTATTAGTGAGACATTGAAAAACAGACCCGCCAAGCCGCCCAGAGAAACTGGAAGTATACAAAAGTTAAATTAATATTTTTGAATAACTAAATGTAATATTAATATCTTCCATCAGAATAGAAAATAAAATGTTTCTTCTCAGGCTATGAATTTGCAGCTTGTGAAATTGAGGAACAAAAGCAGATATTTATTTTGATGCAACCGAATCGCCAGTTGCATAACGAAAAAATTGTGTAGCGTAACATTCAGTTATTTCTTGTTGTGAAAACAACACTTTGTACCGGGTTATCCATTTTTCGGTTTCAAAAGTAAAGTTAAGTAAAACACACATAAAGCTAAGATATCGACGAAACTTTTATTTCATTATGATGCCATTATGTACGAAATACAATGTCATTTAAATGACCGCCTCTGGATTGGTTGCAACAGTGGATCCACAAGCCTGGCTACATTTGTAATGCTTCCAGTCTCTTCAAATTTCTTTATAATCTTGCCAATTCCTTGCACAGTAGGTCGATAATGACGGTCTTAATCACCCCGTAATGCACGAAAAGCGCCTACGTTAGAATCACCTCTTTTGTAGTAGGTTTAAATTAATTTTAAGCATAGGTTTTTATTATTTTTATTCATAATTGGCAAACCTTTCACTTCAGATGACAGGTATTTAGCAGCTGATAAGCTTGCCAGACCGGCGGTTTTGAAACCACTAAATGGATAACCCTGTATTTGGAAATGAATTTGATAAATATGAAGTATTGGAGCAACTATCGAGATATTTGCTAAATTTCCCTATTTTTCAATCTATTTAAAATGTCTCCAATTCTAGTTGACTGACTCCAATTCTAGAGGACGATGTACCGACCACCCGCCAGGTAATCGCCGTGTTCGTCGTGTCTCTGCTGAGCACGTATTTAGTGCGAAGATTCGCATTTTTTATGGGTTTTTAATGACGATTCGCATTCGAGTCGATCAACTATTGTCATTTATTGTTTTCAATTAACGAAGCAAACCATTGTTGAAAAAAACTGGATAAGTGAGATTTTTTCGGATGTGGGTTTGTTTAAGTAAAATTTTCCTACCGAAATGGTTTTGCATATCTGTGACAACTGAGGTTAACAATATCTCTTCTGATATCTCGTCTCTTATTTTCTATTTTCTATTTTTTTTTTTTTGTTTTTTCAATAACCATGCCCCCAATTGCATTTGTTCCTTACAAATGTGTATAAAATGGAGATGATTTCGATATGTATCTGTCAATTATCACCTTATATGGCTTTTAATTAATAAATACTTAGCAAAGCTGTTAGATAATTTCTGGCACCATTTTTCGAGAGGTGGGTTTAGACATTATGGTCGATCGCGGCACACGTATATGCGGATGTCATTCATTTGGTCGTTGATTCGAGCTCAAATCTTGCTCTGGAGCGGTCACCTCGTTGTGCCTACAAAATCGTTAAGTAAAAGCTTTTCAAAATGATGTTCGAGTCTTCCTTAAAAAGCAGGTCCCATTCACTGAGTCCAAAAATAGAATGCTTATAACTTCACTGAACATAAGAAGCTCTAGAATGTTCCGTACAAGGGATTTATATGTAAGTTTCGTACTTATGTTGGTTTACGTATGTCAAGTTGGGCAATTTTGGTTATTTGTTTAAACGTCCGTGGACGATGTAACAACTCACCACCAAAAAACGTCTTCTCATACATAATAAATTGATTTAGTTTGGGGTTTTCCAGTTAAAATTCATATTTTTAAATATTTTTCAGTAATCAGTTAATTTTCAATAATTCGTATGTATTAATTAGCACAATATTGTCTTTAATTAGCGAATAAATCTTGGCAATGTTAGAACATTTCTGGAAAAGGTCCAAAAATATGTTTAAGCTTCTGGAACGTTTCTTTTTTTTCTACTGTACTGATATCCTCTACTTGTGACTACTGTGTATTTTACTTGTGACCGCAGTGTAGACAACAAATTACCGATTTTTCTAATGGTCCGACAACATAGTCTCTTGCGAGCAGTATAATCTTTTCAACACTTGTTTCTCATGTCGATGTTCTTCTATAGAATTACTTGTCAAAACACTACGCCTCAGCTAATCTGAAAACTTTGGTATAAAAGGGGCGGCAATCCGATTTCAATTCATACAATTTTACCGGTATAATCATAGACTTGTGACGAGACGCATTGCCCTATTGAAAGTTCACTTTTATCTTTGCCATTTGAATGCATTCATCCTTCTCCTCTTTTCGAGGACCATGAGCCAGAACACCATGTACATCGTAAATTATGGGAGCCATAAAGTTATCAGCATATTACTGCGTTTTGGGCATTCAACATATTTTTTCATTCAACGGATTACAGGAGCAAAATGTGAACCCGCGTTTCGTCCATATTCACATGTCATATGAAAAAAAGCTTTTATTGCATGTAAACTGCTCCGAATCAACAACTTGTTGAGGTTTTTGCTCCGCTGTTAACAAACGAGGTACTCATTTCAAAAATATATTTTCATTTCTAAATTTGCATGCAGAATAGTGAAAACACTGTCGTTTGATGTCTTTTGCGATGTCAGCTGTCCAGCGCAGCCTCGCTTAAGATCTGCAAACTATCGCCAAATGATTATTTTCAACGGAGGAGAGTCGTCATGACGCTTTTCAAACCATTGCTGAGGTCGGCCGCTATTTTTAATAATAAACAACAAAAGGATTTATTGATCGATGCATTAACAAGTTCGCTATTTTATTTGTAATGCTTAGAAATACTCATCTGAGTCCCCATAAAATATCGTTTTCGATCTTTTTAAATAATGAGAAAAATCGGTCCAGTAGAATAAATCGAACCCGTACGGGAGTTTCAAGAAAGATGGTGATTTTTCAGTAATTTTTTAAGAATCTTTTTACCGTTGATTTGGTAATCAAAAGCAATCTAAGATGTTAGTTAATAGATACGAGAAAGGACCCTTTCCATTCATATGCTTTTTCACCGTGTTTGTTGAAAATTTTTTCGTCGCCTGTCTACTACTCCTTCTTTGCTATATTTTATATTTTGAAATTGTGGCCTTAATTGGTATTATTACTGCAATCCAAATTAGACAATTTTACTTTCATTCTAAAAGTATTTCATATAGGCATATTATCATCACTTCTTCAGACTTACTCATTAGGTCTAAATTCGTTTTAGAAACTTTTCGCACCAGACGAAGTGTAGGTAACTCTGACAGAGCCACACGAACTTTGGTAGTTGGTGAATTTTTCTTCCGTACAAGTCTGCGAAATAAAAAACGAATAATAATGTATAAATTTTGTAACGATTTCGCAAAACGGCCATTCATACTCATCAGCTGAATTATAGATAATATTATACTCTGGTTCAACACATGGACTCATGCAGTCACATTGACGTCGTTCCTGCAGAATATCGTAATAATAATCAGTCAAACACATTAACCCTTCATAATCGCACATTCGATAATTTGGAGATTCTGAAAGTACCAACATTTGGAAGATAATCATTCCATAAAACGAACTTGCCATATTTTACCTTCCTTGGCCAAAAAGTGGTTGCTGCAGTTACACATTTTCAAATGTATGGAAAAAGTACACTCCACAATGCAGGTAGAGAAACTATAGAACTTATACAAATCCAAATGACGACCCAATTCGGTGAGCTCATGTACAAAACGACATCTTCGATCCTCAATGTCGACGTTATATAAACTGGGATGATTGTAAACTTCGGCGGCGTTAATAATGATTTCTTTACTTTTGCCTTGGAGCACCGTTTCTCGTATCATACCGTCGACCTTTGGAGATGGTATCTCCAATGGCGAATGCAGGAATAGCTGTATATCAGCGTTTACTTCAAAAGTCAGATATCCAGCACCTGCTGCACGATTGCTAACATATTCCGTTTCGGAATTTTTACTGAAACGGTGAAGATATTCATATGGCAATACAGTAATGTATTCACTATTCAAATTATGCTACAACTTTAAACCTGCTATTAGGTGGTGACAATTTTAACAAATAATTCCACTACACTTGATAAACGATGAAAACCATAAAATCAAATTTTTTAGAGACTACCAAAAACTTATCCGCAAGCCCTTCGTTCGGTCAAATCTGCTTACAGATTTGCATGCAATTGAAAAAAAATCAGTTAAACTGTGTAATTTGCTACTGAGATGAAGTCGAAATACTGCTGTAAACAGCAAATTTGTTGGAAAATATTTAAACAAGCATCTGATTGACTGACTTATTGCTTACGTTTTCTTTAATACAGAAGACTCGCTTCTCAAGTAAATTTAACGCTACAATGCTTTGCAAATTTAGCAATTAATATTACTCAAGCTCTTATACTCCTAACTAACAACACGAATTACGTTCTGTTTGTGCACAGAAGTTGAGTTGCCTTGAAAAAATTTAAAGACCATGGGTAAAAAATGCATAGACAAAACATGAAATTATTGCTATCTTTCTGAACACTGCTTAAACCATTACCAACTTTGTTTTGTGTCGAACTGTTCTTAGGTTATCTATATTTGTCCTATGGAAATTGTTAAAAAATTTATTATACTAAACGTCAATTTTAAAGAGCTTTCAAAAATATTCATTTAGTAAACCTTCTAAAAAGCTTTCCGAAATATATCAATGCGACACAAAAGAAATCAGGGCATTTGTGAAACCTAAAAATTTTTCTGAAAACACTCTAGTTTTAAAACCTAGGATGACTCAGAATGGATCAGTTTTCGAGCATCATCAGGTTCTGCAATTTCATTGTATAATATCTCAAAATTAGAGTTCATTTATTGTAGTTATCGTAGTCTCTGCTCTATTTTCTATTCTATTTTCTGAGGCATTACATACAAAATATAACAAAAGTATTAAAACAAGTGTAATTCAACTGCAAATACGTTATTTATGAAATTTTCAAAGTGGGGCCCCAACACGCTGTTACCATTGTCGAAAATTGGTAATTTCCCTACATTTGCAATATAAACTGCAAATGTGTGGCCAGACGTCCGTTGTATATTTATCTTTTGATTTTGGAGTTTCATCTCTATATCTTCACACTTGCTCTCTAAATTTTTCCAACAGTTTGTTTACTCCTTTTTAAAGTAGTAACCGGTGTCTCTTATCTTCTCTTTATGAATTTCCTTAACAGAACCTATTGCTATTAGCGTTGCCACTTATGCTATGCAGCATTCTTTTTCACAGACTTTATTCGACAGCAGAAATTGAATACGCAAAATGTTTTTTGATCTGAGGATTACCAGTTACCTTGTACATATAGGGTGATTTTTTAAGATTTAAATTTTTCAGTTTGGCAGCACTGGTTGGTAATGGCATCCAACAGTTATCTGTCAAAGTGAAAAGTGTACAGTATACTCTGCAATTTCATCATGAAATGACGAATGACCTACCACAACGTCTAACTTTTGGTGAATGGGTCTTACAAAAGCTGAATGAAAATCTGCTGTTTTATCGAAAAATTGTGTTCAGCGATGAGGCTCATTTCTGGCTGAACGGATACGTACACAAGCAAAACTGTCATATCTGGAGTGATGAACAGCCACATGCCATACATGAATTACCGATGCATCTCGAAAAAACGACAGTCTGCTGTGGTTCATGGGGTGGTGGCATCATCGGTCCATTTTTCTTCAAAGACGACAGCGGAAGCAACGCTACCGTCAACGGCGAACGATATCGAGCCGTGATTTTTTTTTTTTTCCCCAATTGGCTGAGTTGAACTTGGTTGACATGTGGTTTCATTAGGACGGTGCAACATGCCACACTGCTCGTGGAACAATAGATATGTTGAGGGATGAATTTGGTGAGCTGCTTATCTCTCGATTTGGCACTGTGAGCTGGCCCCAAGATCTTGCGATTTAACGCCTCTTGATCGTTAGTCTATGTGGACAAGCCGAACACTATTGAAACCGTACACGATAACAAAACACGCATTATTCGTGGAATACAGGACGAAATGCTTGAAAAAGTGACGAAAAATTGGACCTTCTGAATGGACATTTTGAGACGGAGCCGCGGACAACGTTTGCATTAAATTAAATAGCAAAGACCAATTTATCGATTCCAATAAAAAATGTTAATATATGATGAAAATTTGAGTGTTTTATTCGATTTTTTAAAAAACTACGATTAAAAAATCACCCTTTATTTTTGGTTTGAAATCTATGACTTGGGCTGTGGTTACAATTTTCTCTCAAACACTCATGAAATTTATTTGTTTCTTCGCTTTGTTTTTTTCTCCAGGGTAGCGCACAAATTACCGATATGAAAAAATGTGTACAGAGTTAAACCCCGAGAGATGTCTACATACTTCTCTAGTCAAATTCATATCCATATACGAATTCACACTTTTCTGCATACCAGCTGCAGTTTTTATGTCGAGTTCACTATCTATTCATTGGGGTTCGTGTATGGCGGTGATGTCGGCCTAGTACTTGTTGGCAACAGCCAGTATATTCCTGAACCAAAGCTCCTTATAATATTTTCTGAGTCGTGGGCGTTTGAAAGATTGCGTATCTTTTTTTTCCTTCGTATTATCATTGCTGGTATAAAACTGATAGTGGAGGGGGCAAACCCAACCAACAAAAATGTTCTTTGTTTTATAACAAAATTTTTTACGGGGTTTTGAAACTAAAACTTTTTGTAATACTTACTTGGCTTGATTCGAGTTAAATGCAAAGCATAGACCATACTCGGTACGCAGCGGTTGAAAGTGATCGCAACAGTGAAAATGATTGTCGTTGTATTTACAATTTTCCAAAAGTTCAGTGCAATTGCTGCGGAACTGTAATAATGTAATCACATTAATTAGTTGTTTTACAACGAATATGACATCACGTCTCACTATTGTCAGTATTTGTGTTAGGTTATTAGGGCAGGTGAGATTTTCATTATCGCAGACTTCACAAGACGTACAAATGCCCTGGAAGAATACAATTTCACCAATTACGTCATCTAAACGTAAGTCGTGTTCGCTGCCAAAGTATCTCTCCGCAATGTTCCAAATCTTCTCACCATTGTACAGTTCACACACTGTCACCGCTGGGAAGGAGGTATTCCAATTTAAACTAACAAGTAAAACGTTGTATTCTTAGGACGCTGTCGACCGGCATTTGGTTACTTGAAAAATACCAGTACTTACAATAGAGCATCTATATCAAATGTTATAGAGGTGGTTAGGAAATTATCGTATAAACCTTTAGAGATTTGTAAGTAGTAGGGCATAGAATAACCCACAAATGTCAGGTAGAATATTCTGCAAAATTTGGTAAATTACATGTTTTGTTACATGTACTGTACAAATAAACAAAATCTTATTTTCTTACGTTTTAGTTAATAATTTAAATTTTTCCTGCCAGGTCATTTCTAGGGAAAGTGTTGACTAAAACTAATGTTGTAATGTAGTTGTTTTGCGGAGTATTTAATGTGTATGTAGGCATAAGTTAATTTTTGTATTCGATAAATAATCAATATAGTCGTTTCGATTAAAGTTTGTGTAATTGTTGTTATAGCGTTATTGCTCTTCTATTGTTTTGACTCGAAAAAACGCGACTGACCCAATTTTGCCTTAATGCCGACAAGAAACCCACAAAACATTCCCACCCTTTATGCTAATTCGTACAAGGACACGCATTGTTCATTCGTACGGGTGCCACCTGGAGCAGTGAGAGAAATTACATCGAATATTTCAGTCTTAGTAATGTTGAGTAACCTATAGTAATTTCTGTCCACATTCAATTATGTTGTCAGCGGAAAAATTCTACTTTTTCCGCGTAAATATTGAGGTTTCCAGCACGCAGTGGTGAATTTTGGTTCGTGGATTCCTGAACAATATAGAAAACTGAAAATCATATCTTTAAAAAAGTCTACATGTTATGTTTCCTAACACTTTATTTAGAACCACAATTATTGGCAATGTATTTCTTTGATCAATTTACTTGGTATTTCCCAAATTGAATGCAACAGTGTAGGTGAATACTGCATGTCCTAACGATATTTACTTTACGTCTCTTAAAAAAGTCCTTGGAATCGATCTCTTAAAGAAATTGTCAAAATTATTTTTCTCGCTAAGTTAGCACAACTGTCCATTATACTGATACGGATTTTGAGCGCGATCATTTAGTGATTTTTGGATAAATGTTTTGGTTTGGATAAAATATCGAACATAGAATTGATCTCAAAATTTGTGTTGCAAATGGAATTTCGTCATATGCCGAATAGTTGAAGATATTGCTGAAGATTTACTATGAATCAACTCTATAAAAGACATGCGTTATTGTGCATTGAACAGCGATCGAAATGTGACGGAGATTTTGTCTCGCCCTGCTCGGCCATCAGCTAAATTTTTGGTTTTTTATGAATCTTTTTGTACTATTTTACCTATACATGGATATGAAGCGTAGTGACTCTCAACTGGTTACAAAAGATCTTTTAATTTTTCTCAATCGCATAAAATTCACTGAAGACAGACTAGAACGAGTCAACTCGGAGTCGGAATTCATTCATAAAACACATAACTGGTGTTGAGATTTGAGTCTGTTGATAAGCAAACCAGACATCAAATCTCAGAATGGTGTCTTCCAATTAAAACGAAAACGGAAAAATCACTACAAAAGTCAAGGTAACGTTGACTGTTTTTTTTTTAATATCTCACATCATCTCGCAAATCTGTCCTAGTAAATAAATTTCTGGCCAAAAACTCCATAAATATCATCGAACAATCATCGTATTCACATAATATGGCTCAGGCTGACTTTGTCTCTTTTCAAACCCCAAATTAACACTTCGAGGCACCGGTTTTTACTCGATAGAAGACATACAAGAGAGTTCGCGGCGAGAACTGAAGTGTTTTCGGGAAAATGTATTTGGAAGATATTTTGATGAGTGGCATAAGAAGTGGTCTACTTTAAGGGTGATACAAAACGACGTGAGTTTTGAATATGTTTACCCTACAATAAAATTAAAGTAATTCAACAAGTTCAATGTTTTATTTAACATGATGCCGTTTTTTTTCTGCCGATAGAAAACAGAAAGAGAATTCGCGTCGAAATACGTTTGTTATGTGTTGTTTTGATTTTTATTCGTTCGCATACTTCGGAATATAAAATAAAATAAATTTGAACGAATAATAAATATTTTGTTTTTATTGACCTATTCCGGACTTTTTTTTAACTGAATATACGAGTATATCTTGCCACACGTAGGCTTATTAATTTCTAGCAAACAATAAAGCGGATGTAAAAAATACAAACATTTTAATGTAAAAACATACATTTTATTGTAGGAAATGTAGACCTACATATGAAAGCTATAACTAAAATACACCACAGTTTGTCAGAAGACTTTATATAAATATCGTACTTTAAGCCGTTGCAATGCCTTGGGTTATCCACGGCAAAAAGTTTATAACATTTGTATAAATACCAGGCAGAGACTGCTCCAGATCACATTTAAGACCTCCTGAGGCCACGACGCCATATTGTATATAACGTTTCACCTTTTTGTATTTCGAAAGCAACATTAAAGGACCACCACTATCGCCACGACAAGTATCACGCCCGGACTCCAGATCTCCGGCACACAAATGTTTCTGATTGATTTCAATACGATAAGCGTTTTGGCAGACTGAACGTTTCTGCTCCGATATCTGGGCTTTGAGAAGAACAGTTGATTTTGTACCTAGGCAAAGAAAAAATTATATTAATCTAAACTATCTTAGTTTTCGGTTAAAATAAATAAAAGTGTTACCATTTTCTGTAGTTCCCCAACCACTTATAAAGAAACCATCTTGCGATCTAATTTGCATGGCATGGGAGGTGATGGGTAAACATATTGGTTTAATGTGTGCTGAAATAATATTAAATCATCATATATATGTTTGTTTTTTTTTTATGTTCTATATTTACTTTTAAATACTACATCTCGGTCTAATTTTATGAGAGCTATATCGTTGATTCTCCTTCTTTCATTGAATTTGGGATGTGCAATTACTTTCTCCACTCCAAAATCTTCAACTGGAGGATTGCAAATCCTGTGATCGCCCTTTCGCACACAATCTTCTTCTTTATCCAAGTCATGTTCACCTAAACGAACACCGATCCTGTAAAATTGAAAATAGTGCAAGTATGTCGAACAAGAATATATTACATATTCGGCTTCATAATTATTTTGTAATACAGGGTTATCCATTTTTCGGTTTCAAAAGTAGAGTCAAATAAGACGTACATTATAATGATTGGACTTTGCCATTATGTACGAAATACAATGTCATTTAATGGTTGCAGCAGTGGATCCTTTTGAGGTAGTTTTCGACCAATTTTTCGCAAATTTAGGTCGATGTCTCGGCAATAGCTTGACGAATGTTGGTTTTCAAATGTTCCAACGTTTGGAGATTATTCCCGTAAACACGGTCTTTGACGTAGCCCCACAAAAAAAGTCTAATGGCGTCAAATCGAATGATCTTTTTGACCAATGAACGTCGCCGAAACGTGAAATTACTCTTTCTGGAAACTTTTCAAGCACTAAAGTCACAATCGGTCGTGTTGTGTGGCTCGTGTTGAAACCACAAATCGTCGAGTTCATAATTTTCAATTGCAAGCCAAAAAAAGTCGCTTACACTTTAGCTAACAGAAGCGATATTTTCGGCAGTGCGTACATTATGATGATGCACAAGACTGACCACGTCTGTAACGCTTCCAGCCTCTTCAAATTTCTTTACAATCTTGTCAATTCCTTGCACACTAGGTCGATTATGACAATCATATTTACTCCATAATGCACGAAAAGTGCCTATGTTTGAATCATGAATGTTGTTAAGCTATCTGTATTCGTATACGGCAAACCTTCTGCTAAATAAATATCACTTTAAAAATGACAGGTATTTAACAGCTGACAGCCTTGCCAGACCGGAGGGTTTAAAACCGCTAAATAGATAACGCAGTATAATGAATGGAGTGACCGATCGTGGCGTGATGGTGCACATGATCGCAGGTTCAAAACTGCATACAACCATCTATAATTATTCGAACTGCGGTCATCTCAATGTGTCTGACGAGTAATTCTAGTAAGCGACAAGTGTTGTAACTGCATCTCAAACTGTGACTGAAACATATTGTGTCAAACACAAATTAAGGACTATAGTTGAATTAGATATCATGAAAAATATCTTTAACGGCGAACGGAATTGGACCCTCAGTAAAATTTTAAGAATTTTAAAAAGGGCATTAAATACCAAACAAAAGACATATTTTTTTCTTTGCCTACTGTCGGATTCGTTGTAAATTTCCTAATTTTATTTTTCCTCAATATTCTCGGTGGCCTTCTCTGAAACAATTTTTCAAAATTTTATCAATTAACAATTAATTAATTCTCGTTTTAAATTGTTCTTCAAATACATTTTATGCGTCTTTGCATACCTTTCGCTCCAATTTTTCCAAAATACCATCTTTCAGAAAAACGAGCTTTTAAGCTATGCGGAAAATATTTTTTTCGAAAATCCTGTCCGATTAACAAAAAAAAAAAAAGAAAAAAATAAGATATAGTAAAAAGAAATCCCTTATTTTTCCTGTAGATGGTTTTAGTAATTTGTATTTTGCCTTCTATAAGTGTGATCGGGGTACGATAGATGGCGTTAGAAAGATAATATTTCGTACTCAAAACACTATTCTGACAGTTTTGTGACTAAGTATTGTTTGAACGCGTGTCAAATGTGAACATCAGCAAGAGAAAATACGCCATAATTTAAAAGCGTCAAGCGGTTGAAAATGTGAATACTGTTTATAGTCCTCATAATGTGACAACTAATCACTCGTAATTTTAGTTTCATCAACTCCATTCCTGTAATTTTAATGTCAATGATACACCACGCTCAGGCAGGCCAGTTATCGCAAATATCGACAAAATAAGTAAATCATCAAGTCCGACCATCACTTAACCTCTTAATTCGGACCTGGGCTGTCAGAAGCTGCCAGCTTCAGCCAATAGGAGAGAAATTATGTTTCATCTGGAAAATGCCAGGTCACACAAACCGACAGTGATTCGCCAGAAGCTCCGGAAGCTTGGTTGGGAAGTTCTTATGCATTCTTCCTTAGCACCTGTCTATGGCGAATGATTTTGATGGTGAAGCATTTGCCTCAACAGAAACTTGTGGAAATCGATGGTCTCCCTTTTTTTGGGATTTGAAATTACCTTCAAAATGACAATGAGTTATCGAGTAAAACGGTGCATAATTGACTCAAATCGATTCATTCTAACTACGCCAAATGCAGGTCTCAATGATATGCAAATATAATGGAATTATTTTTGTTGCACCTTATAAAAGCATCTTTTCCTCAGACCCTGTGCAACATACTTCATCGCTACATTTGTCTGAGCTCAGCTATCTACTCGTGTACGAGATTGCGGCAGTTGCCATGGAACGCACAATATTTCAACTATTTGTCGAGAATATAGGAATTAGGGGTATTATGTCATAATTGTTGCGAGAGGTTATTAGAGAAGGATTTGATTATTTGAGGTCTTCAGCTTTAAGTGCTCTTTGTGATTTTATTATTTTTCATTCTGTTGCATTACCAGGCCCCAACATGCAAATGATACAAGTATGTGATTAAGAGATCCTTGTGACTACTTCTAGTCCTCCTTCTCCTCACTTCTTATAGTAGGTTCCTCCTCTCTTATAGTAGGTGCTGGAACTTTCAGAATATCTTTAATTCCTGCTTTCTCATAAAAACCGACTGGTCGGGCGCCTTTAGTTTCCATTTGTGCAATAAAAAATGTTTCCCATTTTGGTTTGTGGATATTCGATACGCAACAGGTCTAAGCCTTGACGCATGACATACAATTATCTTGGCAACAATGCTGCATAGTGTATTATTAACATATTTTGTAAGGAATATTTAACGAGATTCTCTTTTGTCATCCTTGATATATATGATTTGTTATCGCTATTGCGCGCTGCAGGATCGAAAGTATAAGGTTGTTTTATATGATTCTTTAAAAAATTATACAATTTTGAATTCTCTTCTTCGCAAGAATGGACTCAATTTTCGAATTTCTTCGGATGTCCTACAACATAAACAACGTATATAAATCTAAAGAACACCTAGCACACCTAGCTGCGAGTTCAGCCGTTAGAACGAATGAATTCCTTGAAAGGACCAACCATTTATATATTCACGTATTATAGAAATGAATGCAGCGACTCCACCTTTTTGTCTACCGTACGAGTGTGATTTCTAATCACCAATATGTAAAAAATTAATATGTACTTGCTAATCATCTTATGGTTGTCTTGACTTACAATGGTGTTAGATCTCTGTTAACACAATGTGTGGCCGTCAATACGAATCTGTTTGTAATTAATGTGCCACCACATAGATATTGGTCTCCCGATATGACTTCATAGCGCAACAAGGCCATCCAAGGGAACTCTGCCAGATCGGTCTCTTCACCGCCAGCCACTCGATTTCCGTCCGTTGCACCGCAACTCAGTTGATTAAGAATATTGAAGCCTGAATAAATTGGACATGAACATTATTTATATTAACATTAGACTATAAATTTATTACCGTCAGGGTTTAGTTGTGATATAAAGTCTTGGCTTGTATCCAAATCGCCATTGAAACGATTTTCCATTGAATCGGGAGTTATTGTTGTCGGAGGCTTCGGTAATTTGCAACAGAGGCGAATCTACAAGGAGATTTGAGTGAGAATTTCTCAAAGATTTTATAATCTGTTTACAAATCGGATACTATAATATAACATGTAGTAAAAAAGGAATTTGTTAATTTTGATTGACATTGAAGGCCTTAGCGCAATTAGTTCGATGCGGTTTAGGTGAAATATGCAGCATTTTATTCGAAAACTTGTGGGCACTCTTCATCCCTCTCTCCGTCTTTCTCCCTGTCTCTCTTTCTCACTCCCTCTCTTTCTCTCTCTTTCTCTCTCTCGCTCTCTTTCTCACTACACCCCCTCTCTCAGTTTTCACACGCACAAAATTACAGCAAATTCATTCGCCATAGGTAGGGACAGGGGTAATCACATGGTGCCAGATCCGGGCAGATTCGCCAGAAACTCCGAGTTGGCGGTGACTGAATAAGTGCCACACATCTCGAAGCTTCTGGAGAATCACTATCGATATGTTTGGCCTCTCATTGTGCCAATGCTACACAATACCTCTCCTCTTGATCAATGCTGGCCGCTTCTGGGCGACGGCTTCATGCAGGCGGTCCCAGAGCACCTCTTAACCGTCAATCCTGGCTTGACCACCTTTTTCACCAGTTCAAGACGATTCGAGCACAACCGTTTTCGCTTGATGTTGCAGTAGGTGACCAGCTATTCATCACCAGTCACAGTCCGCTTTAGAAATGGGTTGATTTTTTTGCGATTCGCAGATAGAAATTCGGTCGTTTAAGATTTTTTGCATTAACATATGTGATACTCATACATCGAGCTTCTTTTTGTGTCCAGCCTTATTCAGCCTTGTTCAGCTCCTGTGCTAGTGAAACTGTGCGTACATGATGGTCGGACTTTCAGAACGTAGTGCATCTTTGATATCAAAATTACGTGCATCAGCTGTTACATTAGCAGGACCATAAACACTATTCACATTCTGGTTGAAAAACTGTAAAATAGGCGTATTTTATGTTTTCTGACGTCCATCTTCGATGCAGCCTCAAAAATACTGAGTCAAACAATAACAATTAAAATTTCATTTCTGGTGCCATCTACTAATACGGATTACATCATCTAGTGGGAAAATAATCGACTTCTTTTTACTATATATGACAAAATAAGTAAACAAATTGTAACTAAATCAAATTCATATAACAAATAAGTGGACAGACGCCAAAGGTTCACCCGGGTCGAAGCTTATGTATCTTTCACCCGGATTGGGGTCTACAGCACTTTGGGTGATTGACCAGATAATCGTCATATGAGTAAGCATGCAAAAACGCCGCTTGTTAATACATACTATATCGAAAGTCTAGATTTAGGTCGGTCCCTATAAAATGGTTTTGTATTAACATTTCTAATCGTATTAGAATCTATTGCTATTAATTAAGAAGAGAATATAGAAAGTGGTAAATTTTTGGAAAGATGTGTTTAGTACTCCTAGTTTTTTTCCTACTAGACCAATTTTAATTACTTGTGACACTTGCAGTCCATAGTATCGTGGAAGATGTTTTGATTAATTTTCTTATACATATTTATGCACAATGTAACGTCTTATCTAGGTTTCCAATATTTTGGTAGTTTTCAATAACTCCTCTCTCTCAATTAAGCAACTTGGATGATTCCTTCAAAAATATATAGCTGTATACTGTATTCAAGTAAGGAGTAAAAGTCTAAAAATGTTGAAAAAATACTTACAAAGACCTACAGGGTTGCCCATATTCCACGGACCCATCTGGCAACGCCATAACTTTTGACAGAGATGTCAGATCGCTTAATGACATACCGCGTTTGAAGCGTCAGTCCAAGCAGATTTTTACCATGGAACAATACACGCCACGCGAGCGCTCTGAAATAGTTGGTCATTGGGCCGTTTTTCTTCCAAAACGAAAATGGCCATGCTGTTACCATCAACCAGGAGCGTTATCGCGACATGATGACCAATTTTGTGATGCCAATTATTCGTCGAAAGCGTATGAGGCAGTTCTGGTTTCAACAAGACGGCGCTCCACCGCACACAAGTCGCATAACAATCGATTTTCTGAAGAATTTGTTTCCGGGCCGTTTGATGTCGAAAAGTGGTGATTTAGACTGGCCACCACGTTCGCCCGATTTGACGCCCGCTGACTTCTTCTTGTGGGGACATTTGAAGTCAAAGGTTTACGTTAACAAGCCAAGGACCGTAGAAGAGCTCAAGGACAACATTCGTGAAGAAATAGCCGCTATTCCGGCCGAAATGTTGGCGGAAACGATGGAAAATGCTGCAAAAAGGGCACAATACGCCATCAACGCCAGAGGCGGCCATTTGAGAGATATCATATTCAAAAATTGATGTAAACAAATCTACTTGGAACAAATTAAATGAATAAGATTGCCAACCGCCAAATTTTTATTTTTTTCTTTGATTTTTTTTTAAAAAACATGGGTCCGTCGAATATGGGCAACCCTGTATATTGTGTCCATCTTGCCCGCTTTCAAACCTATCTATGCTACGAGGTATTTGTTTGCTAAATTTCAGCCTCCTAACTTGGCCTCTTTGAACAGACTCATAAACGAACATGTGGACGGACATTCTAAAGTTAACTCTGATTTGTAAGACGACGACGTATTTTCTTTATGGGTCTTTAATGATTATTTTTATGATAAATATAATATGCTGCCTTTGTATGGCGGGGGATTTCGTAAATTGAGCATATGCGTAAACAGCGAACCTTGGCGATAGTTATTCTCTTCATGGATTATTATCAATATTCCCGGCTTACAGGAACGAAGCTTAATTTTTACCTTTGGTAGAATCTTCGAGCTTCATTTTTATTCTTATATCTTTATATATCCTCAATATTCCACTCTTTCCAGAACCGTTTCTTCGCTAATTGGCTGCATTTTCTTTTCCTCACAGTATTCCGTTAACATGTATGCAGCAGAGTTTTTCTTGGACACAGAGTAACATTTTTAATCGCACCAGGACTGTCTGATCACGGTTTTTTTGTACGACTGTCTTCGGTTTTGCGGCGACTGCCTTCAAATGCTCAACATTTTGCCACTATGTCGTAGTAATTGAGAGAGTTGTTGGAATAGACTGCGATTATATCGTCGTAGTGCATACGTTAGTTACATTCAGTTGGTGATCCTAGTTTACGAGGTGTGTTCAAAAAAAATGTGAATTTTCGTTGGCTACGTATAGGTATATTCGACTTTCGATTATTATTTTTTTTGTGTTAGTACACTCGTCTCGAAGATATGTTGTCGGTTTTACCCACATAGCATGTTTAGTCTGTTTGTAAAAGGCATAAATAAGACAAGTGTTTTGCGTGTTCGGCGATTTTCTGCTATCGAAAAAAATTAATCACATTTTGTATAAAAAATGGAATTAAGTGCTCAAAAACACTTGAAATGTTTACAGTGGCATACGATGAGAGTAGTCTGAGGCAAAAAATGTTTACAGGTGGTACAAGCTTTCCAAAGAACGTCGAAAAGGTGTGAATGACGACACTCGCTCTGGACGCCCCAGCACATCAAAAACCGATGAAATTGTTATGGAGAATCGTCGAATCACAATTAGAGAACTTGCTGAAGATGTCGGTTTATCGGTTGGCTCATGCCATGCAATCTTTTCGGAAATTTTTGTCATGAAGCGTGTGGTAGCGGAGATTGTTCCAAAATTGCTGAATTTTCACCAAAAACAACGTCGCATGAGCATCACTCATTGTTGAATGACGTCAACGATGATCCAGATTTGCTTAAAAGGGTCATAACTGGTGACGAATCATGGGTATATGGTTATGACATCGAAGCCAAAGCCCAATCTTCCCAATGGAAGAGTCCAGGAGAGCCAAGACCAAAAGAAGCACGCCAAGTTTGATCAAATGTCAAGGTTTTGCTCACTGTTTTCTTCGATTACCATGGCGTAGTTCATCAGGAGTTCTTACCACAAGGTCGTACGGTAAATAAGGAGTATTACCCTGAATTTATGCGCCGTTTGAGTGAAGCAATACGAAAAAAACGCCCGAAATTGTAGTAAAAAATTCATGGCTTTTGCATCATGATAAGGCACCTGCTCACTCATCTTTGCTTATGAGAGATTATTTGGCCAAAAAGGACACCATTATCATGCCTCATCCACCATACGAGTATTCACCAGATTTGGCGTCTTTTTCTCGTTCCCAAGATTGAAGAGACCCACGAAAGGACGGCGTTTTGCGACGATTGGGGAGATAGAACCCGAATCGCTGAGAGAGCTTAAGGACATACCAAAAAGTGCACTGCTTCGAGGATCTGGAAAATCGCTGGCACAATGACAATTCACTTTTTTTCTTTTTTGAACACACCTCGTGTATTGGCACCAAGGATCACACTCATATCGGTCTACAATCATGGCGCTTCTTTATACTATTAAATGATCAATGTTGTTTCTCGTGTTATGATCTGGAGATAACCTAGTCTCCATTATCTACTTTGTCTTTATGTGGGAATCTGACGGTAAATGGAACCACCATGTTTATATCCACTTTAAAAGAAGCCAGTCCGAATCTGTTGTCGGAGGATTGTTGTGCACAATGAATCTTTGCCCTATTGAACTGGAAAAAATCCTTGTTTCCTCCCTCCTTTCCTTTTGGCTTTAAATTTTCCCTCGAACAATGTTAATATTCTAGCCAGAACTTGCTTCTTCTAGCATTCATAAAATGTACACAATATCACAGATGTATTTGCTCTTCTCTTTTTTGTTTCAAATGGGCCTGGATCTGGATTATGACTATTACCCAATACGAATCTACATTCTGCGTGCCAGCTATAGTAAATGTTATACTTTTTATACAGTGCGCATCCTTGTGTTTTCTACCGCATCTGTCAGGCGATAATGTAAACCATATATTAACGAATCAAATAGAGACTTTGAAAAATCTGGACATTCCAAATTTTTATCTTTCCCTTTATTTATTTTTGTTTGTGGTCTCATGACAAAATTTAAGTAAGCTCCTTTATTAGGCACTAATGTTAAGATATTTAAAAAGCTGCGGTCTTCCTATCTAATACATTGCTCAAACTACACCCCTTCCCAGTTTAGCTACTACCAAACGCTTGTCCGATGGCATTGCCAGGTATGAGCTATTTAGGAAAGGGTTTCTGATTATTCACAATTGATTAACAATCACAGAATCCAAATTGAATTAACAAATGAAAAATTCTTGTAACTGCCTTTACAGCATGTGACTGTTCATGCAAGTCATTTCTTAAACTTTTTAATGGTGCTAACTAAATACGAACTTTTGTCTGGAATGTGCGCAGTGTTTTAGTTATATGAATTCCATATTAATTTACGTAATGGCCGACTAATGCTGTGGGCATTTTCAAAACTAACTGTGCGGAAGAGAGGAAGCGGCAGTTATGATTTGTTGTGTTTTCCCAAACGGGCACAAAGTCGTGTTAAAATTGGCGCGTAAAATATCTGAGCTGATAATGTGTCATAACATTTATAAGAAAACCTACATTTTAAAAATTAATTCAACTTTTATTAATTTTGTTGTGACTCTGAGAATCGCGTTGTAAAATTTATGTCGAATTACAATTGATGATAATAGATTTCAGATATTCGCTTTCGACTAAGGCATTGCGAACTTAGAGAACATTGTAATGATTTGCCTCTTTTATCTCAATCGTTCTTTTTTCCGTTGTTAAATATACAACTTACAATATATGCATGCCTTTTCCTCTCTTTGGCGTTGTTAGTTTGGATACTTTGAACATTTTTGCATTTTTTCTTCCAGGCAACTGAAACTCGCGTAATCAATACAGTCCACTCCGGACACGCTATTGCCTAATATGTATTTTTAAACATTCTTATGCAAATCCGATTTTGGTTATTCAATTTTTTAAAAAGATGCATTTAAAAGAAATCCATTATTTTTTGCATGGCTTGAAGGCTTTATTTAGCATAGGTCGAATGATCCGATTTAGGTCAAATATGCACCGTTTTGCTGGACAACTTGTTGCATTTTGAAGGTGATTTCATTACGCCTCCCTCATAGAAACACTCATTCTCATTGGTAAAAAGCTACAATAATTGATGTTCACAAGTTTCCTTTGGGGCGAATTTTTCACAACTTGGTGCCAGCTCTAAACTATAAGAATGCATGAGAACTTCTCAACCAAGCTCCTTGAATTTTTAGTGACTCACTATCGATATCCTCTCATATTGGATGAATCTGGCTGCTTCTGACGTCCCTTCGACGGTCCGATTGTTGGCAGTATAGATTCGAATTAAAGTTTTAGTCGTAGGGGAGCAGCCCATAGTAGATGATAGATTCCTGACCGTCAGTGCTGGCTGTGTCACTGTTAATCCCGGCTCACCGCGATTCAATTTCGTCTGTTCTCCCTTGACGTTTTCTAAGTAACCCAAGCCACCATCCGCTTCAGCAATGAGTCGAATATGTTGCAATTCAGCTGCGATTCACAAATGAAAATTTGATCCATGAGTTGTTTTGCGTTAACTCGTGTAGCGCCCATTGTTGTGCATTGTTTAATTCCTGACGAATCGCAGCACTTCTTACGTGACGGTTGGCGATTTCCGTTGCTCTATCGAGATTTTCGACAATTTGTCTTTCAGCGCGTGTTGTGTTTTTGCCATTTAAATTACTGCAACGAATTCGGCAAAAACATAATTGCGCATGATTGCCTGTTACAGATTGCCTGGATTAGACGCCAGGCCTGTGCTTTCGCTATAATCGAAGAAAAATCTATAAATTATAGCGTATTTCCTCTTTGCTGGTGTTCATCTTTGACGCACGCTCAAACCGCTCAATCACAATACTGTGTGAATAGTTTTTCGAGTACGAAATCTTATCTCTTTAACGGTATCTGTCGTAGCCCGATCGCACTTATATGAGATACACTAATAGTTTTTCGAGTACGTAATGTTATCTCTTTAACGGAGATCTTTATGTGAGATACACAAACAGTTTTTCGAGCACAAAATCTTATTTCTTTAATGGTATCTGCCGTAACCCGATCGCACTTATATGACGCGAGGTACAGATTACTAAAAACATGGATTCCTTTCTACTACTTCTTATACTATCGAGAAAGCCTGAGAAACTGGTGAAAATTTGAGCATTCGTCTAACAAATTGGTATCCATTTCTTTGCTGTATGAAAACCCTGAAAACACTCCTTTTACTGGGTTTGTGGTTATCATAGTGGATTTTTTAAAATAAGTAACTTTTCGAATAATGCAATTTCCTGCAAAATTGTATGTAAGGTATTTGTCGTCGATATGAAACTGAACCGCCTACTTATATCAAATATTTGTGACTCACCACAGGCTCAGTATTGCTCGAACATTTGGAATGGAATATGTAATCTTTTAGATATTTTGGTATTTGTCCGCCATATTTCTCGTAGACCTCATTAACAAATGGACACTCCTTGTAGGGAACACAGAAGCCATCCTCATAGCTAGGCGTGGTGCATGACTCTTCTGTAAGACCGGAATGAGAAACAACAGAGTTGTTAGCAACAACCATATCCTCCCTATGCGCAATATTAAATTCAAATTAGCTATACTTACGTGCGTTTATTGTTGATAAAATCGTTAATAATATTGGCAATTTTATTAGTAATAGAAATGGAAATTCCATTGCTTTAAGGTGCCTTAAAAGAAATTGCAAGCTTTCGTTCAGTTGTTATAATTTACGTATTATTTTGTTGTTGGTATCGAATTAGATGCGTTTCTAGTTTGGATGCTGTGACAGAGCACTTAGGAGCTCAGTAAAAGGTTGTTAATCGATTCGAGTTCTCTTCCTCACTGTGCGATGACAAGACGACTGGATTCACTTTCAGCTTTATATACCATCAGTCTAAGCTGGAGAACTTACTCGAGTGTAAAATTATTTTTTATTATTAATGTTGTTGTGTTTGTATTTTTGTTTACTACTTAATCGCGCGAAACCGGCTTTCGGCTTCTGTAGTTCTCTTCTTCTCTCATAAACTTGAAATCTATAGTAGTACTCTTAGAATGTTGGTCTTAGTACGCAAAGTGTGCACAAGTGTAAATGTTGGGAATGATAGATTTTAATTGTCTAAATGTTTGCAAAATATTTAAATTTTTTTTTTAATTTTTCAAAAAATTTTTATATATTCGTCGAAATCTGTTTCATCATCTTCAAAGTGTTCCCCTAGATACAACACTCGTATAGCAAGGTTTTTTCCAATCCTCAAAACAAGCCAAACTGTTAGCTTTCTGTATGTTGCGTTGCGATTTATATTGAGCCTCTTCAGTCGACTCAAATGGGTGTCGCTGGAGCTGTTTTTTTGGGATTAGGAAATATTCAGAAAACACACGGTGCTAAATCAGGCGAATACAATGGCTGTGGAGCGATATTAGCTACACTTTTGATAAAAGGCTTACGATGGCATTATCATGGCACAAAAACGACAGTTGTCTGCCCATAAATCCGAATAATACACACTCGAATAATTTTTACTTCTTAACAAATAAATCCATAGGCAGAAACTTGTAATCAATCTTGTTCTTTTAGCCACTTTCTGAGCGACGTCTTGATTTACCCTTGACACAATATTGGTCAGTTGTTTCAGGGTCTTAAACATAGACACAAGTTTCATTTCTCTTCACACATTGCAGTTTGCACGAAAAAATTGAGTGTTTTGTGAGTCCCAAAATATCTTATAAAATGGAGTTGACTTATTGAACGTGACTTTCATCGGCAGAGAATGGCGTTCTTCTGGGCACTCTTCGTCTTCAACCCGTTCTTGGCCTTCTTTGAACTGTTTATGCCACTTGTGAAGGAAAGTCTGGAAAGTCTGTTCGCCAAAAGCCTTCTGCGATAAAATTTAATGCAACCTCTTTGTTCAATAAAATCGATAATTGTGGAAATCCCGAAAGTCCTTCTTTTTTGTCGTACAAAACGATGCGTTGCTCACACGTTATTGACATTTATGATGTGAAATTTGGCTCAGATGTCTGTCACAGTGATACCAACCTAGAAAAAAAGCGAGTTACAATCGATGTTTGTGGTCTGGGATTGACTTGGAGGAACACTGTCCCCTCCAATAAGCCAAAGCTGACCGCTTCTTGGCGATTGTTTTTTTTCCATACGGTCCAATTGTTGGCAGCACAGGTCCGAATAAAAAATTTGGCCATAGGGAAGTAGTACATGATTTCCTGCCAATCCTACCAAACAAAAAAATTTTCCTGACGACCAGTCGTGGCTTGGCCTTCGTTTGTGCCGGCGATTTGAGGGCGTATCTTGCTAACGCCATCTAGCATGGCCCTACCTCACTTATACAACGTAAAATACAAATTACTAAAGTCATCTATTGGAAAAGTAAGCGGTCCCTTAAACAATATTTCAGTTCGAATAATTCTTTCCAGTATTTATACAGAATGATCGTGTATTGCCTTTAGTTAATAAATAAATAGTATTTTTTTAAAAAATCCCGAAAAAATGAATCGTTTTCTGAGGTGGGCTCGGTCTTTGTATGGAAAAATTTTTTTCTATTGGTTTGATTTTGCCAAATTTTAAACTTAACCTGCTTATAAATATGAGTTACGTTTGCGCCAAATTTCAGTCTCCTTTATATAATTAGATCGATATGGATTTGTATTCCATGGAATATAAACATCCTACAGAATGATAAAATAGATACCCACCAATGATGATGGGTATGTACATTAATCTTTTAAATGTTTGAAAAACGTGAAAAACATTCTGCCGGTTGGGTGTTGAACTTCTTAGTATCGTCATCAGAGGCGCTTCGTTATTGTATGAGATGGATGTCCAATGATGTCACCTTAGCATCATTAATGCTTGTTCAATTACCAGTTTGTTACACATTGTGGAAAACTGCATTTCTCCACATTCAGCACTTCTTTCCTAGAAGCACATGTACTGAGAATTCAAAGGTATTTCTAATTGAGAACAGTAACAGCTTTCCTATTATTCATTATTTTCTTATACGCAGCAGTTTCATTGATAATTGTATCAATAAATTTGTTATTTTAATGATTGAGTTTAACTTTTTATACATGAGTGGGGACGACATCACCAGTCACCATCATTGTCAAAACTGAGTCGATTTTGTTGCGATTCAGAAGCGATTCGCAGATAGAAATTCGGTTCATGAGGTTGTTTTGCGTTAGTTCGTGGGGCACCCGTACATCGAGCTTTTTTTCGTATTGTCTTATGCCAATGGTTCCAAATGATATTTTGTGCAATGTTTATATATTCGGCAATCGATCTGATGGTCGAACTTGATGATTTCTGTAGAATGTAATATATTTTCTCTTTGCTGTTGTCCATCTTTGAAGCGCGCTCAAACAATACTGAGTAGTTTTTTTTAAACACACTTATACAACGCGAGATATGGATTACAAAAGCCACCTATTGGAAAAATAATGTATTTCTTTTTACTATTTCACTTTTTACTAAATTCAGACAATCGAACAAAACTGCTATCAAAGATTTTCCTTAATTGCAAATCGGTTAAAAAGTTGGTAAAAAAGGAGCTCACGATCAATATGTTCCTTGTTTGAAATATATTTTGCATTGGATACTGAACAATCCCGCCTTTTGCTTTGGTTTATACAATTTTATTTGCAATCAGCTAGAATTGTAAGTAGCCCTTGCGATATATACAGGAATAGGATATCAGTTTAACTGTCCTCCTTTTGAAATAAAACAATGAAACGTCGTCATATGAAATAAAGGTAGATCTTTTGTTAGATAAGCGAATAATGACTCATTTGTGGCGATGCCTGAATGGCAGACGACGGCATATTGCTTTAAAATTGCAATAACGGACTTTGGACGTTTAAAAGTTCCACCTGATTCCATTTATATTTTTTCCCCCTGACTCCATTTACTTTCCGAAGCAATCATACTTATTTGCATCTGTAGCATTCAAAAGAAATTGGTCATAAGAACTGATATTCATTAAATTTAAATTTGTCCTACAATCACCATCTACATCTAGAAATGAAACACTGTGGTGACTTGAGTTCTCCTAGAACTAAAGGAAGTATTGAAGTTACACCATGGCAATCAGGTATGTTCCAAAAAAGTAGTGGAATTGAAGTAAAATACGATTTGAAAAGTTAACGTTTCGTTTTGGATGTTCTGCAAATGAAGTGGTTTGTTGTTTCATTTTCTCATATGAAATGAAGTTCGAAAACAGAAGTTGTAAACAGCTGATATTGACTTGAAAATAAAATTTAGTTATTAAAACTACTATTTGTGATTTTTTGTGCATAAAATTAAAGGATAAGTAAATAATAAGGACAAATAAATAAATAAAGAATAAATAAATACGGTGAATACGGTGTTAGTATCCACTGTATACCAAACCAATGAATACGCAAGCAAGCATAAAATTGAGACTGCCCAAGTCATCCATTTCGGCAGAACTACAGCTTGCTGCCACATTAAGATTTTTAGCAGAAGGAGGATTTCAACGAGGAGTCGGAAAAGACACTAATGTGGCCTTAGCACGGAGCATTACCTGCAAAATTTTAAATCGAGTGCTTATTGTTCTAGAAAAATATATTTGTCCTAGGATTAAATTGAAAATGACAGTTGATGAACAAAATTTGTCTAAGCGCCACTTCGTGCAAAAATTTGGTATTCCCGGTGTAGTAGGATGCACTGATGGAACTCACGTGGAAATTACTAAGCCGCAAAAAGATTCCACAATTCTTCCAATTTTACATGGTCCCCTTTTTCCAGGTCTGGATTGTTTTGCATAAAACGTAGCTTTATTGCATCCTGCGTTGTATTCCTGTGTTTTCCTCTTCAAACAAGGAAAATTTTTACTCAACCAAAGGAATCTGACCACTTTTATTTATTATACTTACATGTTTACTTGCAAAAATTTTTGTTTCACAATAAAATTTCAAAGTATTTTTAAACCACTTCTTTTTACCTAAAAGTAATTTCTAGAACAATGCAATTCACTACGATTTGATGTTCGAAAACAAAACAGAAATGAAAAGTAAAAAGTAAAATTCAGAACACCCAAGTGTCAAATTGAAGTGATTTCAAACTCCTTTTACTTCAAAGTAGAATCTGGAACATACCTGAATATATTCGATTACATCTGATCCATTTCTCTAATTTGTCACTGTGATGCATTAGATTTCAACGAAACAGTGTGTGGTTTCCTTTTCTTACCCAAACTACAAAAGATGTGTAATAACAAATAATACTTGTTTCATTTTAACAATTAATTCATGATTTGACATAAAATCTTCTTATCTGCCAAGTCTTTCATTCAACTTTAGGAACAGGTAAAAACTGGCAAGGGGTTAAAATTGGAGAACGCAATGAATCAAAAAGCCTTTGTTGTCTCGATTTACCGTAATTTACTTGGTAACGAGATAAATGAGCACTTGTTTATGGTTTTGAACAAAGATTTGCAGACGTAATGCGCACCACCTCTTCGTATGCAAATGATTAATTTAAACGTTGTAAAATCCCCTTTATTTTGTGACACATGTGTCGTCAAAAAACTCATGTTCTTCAACCTTTAATGAGTCATTTAATCATTAGGACTGTATTTTCAACGGGTGCCGTGCACTGAACTGCGTCAATGCAACTTACAAAATGCGATGATACCTAATTGTGACCTAATTTCCTCTAATTTGAGCTTATAGGTCAGTATCGATACTTACGGTGAAGACACTTTTGTTTGGGCACTTTGTTGGTGTCCATAATTTTGATTCTGGTTTCAATACGACACCGAGATCCATTTATCTTGCACTTGGACGTTGTTATAATTAGGGTTGTTCTAACAACGTTCTAGTTTGCGAAAGCAGAAATCGAGAGCATAAATATTTCGGAAACGACTTTAAAACAAATGACTCTAAAAACAACCACTCATTTGGAACTTTCGCAACATATTTGACAACGTGCAAGTGGGGGATTCTAATAAACATGTATTTTGCATGAAAAACTAGCATACGAAAAAATTTAGAATTCAATTTTATCTGTTAATTGCTGTAGAGTATTTACATCATATACTTTAGCGATTTTCACTTGAATATTCTCTCATACTTGTCACATTTGACAGACATGTAGCTTCATTTGAACATTTCTTACACAAAAAGTATTTTTGTGACTAAAACGGTGAAGTACTTGTATTCGACTGCTTTCAGAAACCCGGTTTTCAAATTATACAAGAAAATCGACCGATCCGAAAATCCGGTTTCCGGTGATTCGACCAACAAAAAACTAGTTCAATCGGTTTTCTTGTATGTATTTGTATTTTCTTTATGGAGTTAAATCAAAACCAGAATATACATATACAAATTTCAGCCCTATATTCTAAATCTCCTGACCGTATTTTCAAACAAAATCTGGATTGTAGAACCGAAATAAACTATAAAGTGTAGTAAAAAGAAATCCACTATATTTACATGGTATGGAATATACACCGTTTTGTTCGATAACTTTTTGCCTCTTCCACAGAAACCTTCGTTTCTATTAGCAAAACGCTGGGTCAGTCGATTTGCCCAAACTTCTCTTGAGGCAAATTTTTCGCCAGCAAAATCATTCGTTATAGACAGGAACAGGTGGTAATCACTTGATGCTAGGGGCCTGTATTATAAGGTAGATGCATTAGAACCTCCCAATTAAGCTCCCGGAGCTTTTTGCTAGTCATTAGCAATGTGGGTGGCCTGGCGTTACCCTATTGGGCAAAGCTGGTCACTTCTCCCTAGAGAGGGTCCAATTGTTGACTGTG